>CM065737.1:13005899-13008399 GCA_033310375.1 Conus canariensis | reverse complement strand
AAATCGGCCAATCATCTTTATTATTTTCTATACGCAAATCATTCAAAATCTGCCTGGTTGATGAAAGCCAGCGACTGCAGCGGAGGGCAAAGGTCACTATGGCAAGTTCACTTCACTGGGCTTTTTGTGACCTTGAGGGCAGGCCCATTTCGACATGCATGACTTCCGGTCATGAGGTTCGCAGCGTGGAGTGTGTCCATCATCATCTTGCTGAAGTGAGTCAGTCCAACATTGGCAAAATCAGAATTTAGCGATGCTGTTCTCAACGTAGATCTAGGGGAGAGGTGTTGATAGATTTCGTCCAAGCGTGCAACCTTTGTGTGTGTGGTGTGTGTGTGTGTGTGTGTGCGCGCGCGCGCGCGCGCGCGGTTTACATCCCGTGTGCCTGTGTGTGTGTGCGTGTGCGTGTGCGTGCGTGCGTGCGTGCGTGCATGTGCGTGTGTGTGTGTGTGTGTGTGTGTGTGTGTGTATGCACGCGCGCGCATGTGTGCGTGCGCACATGTGTGTGTGTGTGTGTGTGTGTGTGTGTGTGTGTGTGTGTGTGTGTGTGTGTGCGAGTTCAGACAAAACGGTCTGCATCTCATCTTTCATTTTCAACAGTTGCTTCATACGCACGATGGAGCTGCTGAATCGGCTCTTAACTTCTAAAAGCTCCTTTCCTTAAAGCTGAGGTCTCCTTCCCTGACAAAACATTTCTAGTAAAGCAGGACGCCCCAACGGCAGCTCCATCCTTCCTGAACACTGTGATGGCTGATTTCCTTGTTGCACGATCGTACAACAATTGTACGTCCCCTTTTCATTCCCAGAGACGTGGAAGGGAAAGGATTGCTATCTCACCTCGCTTCCCCCACTCTTCGCTTTCGTCGTAGTTCCGTTAGCTCGCGCAGGCCTCTGCCGGTCACCTCCGGGCGACGGAATGGTTTAATTTGTTGAGCTGCCCTCAAAGGACTCCACGTATGCCAGGCTCTTCTTCTTCTTCTTCTTCTTCTTCTTCTTTTCTTTCTTTCTTTCTTTCTTTCTTCTTTCTTTCTTTCTTTCTTTCCTTCTTTCTTTCTTTCTTTTAGTGTCCACAATCATCATGTTGATTATTCTGACACTTTTGTGTGTATGACCAATTTTTCAATAAGACAGCCATACTCCAAGGTGCATGCTATGTGTAACGTGTCATCCATACCAACGGCCAAACTGGCCTTCTCTTCCGAAAGCTGGTGATGGGATTTTACGTGTGTGCAAGATGTTATGCGTGCGTTCACACACGGAACCTCGGTCTATAGTCTCATTCGAAGGACTGTATGGGAAGTGGAGTCAGAACCAATGTTAACTCCGAGGGAAAAATCCCCCTGTACCGAAACGGCCCGGCAGAGATTCGAACCCGCAACCCCAAGATTACGAGTACGGCGCTCTACCAACTGAGCTATTCCGGCCCCCTATCTTCTTCTCTGTTCAAAAGGTCGGCCTGTTGCCTGCAGGTAAGCTTTGCTCACAGTGTGAGTCACAGTGTGTGTGGGCTTCAAACTGGACAGTGTGAGACACAATCAACACCACAGTGCACTGAACTGACCCCCCCAACCCGTGAACAGGAGGCCGACACAGAGCCGATCAGTCCAACAGGAAGTGATGGATGCCTTCAATATGCGGCAATGGGACTCCACGCGCGCGCGCGAGCACACACACACACACACACACACACACACACACACACACACACACACACACCTTCCCTCGCCCGACCACACCTCCCACTTACCACCACCACCACCACTACCCGACACGAACACGTGTTGATTGTGGATCGCGCACGAGACAACCACCTGATTCTCCCCCATCTACTCGCGACCTGCACTGTTGCCAAACTGAGGTCCACATCGATCTGTGATGTCTGCCGCAAGATGTGTCTCTCTCTGTGGCGTACTACCAGCCAGCCCGTCACCCGTTGAACGTAAATAAAGAAATAAATTATCACTTGGTCTATCAACAAATCTTCCAACACACACACGCACACAGACACACACACATACACGCGCGCGCGCGCGCGCGCGCGCGGCACGCGCGCACGCAACACACGCACGCACGTACGTACGCACGTGCGCCGGCATTCTCTCTCTCACACACTCTCTCTCTCTCTCTAATAAAAGTTTTCTGAGTTCTCGGTTCTGAGATTTCTCCCCACCCCTCCCCAAACACACGCGCGCACACCACACACACACACACACACACACACACACACACACACACACACACACTGTAAAGGGAGCGAAATCTCTCGCAAAGGGCCTTAAGCGCTTTTGACCAACAAGAATTTCGAGCGTAGTGGAGAAATGGGTAATCGGCCGATTAGCAATAACAACCTCACGTAGCACAGACTGATGTTCAAACCGTGTGAAGGAGGTCGAGGTTGTCAGGTAACACAATTGTCCGGTGACAGTAGGCATGAAGAGTGGTGAGGACCCTCCTGAGTTCGAACCTTCTTGACAGCGATAGGGAGACAAAGGTATCCACT
>CM065737.1:12933399-12995899 GCA_033310375.1 Conus canariensis | reverse complement strand
CTCTGTAGTTTTGCGCAGTCATTTCTCGTAGCATCATTGCTGCCATACGTGCAGCGGTCTCACCCACTGTGGAATCTGACCAGGATATGTGAACCTCCATCACCCACAGCGTTGGTCGCTGACCCGTCAGAGTATGAATTAATGGGTCCTTAATTCCCGAGGGTACCTTTCAGCACTCTTGGCGAGGGTTCGGGCCTGCTTTGCCTTGGTAGCCTGTCCACCCCCCGGGGTTGAGACGAGCGGACAGCAGAGCATACCTTGAGGTCAGGCTGGCCTGCTGGCTCTGGCCAGTCTGATGGGCAGAAAGGTAGTGCGTCCTTTGGCACCGACAGGGTCTGGTACAGTTGGGATGGACACCCGTTTGTTCCCCTGGACGAAACTGCCTTCTTTTTACTCAGGTTTGGGTGAGCCTGCTCAGTTTCTGACTCATAGAGTAGGTAGTCTGGGAGGCCGCATGATCAGGGTTTCTCTCCGCTGATTCAGAGGCTGGATGTCTGACAGCCTTAAATGACTGTGCTTTGGTTGCTGAAAATCAAAGCGAGCGTTCAATGATTGGAAACGACATATTGGGCTGGTCAACCCATCTCGTAATCCCTGATTAAATAAAGCGCCATCACGATATACCCATGTACGCACTGAAAGATAAACTATACCATCAGCGGAAACCAGTACACTGGTTAAAAAAAAAAAAAAAAACAAAAAAAAAAAACAACCATCAATTAAAAAGTAAGGTAAGGTAATGTTGCTTAGAGCCCAGCCGACTGCAAAGAGCCATATCAGGGCTGTCACCGCGTTGAAGTCAATTCATGTCATTAAAAAAAAAAAGAAGAAAAAAAAACTCATCCACACAACCCTTTAAAAGACGCTGTCCACATAGAAACAAGAAAAGAAAGAAAAGCTTTTGACACGGTTTCGGAAGGCGTCGCCGATTGTCAGCACCCATAATTAACACATTATTAACAATGTCATTTGTACTGTCATTTGCAAATCTGTAGTGGCTAACCTTGGCATCAAAGATCGGTGTACTACAATGGCTTCCAATCACATCCAATCCCGGCCCTAGGCTATGGATTAAAACACGCGGCAGATAACTCGAAACCTACATGAAACAAATTCCAGCAGTTTCAGAGATTCGGAGCTTGAGCTCAGGCATCACAAAGACAGCCGGATTGGTTTAATTAACTGAAGATGTAAAAAAGCAAGAAAGTGTAGTTTCTGTTTCTATTGTTTTTATCTCCCCTCCTCCTCCCCCCCCCCCCCACCTCTCTCTCTCTCTCTCTCTCTCTCTCTCACGCTGCGCTTTTCTGCAAGTGTGAAAACAGCACATCAATAGCGTACGGTTCGAAACACGTTGACGTCAATGAAGGCGCACGTGATCGCGCCAAGCAAAAGTATTTAAAAAAAAAAAAAAAAAAAAAAAAAGGGGGGGGGGGGGCGGAGGGGAGGGGGCGGCGGGATGAATAAAATAATGATTCAAACAAAATAAGCTGTCCGACGGATCGAAGTTAAAAAGAAAAGGACAACAATAGATCACGATTTAAAAAAAAGGAAAAAGAAGAAAAAAAAGAAAAAGAAATTACGACCATAACCATGCACTTTATCACTCCGAGTCAGTGTGTGTGTGTGTGTGTGTGTGTGTGTGTGTGTGCGTGCGTGCGTGCGTGCGTGCGTGTGTAAAACATGAAAAAAAAACACTCTGACAGATCAAACCTACAAAAACAAAAAACAAACAAACATACATACATACAACCAAACAAACCTAGTCGAACTCCAGTATCCAATCCCGTCGAATAAACAAATAGGCAAGGTGGGTGTCTCGGCCTGTTGGATCAGAACAGACAGCAGTGAACAGCTGCGAAGTGACTGGATCGGCAGGTGCGTCTCCTCCGGCGCGTTGCTTTATGGCGACTCGGTATGGACTGCTCCTGGTGGACTAGGATGCTGGGGCTGCAGCAGGACTCGCCTGGGTGTGGCTGGGTCTTGGGGGAGCTGAACAGAGGGCGGCGTGGGAGTAATGCTACTGAATGAAACAGGAGAGAGTGACAACAAACAACGATGACAACCACCACCACCACCACCACAACAACAACAGCAATAACAACAACAATAACAGCAACAGCAACAACAATAACAGCAACAGCAACAACAATAACAACAACAACAACAGCAACATAAGAATAACAGAAACAAACAACGACAACAACAATAAACACACACACACACACACACACACACACACACACACACACACACACACACACACACGCTGAGAAAAAAAACAAAAAAAACTTAACGCAACGCACGAACACATCATTCTTTGTATAATTATGTGTAATCATGAACAAGATGTCGCCAAGCGTGGGCCATTCCTCGTCAGCTTTTCAAGACAACCTGAGTAATGCCTACCTTAGTCCGTCTGGTCTTTTTTTAACCAACATCAGTGTTCAATATCGAAAAGACAAAAAAAAACCAACAAAAAAACAACAACAACAACAGCAACAACAAATCAGTCTTGATCTTGTTGCATGTCATGTTCATTTGTGTTAGCACAGTTCTTCAGCTGCAGCCAGCTGTTGCTGAATGAGCACACGTATTGACAGGACGTAAACCTCTCTCTCTCTCTCTCTCTCTCTCTCTCTCTCTCTCTCTCTCTCTCTCTCTCTCTTTCGTATACCTCCCGGTTCGGTTTGTTTACGCTGACGTTTGTTGGCGTGTAATTCTAGCGGCATTGACCGGAAGAGGGGTTCTTTTGTCTTTTTTTTGTTACCTCTGAAGGAAGAGTGGGCGATACATAAGGCTGGAGAGGATGATTGAAGAGACAACGGCGATTATGACTTCTGTTACGTCATCGTAGCAAGTGGGTGTGGCCAAATCATAGCAGCAGCAATGGCCGCGGCCGATAATGGCAGTGACATATCTCTGTGACATCAGTAGCAGTTACAGCGCCGATAGAACAGATGACGCCGATGATATATGTCAGACAGAGACATATGCACAAGTGTATTATACATGTTATTGATCGATATTGTGGGCTTGGGAAAGGTGGACGGGCCACACACACACACACACACACACACACACACACACACACACACACACGCACGCATGCACGCGCACACACACACACACACCACACCGCAGGACACGCACGCACGCACGCACGCACGCACCACACACACACACACACAACACACCACACACACACACACGCAGTGTAATGCTGGGGTGAACGTGTGACTGACACGTCGGCGTGATCCTCTGTGTGGCCGGGGACAATTCCGATCACCATTATCGTCATTTTCATCATCATCTTCATCATTGTGTATGGTGGGCGTCAGGTTTAAGGAGTGCAATGACTGTCAGGCATCAGTGATGTTCACTGCCCTCTGCCGCCCCCCCCTTCCCCCCCCCCCCCCCCCCCCCCCCCCCCCCCCACTCCCCATCTCCCCTGCTCCCGGCACACACGACAAGCATATGGAATGTATATACATTTCTTTATTTTTGTCTACCAGTTTCAAATAATTCCGGCACAGATCTAAGTGATGCCTTTTGTATATGTACTAAGCCGAACACATGTTACTCACGTGCAAGAATAAAGATCACACCCGTTGTTATGAGGACCCTTATGGTTAGGCTCCGAAGGCACAGTAGCCTCGTGACGCCCTGGCTGAACTGGACAATGCCAGGGAATGTCTGTGTAGGCTCTAGGAGTTTATTAATTAACCTTGGTTTATAGAGCTTGTAATTTGCGTTTACGTTACCTGGTGATGGAATCACCTGCTCAGACGTTTCTCACCTGTGGACGGAGACAAGGGGGACCACCGTGTCTAATACTTGACGTGGCAGGTGAACATGTGTGTGTGTGTGTGTGTGTGTGGGGGGGGGGGGGGGGGGGGTCTTTAACCTGTCGGGCCTGTGGGTCTGTTGTCTTAGCGATTGTGGAGCAGAGGACAACTTTGTAAGCTCGTGACTACTATAGCACGTGACTGCCGATGTTTGTCCACGAGTGACACAAATGAACAACACGTGACAGTGCGACATGTGACTGTCATGTGCCACGGGTCCAAAGATCACTCTGTCGGTGGTGTGTGTTATCGCGTGTGTTTGCGTGTGCATGATAAGCGACCTTTAACACCGTTCGCATGATCAATCTGTGATATTAGTGACGTCTCGGCCACAGCACCGGCAGCCCAGAAGAAGAGGTAAAACGTCGAGTCGCCATGGGGCACCCCAGCAGAGGAAACACTGCACTGCTGTCGTCAGTTTCGCGGTGTTCTGTGGTGCCTGTTCTGATCCAACGAGCAGAGCAATGCCCCATCAAGCCTCATACTGACGACAGTTACTTGCTTAGTCGGAGAGCACAGCCGTTCATCAGCGGGACTAGTGTACCCGCGCTCTCTCTCCCGTTGAATTTATGCCGTGAGGCCCTTCAACGTAAAGATCCAGATCCAGAGTGAACGTCCACGTCTGGAGGGGGTCACCACGTCTATCCAACGACAGTCCCCATAAACTCGATAGTGAAGAACTCGCCACCTCCATTCACGCGAAGAGGAAGTAGAAACTTAAGTCACCATTAGAACAGGGCATGATGGGCCACAGAATTTAACTCTTTTTTTTTTTTTAAAGACGATCGGTGATAATGAAGATGACGAAGATAATGCTATGAAGGTCCATTCTGGTCGCTGAGACTAAACTACAAGGCTGTACTTCACGTTTCCATTCATGATAATTTTCGGCGTCAATCAGATCCGGGAGGTACGTACACGTGCAGTGTCGGTTAGCATTGGGCAGCACTCTGAGAGGCGCATGCATTAGGTACCTGAAACAGACTGTGTAGTTCCAGTCTTCTACCCTAGCACACTCAGCTCCAGGTAGGAACCGACCAGTATGGGGAAAAAAATCCCACAAAGTAATGCCTCCACTGGGGATCCACACACAAACATCTCAGCTCGCAGGTGCGCGACGCTGCAGCACGGGAACTGGTGATCGGGATGTAACTGTAATGATCAGTACAGTCCTTCACCTTGGCCCGGTGGTCTGGCTCGGTGATTGAGCACCGAGTTTAGAGTCGGTCTTCACGGGTTGATCATGAAAACTGTCATTTCCATCGCCTACCCTCTCGTGTTGTCGTTCTGGTGGTATCTGTGAAGCGTAAAGTCCTCCCTCTCCCCTCCCCTCTCCCCTCCCCACTCGCACCTCCTACTCTCTCGGAATGGTAAATTCCGGTGAAACCCGACTGCAACTAACACATGCACTCAGGCCCACACTGGTCTGCCTCTGTCTGAGTCGTTCACCACTCTGGTATGTCATGTGTAAGATGATCTTAGACAGGGAGTCGTGATTCCCGACACACATACCTGTACCAGGTAAGCTTGCCGTGTGACACCTTCGAAAGCGAGGTCTGATTTGTCAGCGTATTCAGACGTAGCTGACTTGATGCCAGACAAAGCCAGTTATTGTCTGTGCTTTGTGAGAAATGCGGAGCTGGAGCATTTGTTCTTGAATGCCTGGCTAACCCCCTCTCCACCCCACCCCTCCCTCCCCACCCCTCCCCCATCCCTACTTCCAATATTTAGCTGCTGTTAGTGTCTATACCACTCCTAATTGTCTCATCCATTCAGAAGAATACCTTGTAAAATTTGTACTTCTTTTCATTTTGTTCTTTCTTTCTTTCTTTTTCTCCAGCAAACTCACAGTTTTCTCAAAGACATTCAATCTTGTTATGGCATACAAAACTAGGCCGATAAGCATACAAACACTGCCGCTATTCAGGATCGAGGCCGACTATCTCCGCTGAGGAGGGTATGTTTTCACTCGAGTTTCTTGGTTTGTTTGTCTCTCAGCAAGATTAAAAAAAAAAAAAAACATAAAAACTACAGAACCGATTTCAACGAAACTTGGCGGACACATGGAATGTGGCCAGGGGAGAAAACGCTACATTTTGGTGCGGATCCAAATTTAAAGTGGATCCAGGATTTATTTATTCATTTATTTTTCTGTTGTTCATTTACTTACATTCTGTAACATTGCGATATAGAGCTTTGTTTTCCAACGTAAAGAACATTTTCTCAAGGAATAATGCATTGATCTCAACTGACGTCTACCGACTTGAAAGATGTGGCGCGGATCCGGTGACAACCTAGATGCAGTCAACAAGGACTGATCGATCCAAGAATGGTGGAGGTCTCTGTTCTCCCGAGGACCCTTCCGGTTCACATCTTGATCGAATTCTCCCAGCCTTCTCTGCACCGACCTCCCTCACTCATTTTTTTCATTTTCATTTTCATTTATTCATTTGTTTATTCATTTATCTGTTTATTTACTTATTTCTTTACTTAACTATTTATTCATTTGTTTATTTGTTTATTTATCCTTATTTTTGAAGGTGGGAGCGGCTGCCTACCTCTGTAGGTTGGATACTGACAAATGTCACAGGTCAGTTGAGTCCTATGTCGTATCCTGTCCGATCCACTGGTATTCTCCAGCGTCTGACGGTTTTCATCTTGCCAGCCATCTCACTGTCTTCCATCCTGTTCTCTGTCATCCAGCCAGAATCAGGATTCCAAAACGACACGGCAGTTTGCAGACCTGCCTCCTTAATATAACAAAAAACATGATACAAATAACGAACAAGTAATGTCACTGTTGCTCCCGTAATGCGATTATAGCACGCCAATAACTCCCAATGAGTGCCGCTTACGACACCAAATCGCCGAGCGGAAATGCCAACACAAAACAAAACAATTCCCCAAAGAAGGATGTTCCAAGCTTGCCCATGTATCCTGTTATTTTACACACATGCACACAGCAACGACTGGAGAAATGCACATACACAGATCAACAGTTATCCTAGACTGGCACTGACCCTCCCCCCCCCCCCCCCCCCCCCCCCTTTTTTTTTTTTTTTTTTCATCTTGAAGGTAGTTAAACAGAACACGCAGACAAACAGAAATCAATACAGGTCATCTCAGGTTAAGTACATTCAAGATTTTAAAAAAAAAAAAAAGGGCTGTGTCAGTCTTGAATAAATGTGAATTTGTGTTTGACCCTTTTCCCCATTGTTGTTGCTATGTACACGTGTCAAGAACGGAATATGGACAAGTTTGCAACATTCTTTTTTTGGTGTTGTTGTTTGTTTGCTCGCTTGCTTTTCTTTTTTTTTTTTTCTTTCTTTTTTTTTTTTTTTTGAGGGAGCGAGTCTCCTTGTTTGTTCTGTGTGCTCTGTATCGACATTACTGCTAGGTGATTTGATGTCGTACGCGTGCCCGGACTTAAAGGGGCGTGCGAGTTATCTCATTCTGGGAGCAAGAGGTGCCTTCTCTTGTTCGTTGTGTCCTATTTACTCCCTTTATTAAGATTCTTAAAGATTTTCTAACCCGTCACCGTTGACTTAAACCAGTGCCATGTTTTTCTAACCCCGCATAGCACCCTGTTCTGACTTTGAAACATCCATGTTCTAACCACGCATAGCACTTGCTTTAAACCAGTGCCATGTTTTTCTAACCACCGCATAGCACCCTGTCTGACTTGAAACAGTGCCATGTTTCTAACCCCGCATAGCACCTTCTGACTTTGAAACCAGTGCCATGTTTTTCTAACCACCGCATAGCACCCTGTTCTGACTTTGAAACCAGTGCCATGTTTTTCTAACCACCGCATAGCACCCTGTTCTGACTTTGAAACCAGTGCCATGTTTTTCTAACCACCGCATAGCACCTGTTCTGATGAACAGCCTTAACCGCACCTCTCTCAATGCTCACCATGCACTGTCTGACAGACCTTCGTCCTTCACTAGGATTTCAAATGCCACACTGATTCCAGGGGAGGAAAGAGCCACTGGGGAAGGAGGAATCACGGGGGGAAATTTCTTCGACCAGAAACTGGGCCGCTAGCGTATTATCATTAGTCGGCCGTTCACCCCACGACTGTGGCACGAGGAAGCGGAAAAAGATCTCTGTCTATTCCTATCACTGGTTTGGAATTCCAACGCACTGTTTCATACCGCACGAGAAACAGTGTAGGCTATCACCCACGTTCACAAAAAGCATTGGAATCTTAATTTGGTTTCTGTTGCGTGCGCGCACGCGCGCCTCTGTGTGTGTGTGTGTGTGTGTGTGTGTGTGTGTGTGTGTGTGTGTGTGTGTGTGTGTGTGTGTGTGTGCGTGCGTGCGCGCGCGCACGTGAATGTATGTGAACCATGTGTGTGTGTGTGTGTGTGTGTGTGTGTGTGTGTGTGTGTGTGTGTGGTGTAGCTTGTATGTGAGTGCATTTTGTTTCAGTAAGTTTAGCTGCAAACTAAGGTGACTACAGGCGGAAATGTAAGCGAATCTTAAAAGTGTTTGAAAGGACTCCCCCAAATAACATGATCAAAAGAATCACAACACAAAACACGACGCGTTTCGACCTCTTAGGTCTCCTTCAGGCAAGAGAAACAACACTCAGGACAACGAAAACTGAGAACGAGCAGTCATTTCTTTCATCAAATTCGGCGCAAGATAGGCGTTGAATGTGTGTGTGTGTGTGTGTGTGTGTGTGTGTGTGTGTGTGTGTGTGTGTGTGTGTGTGTGTGCACGCACGCGCGCGCGCGCCGAATTTGACAAGATATGTGGTTGCTCGTTCTTCATTTCTGTTGTCCTGAGTGTTGTTTATGTTGCCTGAAGAAGACCTAAGCGGTCGAAAAGCGTCGTGTTTTGTCCTGTGATTCCTTTTTGCATGTTGTTTGGTGGAGCGATTTCAAACACCTATTAAGACTAGTCAGTTTAGTTGATAGAAACGACAGAGTTAGCATGCTGGGGTGGGCAGGTGGGGGAAGCGATGTGGGGGGGGGGGGGGGGGGGGGGGCAGGATTCACACTAGCGGACGCGCCGCATATGCGCTGATCAGGCCGGCCGTCGTTTATACATTCCCTTCTCTTGTTTTGTGGTTCGGCCGCAGCTGTCAAAAAAATCAGCATATCTCTATTGGATTTATAACTTCGAGTCATGTAACAATACAGGCCTAAAGCCCACAATATAACACGCTTTGGGTGAGAATGCAGTGCTGGATTATGTACCGGAACTGAAACAGACACTCCTCCACCGCCATGATTGCTTGGCTCGGCTTGAATCTCTTGCCACTCTCTTTGTCAGTCTCCGACCCCCCTCACTGCTCCGTTCTTATAATTGTCTCTAACCCCCCCCCCCCCCCCCCCCCCCCCCTCTCCGCGACATGTCCTTTTCCTGCCCATGGTTCCTTTGTCTCCTGCATCACCTGCCCTCCTCCACACCTGCCCTGCCCTTTGTCATCCACCGCCCGTCATTCCCTTTGTTTCCAGAAACCCGCCCCGGCCTCATGCCTTACCTCAACGGACGCTCCCTCTCACCCCTGTGGATTTTTCACTCCCGGGCCATATGCCTCACGCCGTATCTACTACCCTCCCAGTGTCTCTTTGTCTCCATGTCATGTACCGCTCACAGTCAAACATATTCTTTCTTTTTTTTTATAGAGTGTTGGGACTTGCATGATGTGAGACATGAGCATTTTACAACAGACTCCATGAACACCTTGTTCAGAGATGTCCCACCCGATGTGATCGTTGAATTTCTGACAGAGATCAACATTTTTCATCTGATCTAAGAATTTACAGAAGAAAGATTTTTCAATTAAAAAAAAAAAAATTCCGGTGTGTTTTTAGTAGAAATATTTTGAAGGGTTGTGTGAACGAGTGTGTGTGTGTGTGTTTTTTTTCCTTTGAATAGCTTGTGAGTTCACTTCAACGCGGTGACAACCCTGATATCACCCTGTGCGGTCGGCTGGGCTATAAGCAACATTACGTTAAACAGTAAACAAGTAGGGTAACTTTTGCTCCCATAAAAAACCTAACACAGAGTAACTTTTATTCAAGACTGGCACAGCCTTTTAAACTTGAATAAAGTCAGACAAATACAAAGACGAACGATCTAATAGTGGGGGAAAAAAACAAGCGCAGGCCAACAACTCCTCTGTCCTCATAGTAATGACTTGGCAAAGATTTGGACTTAAGGGGGGGGGGGGGGGGGGGTGTTGAAAATGAAGAAAATGGCGACATGAAATTAAGAAAATATATTATAGATTACGTCACCTTATCTTTGTCTCCAAGCTCCCATCTCTTAACATTTCCGTCTCCTCTGGTTCTTTCTCCTCAAAGTGCCTAAGCATTCCGGACTGCGTATCTCTGACACTAGCTACCCGCCAATAAAGTTCGAACAGCAGCCCACCGCGAGGAGTTGCTCCACGAAAGTTAGGCTGTGGGAAGTATCTGACCATCAGCAAAGATACCATGAAGATCTTTGGTGCCGGCTTCTAAAATTACCTGACGATCAGCAAAGGTACCATAAGGATCTTTGGTGCCGGCTTCTAAAAGTACCTGACGATCAGCAAAGGTACCATAAGGATCTTTGGTGTCAGCTCTTAAAAGTACCTGACAATCAGCTAAGATACTATAAGGATCTTTGGTGTCAGCTCTTAAAAGTACCTGACAATCAGCAAAGATGCTAGAAGGATCTTTGGTGTCAAGTCTCTCTGAGAGAGCACATTCGCATTGTTAAGCAAGTTGGAACGATGTGGGGGAGTACCCTAATTCCTACGAGACACTGCCCCCCTGAAGAATTTGTCAAACTTATTTTCTTTGGCTGTCCCTGACCTTGCAGGCTGATCACATGAGACTATCCATCCCAACGAGTGAGCCGCAGAACTCGGTCCATGTCCTCCTCCTCTCTCTCTCTCTCTCTCTCTCTCTCTCTCTCTCTCTCTCTCTCTCTCTCTCCCTCTCTTCTCTCTCTCTCTCTCTCTCTCTCTCTCTCTCTCTCTCGCATGGATGAGGGGGAAAAAAGGTTTTCATTCAACGTTCATTTTCAGCTGGGAGTGCTTTGCTCAGGTTGCTGATGTAACAGAAATGATGATGGCAATTCAGTACGTTCATAATTTTCTTGCACAAGGACGAACTCCTGTTTGTGGGGATGAGGCAGGGTGGTGTTTCATCCTGATCTCATTCGAAAACGTTGACGTTGACCTCGAACGTCTTTTCAAAGGCTGGCAGGTCGTCCATGGCGATTCCAGGGAAATCTTGAATGTCAGTTTTCCACCGTTGAAAGAGTTTCGTGTGTGTGTGTGTGTGTGTGTGTGTGTGTGTGTGTGTGTGTGTGTGTGTGTGTGTGTGTGTGAAGACTTTCATGTTGGTAGCCTGTATACATCGCGAAGCACCTGCAAAAAGCAGAGGTTGTCCTCGTAGGGAGAATGGGCCTTATCTTTCTCCAAGCAAAAAATGAATCTGTTCTTGATGATGTATTCAGGGAGAGCCTTGTCACAGCTGCCGATAGGACAAACTTGAAGGGGGTGACGTAGAAGGTCGTGGAGGCGATGGAGTGGACTGTCCACTTTGCGTTGGGTCTTGCTTGGCGAGCGTGCTCCAAGGCGTCCTCGTTGTTCATCTCTTCCAGGAACTGTTGAAAATCCTCTTAATCGTTGGTGGGCCTGGGTCGTTCCATCACTCTGGCATTGTTCTGGCTGGAGTGGAAGAGGCGATATTTGTTTTTCTCTTTATGGTGCAGAATACAAGAGTGACTGGCATGATGGATCTTGAATCGTTTGGTTTGAGACTCAAATATATTGAGTGGCTGCTCATTCCATCGAGGAGCTCTATCTTCCCAACGGATGGTGTAGACGGCTTGATTTTTTCCTAGAGTATGGTGCGTTTGAATAGCTCCCCAGTGGTCCTTGTAGATGTCGCTGACTTCAGGAGGGACATCGAGAGCCGGTTGATCTCCTTCAGCAGAAAGGCGCAGTCGTTTATTAGGGGGAATGGGAGGAGGTGGAAGATGTGGGATTTTTTCTCTCTCCTTTTTTTTTTTTTTTGGGTCGTGGGTGTGTATGTGCGTGTGCGTGTGTGTTGTGTGTGTGTGTGTGTGTGTGTGTGTGTGGCGGGGGGGGGGGGGGGGGGTAGGTTGTATAAAGATGACGTTGATAAGCGTCCTCGTTTGTGAAGCTCTGGCCGCAGATCTCACAAGTATGAACCGGACGATCATGAGTGGAGAGATGACGTCAAAAATGATCTTTTCGGCGGAATCCCTTGCCGCACACCTGACGGGTATGTAGGGTATGATGCTTTTCACGAAGATGGGTTTGTAAATGCGTGTTTGAATTATCTTTCCTATTCAAGGTTTGTTTTTCTTTCACTGACAGCAGTGGAAAGAAGATACACATTGTCACGAACTGTTTTTCTTATCGACTTCTCATTTGGAAGACCTTGTCGCAGAGGGCACAGGAACCCCCCCCCCCCCCCCTCCCTCTTTCTTCGTAGTCTCCATCTAAAACACACACACACACACACACACACACACACACACCACACACACAAACACACACACAAACAACACTTTTGAGAATGAAGTCTCACCATAACAACCCTTTTTCTTTTCTGTTCTTTTTTTTTTTTTTTTTTTTTTTGTTGTTGTTGTTGTCGTTGTTGTTGTTGTCTGATGTCGCATTCTTTGATAAAGAGCGTAATATTACAGCTGACTCCAAATGAAATCCATAGTGGCCTGTAATTCAGCATCAGTAGGTCGCCGAGGATGGTTGATGATTGTCGGTAGCATTCCATACGATAATGGGTAGGCTATAATACAGCATCAGTATGTCGCCGTGGATCATGTATGATTGTCGACAGCATTCCATACGATCTAAACGGCCATTATAAACAGTTGTTACGAAAAGGGGACAAAAAAAGGGAGGGGGGGGGGGGGGGGGGGGGATAGTTTGAGGATTGGGAATACTATATAAAAGGTTCAAATCTATTGGCTGATAATCGCCATGGATGGAAAATATAGAGTGCGAACGCCGTGCCCGCATTGCGGACAAGAAATCATTACAGTAAGTGTTTTTCTTTATGAGTTAGCTGTACGTTTACCTTTTTTCTTCTCTTTCAATTGTGGACTTGGTGCTTTTAGTTATCTTGAATGAATGTATACACACACACAACACACACACACACACACACCACAAAATATATATATATATATAATTTTTTTTTTTTCTCCCTAGAATGTCACACAAACCCGTTCCATTCTGCAAGGTAATAAAAGCACCGCCGAGTTACCTGCAGGCCACAGAGCAGCAACAGCAGCAGCAACAACAACAGCAACAACAACAACGACGACAACAACCCCAACAGCGACAACAACAACAACAGCGACAACAACAACAGCAGCAGCAACAACAACGACAGCAGCTGCAGCAACAGCGGAAACAACAGCGACAACAACAGCAGCTGCAACAACAACAGCAGCTGCAGCAGCGACAAGAACAACAGCGACAACAACAGCAGCAACAAGAACAACAGCTCGCAGCAGCACAACAGCAACAGAAGCAAGAGCTGGAAGAGCTGTTGCAAGAATTTTGGAAATCAAGTAAGTGGGGAAAAAAAACCACAGAAAAATGAGCATAATTATGACTGTTTTGGCATTGTTTTGAACAGTTGAAGGAAATCTCATCTTCCGAAGAAAGATTCAACACGACGTGGATAAGGTCCTTTTGAGAGTCTTTTTTTTAGTGCGTCAGTACGTGTGTACATACGTACATCTGTTTGCTTGACTGGGTTTTTTTGTTTGTTTGTTTGTTGTTGGGTTTTGTTGTTGTTGTTTTTTTTTGGGGGGGTCTGATTGTTTCAGATACAGCCAATTTAAACGAATTTAAAAGTAAGCTAAAAACAGAGAAAAAGATATGCATGAATATGCGCAGTATTTCTTTTGTGTGTGTGTGTGTGTGTGTGTGTGTGTGTGTGTGTGTGTGTGTGTGTGTGTTGTGTTGTGTGTGTGTGTGTGTGTGTGTGTGTGTGTGTGTGTGTGTGTGTGTGTGTGTGTGTGTGTGCACGCGCGCGCGCGCGCACTCGATTATTTGTAGAAAACGGTTGTTCAGAGGATGACATAATAATTATTGATTCATCATCATCATCATCATCATCATCATACATCAAATAATATGAAATAATAATATAATAGTATAATAATAATAATAATAATAAAATATGATGATGATGATGATGATAATGATAACAATAACGACAAGAACAACAACCAGAACAACAATGATGATGACGACGACGATGATGACAGTGGTGAAGATCAAAGCAAAAGTGATGAATATAATACTAATTGGGATGAAAATGCTTATAATGATAACGATACTATTACTACTACTACTACTACTACTATAACTACTACTACTACTACTACTACTACTACTGGAAAAGAAGTGAATATGTAAAAATAGAAAGCATATTGCATAACAGTAGTAGTTAGATAAAATATTATTAAAAAAGAAAAGAAAAAAGATACAAATAAGAGGAGAGACACATACACACAATTCAGCCAATCAACTGACGAACAGATACCACCTCCCACCCCCCCCCCCCCCCCCCCCCCCCCCCCCCCTTCAACTAAAACCAGTATGACGTTTGTTTGTATCAGTTAATGCTTCTTGTTCTTCTTTTTAGTCCAGATTAGCGACTGCTCTCTCTCTCTCTCTCTCTCTCTCTCTCTCTCTCTCTCTCTCTCTCTCTCTCTCTCTCTCTCCTTTGCAACGGTGTAAAGAACATGTTTTGTTTGTTTTGTTTGTTTGTTTGTTTTAATTTTAATAACACTTTCAATTTCAGATTTCTCTCCCCTGATTCTCTCATCTCTCGGTTACTTATAGATTTTGAAATCGAAGGTTCAAGAAACACGGGGCAAGACAGCCAATAAATCATCAGATGGGGTATTCTTGAATGTTTGAGAATCATGCCCAAATGCTCGGAACATTAATACTTGGAAACCTTTGGCACTGTTGCCTTTTGCCGCCATGAATCATTGCACAATTTGTGCATTCGTCAGTTGGTAAAGAAACGTCGTATTAAAAAGCGAAACCGATGATGTGGGTACCGAAAAAGTAAAGTAACTCTTGATCCCACGATGAAAGAACGTCCATAACCTCCCCCACCCCAAATAATAATAATAAATACACGAATGAAAAAAATTATAATCATGAATAAATAATAAATAAATAAAATAGAATTTAAAAAAAAATGCTACTTACGACAACAGATCGCTCAGCAGAAACGCCAACACACAATACACAGAACAAACAAGAAGAGGATGTATCAACCTTGCTCATATAGGCTACTATGCACGACTTGTAGACACACCAACAGCTGATGAAATGAGCGCACAAAAACTAACGCTTATTCAAGACTGGCACAACATCTTGTGTTGGCAATTTGGTGTCGTAAACTGCATTTGTTTGGAGTTAGGCTATGGGGCATGTGATTATTTCATCATAGCAGCAAGAGTTACCCAACTTGTTGGTTATCTACCGTTTGCTATTCCATGCTCTCCGTTCATACCAAGATGTGTGGATCTGAATTGACGGATGATAATTCTAAGTGAAGTCCAGCTGTTTGCGACACTGGCATTATCTGATCTACTGCTGTTTTCTTGGTCACACCACTGTCCTCCGGTCAAAACCCGAGACCCTGACACAGTGTGGATGTAGGGCAAACCGTTCGAACGAATTGATCACGTTGACCTGGATGGGTACTGCAGGGGGAAGAAATCGCTAAGGATGCGGAATCCATTAATACGTGGCCTTCAAGTCCATTGACAGGCCATATTCGGTGGTATAGCCTACCAGCTTATAGGTGAATTAAACAAACAAAGCAGTATAGATATAACTGTTGACAAAGGAGGGTTTTTTAAATTTTATTTCTTCTTTTTTTTTTCTTTTTTTTTTTCAAGCAGAGAAGTATAGCGATTACTGTTGACAAAGGAGAAACGAGTTCTTTCCCTTTCTGACAGTTTCGGCACTTTCCGAAGCGCTTCCGGAAATTACCGAGTGTAGGCGTGCCGACGAGCCTAGACCTATCGGTATTGGTTTACCGCACCACCGGACTCGCATAGCTCTACTCTTGATGGGAACACCTGTGCATGCTAATTTTTTTTTTTTTTTTTTAATGTGAATAAGTCGATTGCATACGATCCACGCAAAATGACATGCATCGATTCGTGCGCGCGCGCACGCACACGTACGTACGCACGCAGGTACGTACGTACGTACACACACACACGCAATCGCGCGCGCGCGCGCACGCACACACACACACACACACACACACACACACACACACCCACACACACACACACAACACGCAAAGAAAAAGAGAGAGAGAGAGAATTCAAAATCGTTAACTTGTAACCTACTTGGACCACACGCTTATTAGGCCCACTCGTGTGTTTTTTGGAAATGTTCCAAAAGGCGAGCGTCGTCTTATTCCACCCTACTCCAACAAAACGATTATGTGGATGGGAACGGACGGGTCGCGAGAGAGAGAGAGAGAGAGAGGAGAGAGAGAGAGATTGACATTTTGTCACAGTGTTCATTGAACGTAATAATAATGTCCTTGACCTTATGGCCATATGAATGTGTCGAGTCTGAGACAAGCAGAGTCAGAGTTGAACGAGTGACATCGACTTTTCAACTGTAAAATTAGCGTTCAATTAAACGTGTGCATTCTACGACTTGTGAACATTTTTAAGTCCCTCTCTCTCTCTCTCTCTCTCTCTCTCTCTCTCTCTCTCTCTCTCTCTGTCACACACACACACACACACACACACACACACACACACACACACACACGCACACACACACACACACACATACATACATACATACATACCCGCGCGCGCTCGCATTTACCGACACGGTCATACGGCTACATCACAGTCATATATCCAATACAAAGCTGCTGAGAGCAGAAGCTTATCCGTCTGTGAACTTGAATAGATTTACCAGGTCTGAACTAACAAAATTCAGGTTTGGTGTTTCGGATATTGCTGTGCATCGCCAACGAACCAATGTCCATACAGAAAAGGATTTGTTGTGTCCATTGTGTAAATCTGGTTGGGAAGATGAACATCATTTTGTATTCTTATGTCCTGTTCTAGCAGATCTACGACAAAAACTTATTCTGTTAAAATATCATCGACGGTCAACACTGTTCAAGTTAGTCTGTCTTTTGTCGTCAAAAAATACAACGTTGCAAGGAATCTTGCTTTATATCTGTACAAATCATTTAAAAGAAGGAGTGATTTGACCTAAGTAAATTGCATATGTTGAGAATGTTTAAATTTTTGTGATAAAGCACCTTGTTTGACTATGTTCTTTATTACTCACCCCCATTCAAATGGGGCTGTGGCCTTTCTGAATAGATGATCGTTATCTTTCTGTCTGTCTCACACACACACACACACACACACACACACACACACCTGCGCGCGCATTTACCGGCACGGTCATACGGCTACATCACAGTCATATATGCAATACAAAGCTGCTGAGAGTGAGACGATGAGAGAGAGAGAGAGAGAGAGAGAGAGAGAGAGAGAGAGAGAGAGAGAGGGAGGGAGGGAGGGAGAGGGAGTTTGACGAAATGTTTGTTCATAATCTACTCGGATTATTGTAAAGCTGTTCAGTCTCTTATCTGAAATACTTTACACAAATAAATGTTAAGTATCTGTGGATAACAAGAAGAATTCAAATCTGAGAAAGATTTTTCAAAGAAACTTTGGTGCAATGCACAAAAATTTTAATACATTTTAAACATAGGCAACAGAGAAGAAAATGAATATCATCACATGCCAGTTCTGTACGTTATAGACAAATTCACGGTTTCGCAAAAGATCGATTTACATAATAGCCTATCGGCCGTCAAGTCATGTTACACGTTATTAAGCGTTTTAACAGGAACTTTTGAAGAGAAACTGATTTCAAGATTGGTTTATACACTGGTCTTTGCCCAAAGCGTTCCCATTGCTGGTTAGACTGAAAACTTGTTCTGACTTGATGTACAATACCTGTTAGTTATGTCCAGTGGTATTTTCGAGTTTTTAATTACAGCCCAGCCCATCGCGCAAGTCATAAGTCAAAATGTGATGGATATATCCCTGACGAGACTAAACACCGCAACCCAAGTTAGCAGCATGTTAGAAACCAGTTCCGGACAACAATTACTCATGGTGTGATGCTCAGCAAGCAAACCAAAAAGTGATGACTGTTGGTCACTATAACACAAACATTACGTGATAATGCAGATCGACCTTGATAGATGGAGAAAACGATTGTCGTTTACCTTCTCTCTAAAGACTACTGTAATATCACACTAATCTTCTTCATCTCGGATTCCGCAAACAGGTCTTGTTCACATTCAGGACACGTAGGCTTACGTTTTTGTTTTGTTTTGAAATTAATGACTACAGGAAGTAAACGGTAACTGCCGGCGGCAGTGATGTGAAATAACTCGAGTCATTTCAATGAAGGAGACAAAAGATACGCTACGATACTGAGCCAGTTCCAACAACCGCCACGAGTAGACCACTAATTGGGTCAGCCAAGTCGAATGGCTTATGTAACGCAGATCTGTGGACTCATGACCGTTCAGTGTCGGTTCCCATGTTCTTTATTTGTAAAGTACATCTTTAATTAATAAACATGAGATTTTGCCAAACATGAAAAATGTAGTCTATGTCTACGGCTACATGCACATCACGTATGTGAAGTTATGTACCTTGAATGCTCTCAGGATGGACGCAAAGATTACCTTCTCTGTTTGTTCTCTCTCATTTCCCCACCTCATTTAAGATTATCTTTGTTTCAATCCAACATGGATCGATGAATTTCATACCCGTACTAGTTTGTTTGGAAAAGCTCTGTCTCTCTCTTTTCTACCTATTATCCTTTCTCTTGAGTCTCCTACGAGTTCGGTACCAACTAAATATTATATCTGCGCGCATGTCCGTCTTAAGTATGTGGTAGGTGGTTTAAGCACCATTTTTCGTTCTCCCAAATGTAAACCTCTGCCTGCGTTAATGAACCCCCTTTCCAGACACCCGGACGGGGTTTTACACTAGAGGCCCACTTATCACAACAGTTGGCGATAAATAACCGACAGGGTCGCTAGAGGGCGACGGCTCCTTTACACACAAAGGCTCCGTACTTTTCCACTGCGGCCCCTGTTGAAACCCGCGCAAACCATTCGCCCTTGGGGGAGCGCCTGCCTGCCAACAAAGATTTATGACAGCCTTCAAACATTACCGGCCCGTGGAGCGTCTAGTGAGAACCCCGTAGCCACTGACGTGGCCGTGGAATTTTCCATCACGCGGTGACCTTGACTTGGGGCACAGTTCGCCGACAGAGTGTGCGTGGAGTGGTTTGGCGGGCTGCCAACGATTGTCGGACCAGCGACAAGCAATTTTGTTTGCGCAGCGCGTAGCCGCGTTTTCCTCTTGACACCACGTTTATTCAAGCAAGCTGCTTATCGTTTTTGACTCCGGGTGTGGCCGACTGACGTAAACGGAATTATTTTCCTCCCTGGGGGTTTGATAAGATTACAAACATTATTTCCAAGCTTTGAGCAACAAACGTACATACGTACGTACGTACACACACACACACACACACACACACGCGCGCATGCACACACACAATGTAATTGAATTCAATTTTCGAGCATCCTAGCAACGTAATTTTTACACGTATCATCTTTCCAAACTATGAGTGGGATTTGTGGGAAAATGGACGGATAATTGTTATGTCAGCAGCTGATGATCATTTCCATATAAGGCAATGTTTGTGCTGTGTTTCCTGTAACGTGTTACACAAACTGGTCCAAACCGGCTAAAACCAGATCGAACCGGTTCAACCTCAACAAAACCCGCCCTTACGCATGTGCGAAGCTCAGTTCCAAAATGGTTTCACCAGAGGGCGCGTGCGTGTGTGTGAGCGAGTGTGTGAAAGGTTCTTGGCGTCACACAGGCTCAGCCTGAGCTTCCAGTTTTAGGTGATCGGCCTTCACCTTCAGTGCTCAAAGGGACGTAATCAAGCGGCTTGTCGGGCTTCTCGCGTGTGCATGATAGCTCAATCTCGCATATACAATGCTATAGGTTTACAGGTTTTAGCTCGTGACATACATTGAAAATTGAAGTTTAAAAAGAACAATGGCTGAACCTGAGCTACTGAATCACTGTATTAAATGCAAATGCAGTCTTTCATCACCTGATAAATCTTCGAAACTTTTACCATGTTTGCATACAATGTGCGAAGAGTGCATCTCTGGACGGACCGATGTGGCGGAAAAAATAAAACGCATGAAAGAAGAAAAAGAGCAAAAAACGCAAATCGCTGACAGTGCAAACAAACAAGAGTGTGAAAGTGCAACAAAAGAGAAAGAACACGATATTGTTGAAACAGAAGAACGCAACAAAGTGGAACAAGATGATGTGAGTGCCTCACAAAAAGACCCGCAAAGTGTGGACAATAGTAAGGATGTGAATGATTCTGCTGAAGTCGCCGATCAGACGGAGTCGAAAACGACATGTGAGCCGACTAAAAGCCCAGAGCAATCCAGCGCAGAAAAGAAAGCCGAAGACGAGGTAAAGGACGAAGATCAAGAAAAGAAAAACGAAGACCAAGAACAGAAAAACGAAGATGAAGAACAGAAAAACGAAGATGAGGAAGAGAAGGTCGAAGACGAGGTAAAAGACGAAGTAAAATCGGCCGAAAAATCTCCTGACCAGGCTACTGTTGAAACGACAAAAGAAAACGAACACGACGAGGAGACGACAACGGTGGAAAATTCCCACACACCTGATCAAGCTGATGCAGTCAGTGTCGAAACCGCCGAAGCGAGCGCCAGTGAAGAGGATAAATCAAAAGAGACCGAAATCGATGCAAAACAACCCGAGAACAGTGATCAAGATGTGGAAGTTGACCGCAAGGCAGAGGCTGAAAGCGCTACAGTGCCAGAAAATCAACCATCGGACGAAAACCAGCGCAATGCAGAGGAGGAAAGTATGGAGGTGGTGGAGGAAGAAGCGGACGTGGTGGAGGAAGAACCACCTCCCCCTGCACCAGTGCCACTTACCGGTAGGTCGGGCTAAAGGATTGTGTAACTGAAACCCCCAACACCATGTCATTGTGACACTAATCATTATGCACATTTCTGAGACAGGAATAGTTCTTGTTATGTTTTATAATGTATTTTTATTCTGCATTTCTGTATTATTGATAATAATCAAAACCAGTAGTAGTTGACAGGGACAATTATCTGTAATCAATAGCCAGATGCATTGACTGATTCCATAAAGACACCGTAATGAATGTATAAAAGCAGAAATGATTTTGAACACCTGAGTATCAAATTGGTTGATTGTATTTTCATTTTATGAAGGAAAAATGTGGAATTTTGTTGACTTGATCTGGCACTGTATGTCTTTAAAACTTTCTGACGTTTGCCCGGCCCTGGTGTAATAGCATGCATACCCAGGCGATGCATAGACTTGCAGATTTTCATAGTATAGTATGATTTTCATAGGACAGTATGACTAATGCATACCCAGGTGATGCATAGACTTGCAATTTTCAGAGTATAGTATGATTTTCATAGGACATGAATAATGCATACCCAGGTGATGCTTAGACTTGCAATTTACAGAATAGCCTACGATTTTCATAGGACAGTATGAACATAGCATTGGTTACAAGAACATCATTAGAATGCGATCAGACACATTGGACCTGTGTGGGATGGACATCCTTGTGATATTATCTACCATATAAAAAGGGGAGGGGGTGGGTGGGGGAACCATTTAGTTCTAATTCTATATATTGCTTGAAATATCTGTTGGACTTTGAATATATACCAGAACAAGAAAAGTCGGTGATATCCAAATCCATTTAAATTTCACAGTTGAGTGACCAAAGCAAACATTTCATCGTCAGTGATTTCACATTTTACAGTGATGTTTAGGATTTTTGCATGTACCCATTCATACTACTGATGCAGTGAAAAGGACTGAGGGTAGGATGCTGTCTTGAGGATCACATTTTAAAAGTTCTGCATATCTGGACTTCGAGTTGACCACTTTCATTCACTGTGAGTGTGAGTGAAGTCAGGCATAGGTGTTAGCTGAATGGAACATGTCAGTTTTTGTTGTTGTAAACTTGTGTCGTGACAGATAACATTTCTGGCTGCCTGTAGAAAAGATGCACTCAGGTTTGTTACAGCAGACCCAAAATACAGGCACTTTGTAACACAAAATAATTAAATATCCTCTGAAGTTTCCCCGTTAACTCTTAAGAGGTAACTATTGAGTTTATAGCCTTTAATTGTGCCTTTTGACAAACTCCATAGGCTGCCCTAACCCTCCCCACCCATACCTTCTACCGGTCTTCTGCGTACACCCACCAGCTCTTTGTTTTCCAGGAAATTAGCATTTGTCTTGGATTTCTTGGCAGAGAAAGGAAAAGAAAGAGAGGAGAGGGATTGTCTGCTAAAATCAAGTGTGGGTTTCCCCACTCGGTTTTAGTTGATAGAGGAGTTCAGTGGGTGTCTGGGTGTCCTGACGGGTCCGATTGGGTTTTCTTACCAACAGTGAACATGCAACGTGTAGTCACTACAATCTAGTGTGTGCAAGCGGCTCCTGTGCAGAGACCATCTTGCTCTTTTGATAGAAACTGTTGATAGGGAGGTAGAACTAGTTGTCCTCTAATGTAGTACCTGTACAACTGGTCACTACAGGTAAGAAAAACATGACACCTCTAGCTTTATTTTCTTCAGATGTAGCCAGTTCTTTACAGATTGAAACAGAGCTGGCCTAACTCAATGGGGTGTGCCAACGAGTGGTCAGAAATACCTGTTTGCCACAGAGAGGAATGGGAAACACAAAATGAAAAATGATTAGAAATTGCTATATTACGCTGTTTTTTGGTGTTATTGGATCTCTTGATATCAAATAGAGAACAGTTTACTGAATCCGTACAACAGTATTATAGTTTGCTGGAAAAAAAAAAAAATGCATCGTTATATCACTGGGGCCAGATCTGTGGCATCTTATTTCCTAAAGGGGTCACATGTATGGCATTTTATTCATTTTTGTTGCATTCAATACTTTTGGGTTTTTTTTAGCATGCATGTTGTTTGGGATCAAACCAGTTAAAAAATAAATGAGTCAGTTTATGTTATGACACGTTAACCCACCTCCTTTGATGTGCAGTGAATACTAAGACTTGTGCATGATGAGAACATGCACATGCAGTAATGTTTACACCAAGTTGAGTGACTTCTGAATTTAAACCATAGGGAACGATGCCATACAAATGTACACCGCATGGAATGGCAGTCGTGACCAGCATATTTTCCACAGGATTTCTGAAAACCACGCAGTTTTTTTAGTGTCACATGTGTAGATCCTGTGCAGGGATGTGTATATTGATCCTGTGCAGGGATGTGTATATTGATCCTGTGCAGGGATGTGTATATTGATCCTGTGCAGGGATGTGTATATTGATCCTGTGCAGGGATGTGTATATTGATCCTGTGCAGGGATGTGTATATTGATCCTGTGCAGGGATGTGTATATTGATCCTGTGCAGGGATGTGTATATTGATCCTGTGCAGGGATGTGTATATTGATCCTGTGCAGGGATGTATGTATTGATCCTGTGCAGGGATGTGTATATTGATCCTGTGCAGGGATGTGTATATTGATCCTGTGCAGGGATGTGTGTATTGATCCTGTGCAGGGATGTGTATATTGATCATGTGCAGGGATGTGTATATTGATCATGTGCAGGGATGTGTATATTGATCATGTGCAGGGATGTGTATATTGATCATGTGCAGGGATGTGTATATTGATCATGTGCAGGGATGTGTATATTGATTATCATGCATGCGTGTGGAAAGATTATTCTGCACAGCAGCAACTGATGGGTTATTTTGTTTAGATATCAGGGAGCTGGTCTGGGCCAGGAAGATGCTTGGATCTGAGGTAGCCTGTAGAGATGTGTGCGTGCAGGACACATCCTCTTTCTGGAGAAACAGGACTCCCCACTCAGTGCCATTTTGCACCAAAGAAGCATTCGAAATTGCCATGTATGTGTTTCGAAATTTCAGACTGAAGGTACAAATGTGCAGCAAAATGTAGACCTGTGTGTATATAGGTCTACCCATACCATCAGCAGAGACCTGTTAACCCGTGCGGTTCTTCTGTATTTAGCACGGAAAAATCTGCTAATTACGGTAACAAAATATCGCTGAATGAAACACAAAAAGAAGCTTGTCAAGATTGAAAGAACACCAGCCTGTATGAATTTGTGAATCGTTCATGATTCAACAGTTCATCAGCCAGTGATTTAGAACTTGATCAGGTTAGTTGTTAGCACCATAAACAATTGCATTTAAGGTTGTTGTCCTGTTCATCAGTACTGCAATCTTGATTCAATTCGATAGTTCAGTGGAACTCAACAAATATGTTTATTGCCTTGCAAATTGCAGACACTGTTCAATTCACAAGAATTAGAAAATCGCCAGATTTTGATGGCAGCTTTCACTGGTCCAACAGTTTGCCTTCGTAATTCAAAACAAGCTTCAGTGATCTGTATTTTCACAGCCAAATCAATTGACGCTTCATGGGAAGTTTTTCAACTCTGATTATCAAGGTGGCCTCGTGAAATTCAGTCTCCAGCATTTTTGCACAGATTGAATTCATTCCTGTACTGAAGTCACAATGGAACACATCCGTGTCATCTTCCCAATTTATAGTTTGAAAATAAATGACAGCATGAAAGTCATCATACCAAAACTACTTTGCCTCTCGCCAACGCTTCAGCAGTTGCTATTGGAAGTGACAGATCAGAATAATTTTGTGCCACTTCCAGTGACATAGCTGGCTTAAATATACACAACCTGCGTTGCTTGTTTGCATGTAGGATTTGCTGTGTTTCCATCATAGGCAAGACACATGCTTATGTGTTCGGTAGGGTTCCCATTGTTACTGAAAATATACATTTTATTTAGATTTTTTGTCCTCATCTGTCTTCATTCTCCCTTCACCCCTCCACCTTCCTCCTCCCCCTAGCACAGCAGCCCTCTTCAAGCCTATTACAATTAGGTTTGTGCAAACTTTTGAATTAAAATTCAACTTCAGCTCTGGTCTGATAAGTAGCAGCAGCAGCAGCAATGAGGATGATGATGGTAATAGTAATAAGTAAATTTGAAAAAAAAAGAAAATTACACTATCTTCAAAGTAATGTCACTTGAAGGGTTATGGGAAAGTAATGTCACTTGAAGGGTTATGGGAAAGTAAAATTTTCCAGGAAAATTTGTTGAAATTTTTGTCAGACAAAAGTTTCATGTCCTCATCACCCCCACTCCACCTGTTTGTCTGACTCACTCTCTCTCTTTCACACACACACACGCACATGTATGTACACACACGCACACACACACACACACACACACACACACACACACACACACACACACACACACACACACACGAGCAGGGTATTTCTTACAACAGACAGGTGTGCAAATTAGGTTAATTGACAACTAGCTGGTTTACTGAGACTGCGAGTGACAACATTTGATTCCTGGGAAGGATGATGTTGGATTTATAAACAAGTCTGCCTGTGGATACAGTATTTACAGAGCTGATGGTTTTTACCCATGTGAAGTTGAGCTCTTGGATATGTATTGTATATTAAATTAGCTATTTTTGGTCACTATGATGATCAGTGTAGTTCAAAGGTGCTAAGTTATTGCAAGAAATAAAATGACTGAGTAAGTTTAGGTACATGTTTACATCCAGAATAAGTGAAAGGTTTGAAACATTCCAAAATATACGAAAGATAGAAACCAAAAAATAACCCAACAGAAGGATGTAAAGGTATCTGATTGTTAGATATAAAGCGAGGTAATTGCGAAAAGTTATGTGTAGATATGAGCTGTATTCCTCTCAGAATTAAAATGGCATCATTTTACACCCATAAAAAAACAACAAAAAACAAGCGTTAGATAACATGTTGTGTATGTAAATTTTATACGGATTTTTGTTTCAAGATATTGAAAACCTATGCTACATACAGAATAATCTCGGAAGGATAAGAAGATCTGCCAACAGATGGTGGATGTGAGAATTGGAAGCCTTGTCAATATCTAATATGTTCTGTGTGAAATTTGTCCTTCACAACACAATGTAAGAGCAGAACGTCAGATTTTTTCCTGTTGCTATGTGACACGTGTCCCTTGGCAGCCTAAGTCAGGGGTAAAAAATACTCAAGGCAAGAGACAGACTTTTAAGTCAATTAATGCTTCTGAGTTCTCATGAAATTTTCAGCCAGCTGTTGGCATTTGTTCTGGTTGTACTGTTCACAGTGTGGACACTGTATGTGTATCTGTAGACTGTTTACCACACAGTGTGTGTGTGTGTGTGTGAGAGAGAGAGAGTTTGTGCACATACATGTGTTACTGTGTATGTGTTTGTCATGTTTGATGGAGCAAGAGAGAGTGTGTGTGTATCTCTGTGTGTGAGAGAGAGGATCGCTCTGTGTGAATTTTTTTGTATACATGTATGCACAGTTTTCCAAGTGTGTTACTGTATGGGTAAAATTGTGTATGTGTTTAAATTTTATCACAGTGCATGGCTGTGGTCAGTGTTTGTGAATGGTTGTGAGAGAGAGATGTTACATAGCATCAGTATTTTACAGGGTGAGGGGTATATTGTTTATAAATGGTGAAAGACCTTATTGCATGAATTGCAGAAATCATAACACCTTCATCTTTTTTCTTTTGTCTCAGATTCTCTCTCTCTCTCTCTCTCTCTCTCTCCTCTCTCTCTCTCTCTCTCTCTCTCTCTCTCTCGTTTTGAATTTTTAAAACAGCAGTGCTGATCTACAGTTATCAATAGAAGTATGCATTTGACTTCAGTTCAGGGGGGGGGGGGGGGGGGGTTAGCACTTTTTGGTGCAGAAAGTGTGGGCGAGTTCTTTAAATTAAATTAAATCTGAAGTTTGCAGGAAAATGAATTTTAGTGTTGAAAATCTCAAAATTTTGACCTGGGTCATCCTGCCTTGCCATCCATCATTTCCTCCATATCACCATGAAAAAACAAACTTTCTGTCCACCCCTTAGTTGGGTGGGGTGTTTTTTTTATATGACCTTGACAGTACTAAAAGTTACTGTTGGTAAGCTGCCATTGCTGATCGAATATGAAATTTTGTATGTTGGCAGAGTGTCCTGTCTGCAGGGAACCCTTCAACGCAGAGAACCTGATCGATAACGTCTTCATCCGCAAGCAGGCTGCTACACCTGAGGATGGGGAAGGGACAGAGCAAAAGTGCACTGGCTGTGAGTCCAATCCGGCCACGTCCTATTGTGTTCAGTGTGACGATTGGCTGTGCTCCGATTGCGTCAATGCCCACAAACGTGTTCGGATGACCAAAGATCACGTACTGACCACTTTAGAGGAAGCTCTCACCAACAAAGGTATTTTACAAGGTGTTGATATAGTAAATTTCAAAGAGGACAGAACTGGACTGAAATGAATGGAATGGACAATGATTTTGTTTGTATATTGCATGGGTGAACTCTAGTGTTCAGCAATGAACGTTCCCTTGTTTTTAAAAGTTGAAGCTGACGGAACGTCCAAGTTTTTGTTTATTTGCTTGTTTTTTCCGCCCAAAAAGTTTGAAGGAATGAAATGTTGCGGGAAAAAAGGGAAAAAATACTTCTTTTTTTCTTCTGCATGCTAACACTGCTTGCAGACCGCAAAGTCAGAATTCTAGTGACTGCTTCCACTGGGCCCCAGCATGTTCCCATTTTTTTGTTTTTTGTTTTTTTCCTTTTTTTGTGTGTAAGTTTTCACAGAGTTCAGCCTATGTGAAATACTTGTTTATTCATTCCATTTATTTATTGGTTGAGTAGCACTTTGCCGACTTATGTGCTCTTGCTTCAACTCCTGCTTGTTATCACTGACTTTTTTAATGAACGATTATTTTGAGCTTGGTTGAGCAAAACAGAGTGGTGCAAAGGTCCGCAACAAAAGCCGTTTGAGATATCATGAAAAAGATTTTGGCTTTACTTTATAGAAATTAGAACGAGTCAGATGCACTTTTAGATGTTGAATTTTTACCAGAAATTGAAAAGATGATGTCTTGTCTTTCTCAAAACTGGTTGGAAAACTGCATCCTCTTTATGCATCTCATAACCATTCCAGCTTTTATTTCTTCTTTACATTGTCTTTAGAGCCTTCCAAGGCATCATAGACCTTGTTCCTCTGGACAAGATCGTTCAGATTCACAGGAAGGAAGACGGAGAAGTGGTGTGTGTTGAGGGGGGGGGGGGGGGGGGGGGGGATTTGCTTTTGAGGAATATAGTTAATATTTTTTCAAATTTAAGTAAATGTGCTGTAAAAGACTTGATTTACAAGACTGCAGTCATTTCTGGGTTAGAAAATAATACCTGGATGATTTAGTTCAGTGTTCCCTATGGACCAAGATTATATATAGTGAAATGGGAATACAGTTAGTCAAGAGTTTTGAAGACAAACAGTTGAAGAAAAAAAAGAAGAGTACTCCAGAGTTTATATACACAGTAACAATAGAAGTCCATGTTCCATGTTTGAATTGCGCTGTCTTTCAGGCAACAGTTCTGGTCCTGTGGAGGTGAGCATGATGTGTCGGGTCCATCCCAAGGAGAAGTTGACCTTATTCTGCGAACGATGTGAAGTTCTCACCTGTCGCGACTGCCAACTGTTACAACATCAAGAACACAAGTAAGGTTTTGTTCTGTGCATCGTTAACATTCTTGTTGCCTATAAATGCTGACATGAATATGCATTTATATGCCCTAAAGGGGTTATCTGCATTCAGGTGATGCAATGATAATGTATTGAGGTGTTCATCCAGGGGTGAGCTCAGAGAGGTGGAATCTTGTTCTGCCTTGAAGAGTAAAGTCAACTGATGTGAGATCCTGAAATCTGCTGATGCGGTAGGACAAAATTGTAACTTCTTTTGGGAAAAAAAAACAAATGTAAAAAAAAAAAAAAAAAACCAGAGAAAGTCGACGATAAAGATTTTTTCAATCTCAGTTTATGATCAAAACCAAAAAACAAATTAAAGGATGGATCAACTTTTCTTGGCATTCACAGGCTGACGCTCGGTGATGCTTAGGGGATGTACACAGGTGCTTTTTCCTGCCCCTGGTAATGGCCATCAAGATCGGTCTTCACCATAGTGTTCAGTGGCCACACATCCTACCTGGCTGTTTGTAGAGGAGGAATTTCTACAACACATGCTCAGCAGTCTGGTCTACCTATCCACAGGGACTGACCTGTTCACCCACAGGCTCCTCCATATTTTGTACAGGTTGGGCAAAAATACAAACAGTATGTTGAACGGAGGAAAAAAAAAGAGTCAAAACAAAAATCTAGAGTCAAAGTTCTTCAGCAGTAATTGCAGTCACGGTGTGTTGTCCTGGTGGGTTTTGACCAAAGGGTGACAGCCTTGGCTAACCCTCTTGCGCGAAATCGCATCTGGCTTCAACAACATGCTGATATTTTCTAACAAGAGCAGGGACTACATGCTTTGAAATATTTAATTTTTAAAAAAGAAAAAGGCAAGAGAGCATGGATTTTACTTGTATCACAAGAAACTATTTGTACTGTAGGTACTGAAAGATGGTATCCATCTACCTCGGGTGTGTAATGGTGAGTGAAAATTAATCCCCTGCTGCCCACTCCCCCTCACTTTCAGTTTTATAAGAATTTTAAAAATGTGCCCCCCACCCCCACACCCCCCCCCCAGTTGGCTTTTTAGAAAAATTTGGAAGATGTGCTCACACACTTTGTGGAGTAGACACTCATTTTAGATGGAAAGTGCACTACAGCAGTTTTAGAGTGAACAGGTTTTCAGGGACATTGAAAGGACACAGGTCTAGGCTTCCGCTACATTTGACAGTGAAATCTGTCGTGCTTATGAGGAGCCTTACCACATGTCGCTGCTCTGTGGTCAACAGGTCAACCAGTGATCGCTGTCTTTGAACATCACTGCTTTTTTGTGTTGTGGAAGCTTTTGAAAAGTAGGTCTGGTTCCAGTAGATCTGAAGTTGATTCAGTGAGAGAGCAAGTGGCGGAGTTAGAGTCACTCATGCTGAAACTGAATTGGACAGGCAGTCATTTGTGCCACTGAAATCGAAGTGTCCCAGTAAATGACATTGGAGAAGATGAGATGTTTCAGTTTCTCACAGGTGTTTGTTTTTCCTAGTAAGGTATTGAAATGAAGAGTTGTTAATATTGAGCACATGTTTCACACGGATAGATTATTCTCTACTGAGATGTAAATCCTCTATTTTGGGGTACAACATGGATGTTGGTTTTATTATATAAAGTTAAAGGGTTACTGTGAGTGCGTTGTTGTAGATGTAAAAGCAGATTTTTTTTTCTTTTTCCCCATGTTCGTTTTGGAACATGTTACTGAATTCAGGGTGAAATGATGATGCTTTTTCCCACCGTATTGAATCCTATGGGGAAATTTAAAAAAAAAATTGGTAGTTTTAATCTTATTCAGAGATGCTTCACTAGATATGTATGAGGATATTTCAGTTCCTGAAAGAGATTATCTTTTTTTTCATCAAAGAGTTTACAAAAATTAGACTTTCTTTTGTGTGTGCATGGTTTATTAACCACTTTAATAAAATTGACGGAGAGCCCTGATGTGGCCCCTTCTGGTTGGCTGTACTGGAAACAAAATGAAATGAACTGGCAACATTGCATACATCATTTTCCATTTGTATGCCACCTGAAGGATCTTTTAGAGTCTTTCTAATTTGTGCATTGAATCATTGTGTGTCTGTGGTCAGGTACCAGTTTCTGCAAGAAGCGGCGGACACCTACAAAGCCAAACTCACCGGCAGTCTATCACTCATGAAGGACAGACGCGAAGTCTTGAGACGGTATCAGACAGAAATCGAGGAGCGTCTCTCCAAAGTGAAGCGAGAGAAAAATGACCTTCAGCAGGAGATTCTGCGACAAGCAGACGTGATCGTCAAGGCAGTGCGCCAGGCTGTGTGGTCAGTGTTGAGTTCCCTTCACTCCTTCACGGATGCGGCAGCCAAGAGGCTGTCTCGTGAGGTGGGAGATGTGAGAGACCTGGTGGGAAAGTTTGATCACTGCATCTCCTTCATGGATGGAATACTGGAGGACGGGTTTGGATTACCTCTGCTGTACTCTAAGGCTATTGTGGAGACAAAATGCAGAAAGGTAAGGCAGTTTAGTGCGTTATTCAGTCTCGTCTGAATTGTGAGTCTGAGTGTATGGCCTGGGTTTGTGTGTGTGTGTTTGTTTTTGATTTCTAGGTTTAGGGCTTTTTTTAAATTTTTTTTTTACATGAAGTGTAATTCATTAACACTGATTTAATAAATTTCAGTCTTGCATGAATTTGATCAAGCAATGTAGTGTGGAGTGTAATGTTCTAAAGCTTTTTTGTTTGTTTTGTACAGCTCTGATATGTACCTTCATGGTCAGCTGGGCTAGGAACAACATGAATTATTCCTTTAGTTTCCAGTCTCTGGGAACGTTTTTGAGGCAGTAATACAGATCATATTTTGACAACAGATCGTTGGTTTGGATAATCTAAGTGGATTTTAAGTCATTATGCTCTCCACTCTGTAACTGAGTCTTGATTTAAATTATATCTGGAGTCATATTTGTGATAATTCAATTAGGCTCTATTTATCTGGTGGTTGAAGTTTAAAGTTACGACAGTTGATGGTATTGGATGGTGAATCTTGCAGTGAATATGCAAATTTGGAGCAACAAAGGTGACAGGTGATACCAGCCGCCGTGGCGAAGTGGTTAGCGTCGCGGACTCCCAGCTGGGAGGTTGTGGGTTCGAATCCCATCAGAGTCATGTGGGATTTTCTGCCCTGACCGGCTCCTACCCAGAGTTGAGTTTGCTGCGGACTCAGTTGGGAAGACTGGGACCACACAGTCAAGTTTTATCCACTTAATGGATGCGTTTCTGAGAGTGTTGCTCAAATTTCCTGACCAACACTGCAGGTGCCTGTATCTCTCGGGCCTGGTTGACGCCGGGATATATTATGAAAGGAAGCTTAGAGTACAGCCCTGTCATGTAGTCTCAGACTGAAATGGAAATCCGTAGCATCATCTTAATCATCCTCATTCTCATTGATCAGCATAAAAAAAGTCTCAAGTTCTGTGGCCCTTCATGCCCTGCTCTCATGGTGACCTCAATTTCGATGTCCTCTTCACGTCTGTGGCCTTGGTTTGGTTCCGTCGGGGTCACTGGTATCGGCGAGTCCATGGGGGCTGTCGTTGGACGGACGTGGTGGCGCCCTCCGGAGGGAGAGCTCACTCACGCCGGCTCCGCGACTAAGCAATTATTGTCGTCAGTAGGGGGCTTAGTAGGTGGTGTCCTGTGTATGTTAGATCAGAACAGGCGCCACTGAACACCACCGAAGTGACTCGGCAGCAGTGCAGTGTCCCCTCCGGTGGGTTGCCTCTTGACGACTTGACATTGACTGCTCCCTGTGGATTGCCGGTGCAGGGCTGCGGCAGGACCGACTGGGCTGTGGCTGTTGACGGGGTGTCGGAATGAGCGGCGTGAGTATACTGCCTCTGAGGTGGGGCAGAGGTTGGGACAACAGCAAAAAACAAAAAAAAAGGTGATAGGCGATATTTATATTCGGTTGTTGGCAGAAGTGTGTATCATGGATTCTTTTTGCCGATAACATACCTTGCTGTAACTAGGTTCTTAAAAACTTTGCCTGCTCTCAGGAAAGTTGCTTGGAACAAGATTTTGAAGAGCTTGCCCCTTTGTTCAGTTTTGGGTTTTTGAATAGAGAGAGAAAATTCATTTTTTGATAGATTCCAGGGTATTTGCTGCTCAAACCTCGAGTTTGAATGCTGCTTCATGTGCTAGGAGGCTCTCTTCCCTCCCCACTTTTCTCCCCCACGACCCCACCCACTTCCGCTGTCCTTCATCTTCTCCATACTTCACTGGCTTTTGTTCTGTACGGAAGCATTTCAAGAATGATTTTTTTTTTCATGACCTGTTGTGCAAGACTCCCATGTAATACTGTACATGACTGTAGGGTCATGACAGACTCCCATGTAATACTGTACATGACTGTAGGGTCATGACACTGACTCTGTAACTCATCATGCCGTGTACAAGCCTCAGGCCAACAGTTGAATATGGTTATGCTGTTTAAGTTACAGGGATTGAAAATTTAAAAAAAAACAACAGTTTAAAATGTTACAGATCTAACTGCTCTAATTACTCAGTTATGTTTAGTGTAAAAAAAAATATTGAACTTGAATTAAAACAAAACAAAACAAAAAATGAAATCAAGATAAAGTTTCCAAGCAGTAACGAGTAAGCGCAGCATGGAATGTTATTGCAGTGCTGTGGTGGTTTACCAAGTCGAGCACTTCGACCAGTGAACAGTGAATACTGCTGCAACTTATGCAAAGTGAAATCATCATGAAGCCTGCCACTTTGACATGCTGGAACATGTCGGAAGGGTCAGGGGTTTCAGCCTGAGGAAATGACAGCAGGGAAGAAATACCTGAGAAAGCCTTCGAATCAAACAAGTTTTTGTGGAAAACTTTCGCCCGCTACAATGTCAACTTTAGGTGTGCTTGTTTTGGCAAAACAGACAATCTTATGCATGGTTTTGCAGTATTCTCTGGTGCATGTTAATAACCCCTCTGATTTTGGAAACACGCCAATACGCAGCTTGATGAAGGCACTGAGAAACACGCTGGAGTTGTAACCCAACATCAGGACATGGCCTTCAGGCTATAGAAATGGGTATCGTTACTAAAGTGATTTGCACAAGTTATGCACTGGTCAACACACATAAGTGTGTGCATCTCTTAAACCAGTGATGATTTAGCAAAATTTTGATAAGAAGGTGCCCAGATAAAAATGAAAATCCATTTGATTGAATGGTTTTATTGAGGAAACGGACCAGTGATCATGAATGGTTCCTTTTGTGTAGAAACTCCTGCTACCCCACCCCCACTCTCCAAAAATATTGGAGATCAACATTGATATTATGATTACAAAGGTGATTTCGTTGAGTTGAAAATCTTGGTTGGTTGCTGTGTGATGCAGTCATATCGATTTGAATTCGAGCAATTTCAGATGGACTTCGAACATTGATTTGAGACTATTGAAAAAAGGGAATTTGTAGTGTTTGACTCAAAAGTGGAGGTAAATCATGTTTTGAGATTTTTTTTTTAAAAATGCATATTACACAAAAAAAGCAAAGCCTTTAAAGAAAAGTTGATCAAAGGGTGTGAACACATCCTGTTACGCAACAAGAGGTCTCGTTACACTTTCAGGTGATTGTTTCGGTTACAGAACCGAAAAGAATGGTTGCATGTTTGCCAGAATGCACATAGTTCTGTGAAGAGTGCTTTTCCTTTACGCATCTCTAAAGACCTGAAATCTGATTTTGTTGATTGGTTCTTGTTGTTGATTTTCCTTAGTTGTCTACGTGGCATGTATGAAACACGAAGAAATGAATGCAACTTGCAAGTCAGACTAAGACAAAAATGGCAACAGAAAAAAAGAACAAAAAACGTACAAAATCAAGGCAGAATTCTTTGTGGAATCTAGGTTTTTCCAGCCATCCTTATCAGGAGCATTTCCTGAAAGAGAATGACAAAACCGCCAGTGCTGACTTGACATTGACAGAGGACACCCACAACAAACTGTTTTGATAACAGTGGTTGACAAGAATTTCAGTGGCTTATGTTGAACTCTTCAAACTTGATGTGCAACATTTGCCCACAGCAATTATGTTTTTTGTGTGTGTGTGTGTGTGGTTGTTTTTTTTCATTCAGGGTAGTCTGAGTTTGAGAAGCTAGTACATGGTTCATCCATGTAACATGTGGGACATGCCATTGTTTTCTTTGGTGTCTGTCTGAGTCCGCATAAAATCCAACACATCTGTTACATTTGAGTTAGGATTTTGGAGAGACAAAATTTGCAGTGCATAAAAAGCGATTGTTTACTTGTCAAGCAGAAACAAGAACCCTCCCACAAGAAACCTCCCACACCCTCACAAGTACAACTGTTCATCGTACAGTGTTACTTACAAAGTATTTTGACTAGCCAGTTTTGAATCTTAAGCATCAGTGCTGATATGGTTTTGTTTTAGTGTTATAAATGAATTATTTCATGCAACAATCTTTTTTTTCTCTCTTCCACTATGATGTGTAGCCATTCATAAGAGTTAATCATAAGAAAAAAAATTCATTGACAGCCTGGAACTTGAAACTGGCCAGAACACTGGAAAAGGAGTCTGATTTATAAATATATAAGTAATTAGAGGTACAGAGGCTGAACTTAGAAAACAAAAAATTAGCCCACCAGGAAAAGGTTCAAGCATCTTGATTAATGCAGCATTGGCAGTGATAACGATTTATATGAAATTTACCACAAAAAAGGAGGGTCAGACTTAGTGCTAAATTGGCTTCTATTCCTAATTTTCAGGATATATCTATCACCTGGGTATTTTAGGGGATTACGGTTTGTCAGTTCTGCTATAAAGTGTGCTGAAAAAACGCTCCGAGTCTCTCTCTCTCTCTCTCTCTCTCTCTCTCTCTCTCTCTGTGACACATGCGCGCACACCAACTGGCCCATACACACACACACAGAAGCTCAGAGAAACTGACTGAAGTGAAAGATACGGGTAAGAAAAGAGGTTGTCACTGTCTGTCTGTCTCTCTGTGTTTCTCTCCCTCTCTCTGTCTCTCTCTCTTCCTTTCTTTCTCTCTCTCCATCTGACTGGCCGAGGCACACGTATCTATAGACCCACAGAGAAACTGACTGAAAGAAATGGTAATGAAAAGAGGATTAAATGCCATCGATAAACATAAAACACTGCAGGTTTTGCTAAATGCACATATATTCACTGAATCCTGCCCAACTTAACAAGAAACAGTTGTAAAAAAAAAAAAAAATCGTTGGAGGCAACCAACCAAATGAGAGGTATTAAAAAATCATTGGAGGCAACCAACTACATGAGAGCAGACCTGTTTACCTGTACGATTTCACCGTATTTTGTACACACGTTTGGCGAAAATACGACGCATACGAGGAACTGAAAAGAAATATGTCGAAAAAAAAATTCTGGAGACAAAGTTCTTGAGCGGTAATTGAACTTGGGTTTTAAAAAAAAAAAAAAAAAAAAAAGTTGCGGCGGAGGCTTTGACCAAAGAGCGACAACTCTTGCTAACTTCTGCGCACGAAATCAGTTTTAGTGTCCGTTTCTTCGGCAACATACCCTGTAACAAGCGAGAGAGCGTGTACGTGTGCCAAAGTATGCTGATGAATCAGGTTTAAAAGTAGCTTGTATCAGAACGAACCTGTTTTGTATAGTCAGTGCAAGAGCATGTAGCTTGTATCAGAAACAACCTGTTTTGCTGTAGTCAGTGCAAGAGCATGTAGCTTACATCAGAAAGAACCTGTTTTACTGTAGTCAGAGCAAGATCATGTAGCTTGTATCACAAAGAACCTGTTTTGCTGTAGTCAGTGCAAGATAATGTAGCTTGTATCACAAAGAACCTGTTTTGCTGTAGTCCGTGCAAGATCATGTGGTTCTTACTGGTAAGAAGCGTGTGCAATGTGATGGCAGGTGAAAACAAAATGAAGGACCGTCCCTTCTGCCTCCTGTTTTTACAGATATGTGGAATTGTGTGCGCACTCTTTGCAGAAAATACGCTTATTTTCGTTGGAAAGTACACCAAAAGCAGATTTAGGATGAACAGGTCTGTGAGAGGCTTCACTGCTGCGGAGTCACTCCAGTGGTGCCTGTTCTGATTCAGCATACTCAGGACACTTTTTCCGGCCATTGCTAGGGACATCAATGACCTTTTTTTTTCCCCCTCTGAAGTAATAGATGCTTGCAGATACTCTTTTTCTGCATTAGAAATAAAACAAACAACAAAAAAACCTTCCCATTCCATTCTGGGTTTTTCTGAGGATGTCACATGTTGCCTTTTTTTTAATTTTTTTATAAGGATTAACTAGAGAAAGGTGCATTTCAGTCATCGCGTGGTTTGTTGACTTGTGTTTCAGGTGTACCATACACACATGGAGCCGCAGTCTCTGAAAGGTCAACTCAACATCCAGTATCGACATGACGTGCCCACTGTCCTGCGCTGCTTACCTTCCATTGGTGCTATCTATGTGAACGGTTCCAAGTATCCACCGGAGAAATCCACCCCTCAGTCGCAGTCCTCCCCCAACACGGCCAGTTCCCATGGCAGTACCTCCTCCCACCGAGGAAGCACCGCTCCAACGAACGTTGTGGTGGGAGGGGTGCCACTTTCTCAGGGCCTCCCTCACCACCCTTCCCACCAGGAACGCAACAATCTGTTCACACACATGCAGATGATGATGCGGAACCAGTCCCACACGAACACAGTGTCTTCCCAAGGGCACACACTCGCCCTGCCGGGTTCCCGGCGAGTGAGCAATCTGGGCCCAGCTCCCCGGGGATGGGCCAGTCAGCAGCTGGGGCTGCCTAGCAGCCAGGGCGGCCTGATGGGAAGCATGCTTGGTCAAGGTCAGTCTGTTCAGCACCAAATGATGACTGCTCGCGGCCCGGCGGGCCCAGCCTTTACTCCCATGAGGCTTCACCACCGGCCCGTGGAACCGAACCACATGCCATCAGCGTCTACGATGGTTTTAGGGGCACCACACAGACCTCAGCATCCCTTCAGCACTTTACCTGGTCAGTTAACTGCAAGATATTTCACCTGTTGCATGTCTTTTTTAACTCGAGAAAATGCAGTCTGTATAAGGATCGTAAACAGTTTGGGCCAGCCGCAGGTAGTGAATGAAATGCAAAAGTCTGTGGTGGGATGATGTGCTGGAATGTAGGTGATGGTCATCGATATAACTTTTTGCTTAAGTGATTAGCTGTGTTCTACTAGGCCTAGTGATTTTCATCAGATGTTTGGCATTGGTCATTGTACCAAGGTTAAATGCCCAACTCCCAGTGCAATAATGGGTAAGGGCAGATAATAAAAGATTATGCCCCCAAAGCAGTTGACCATGAAAAATTCATAGATGCTCTGACTTTCTTTTCCATGTTTTGTTTTGTACGTTTTGAATTTCATTTTTTTAAGAATGTTATATTTGCACATTTAAAGAAAATGAAGGCGGTGCATTAACAGATTTCCTCCTTTTCCACCAACGTCCAGCTCCACCCCCCCTTCGCAGTCCTGTAGGACAGCCCCAGTATCGAGGAGCAGCAGAAGGGCTTCACATGAACAGCGGGGGCAGGCGGCCATGTCGGGGGTTCGGCGTCAGAGCAGCATTATGGACACGAACCCCGACCCTGCTCGCCCTGCCTCCGGGGGTCACAACACCCCAGAGCGACCTTTGTCCAGCGAAGGGTAAGAACCTGGTGATGTTTAGTGTATTGAATCTTGTCTCTCCACCTCCCCCTCGCCACATCCTCGTCCTCTCCCTTCACCTACCTTGTCTCAAATCTCTTCACTGCTTATGTTCTGTACCTGTTTTTAGAACTGATTATAATGAATGAAAATTTGTAGAGGAAAAAACTCAAAATTGTAACTTGCATACTGATTACTGTGTGGACCAGGTATCTGGTCTTCCTTTCATCTTGCTGTCATTTCTGTGCTTTTCTCTCTCAACAGACGACTGCATCTCTTCCGCTTGTTTTGTATTTTAGAGAATTTTTATAAAATTACAAAGGAATTTTCTGCCGGCCATGTTGTTGAAACTTCTTATTCATTTCTTTTTTTAAAAATCCCCCCCCCCCCCCCCCCCCCCAAAACCCACACATGTCCTAGTATAAAAGATGTGGAATTGAATTTGAAATTCAGGAGGAAGCATTTTGTCCATCAAATCAAAGGATGTTACAGAAAGGAAAAGTATCCGCAAAGATTATTAACATTAACCATTAACATTAAACATGAAATATGGGTCACACTAATGTGTGTGCACACACATGCACCAGCGTATGATAGGCATGCACCAGGATGCAGTTTCCACCTAAGCATAAGTTGCTGTATGATGTTACGAGTGTGACATCAGGACTGTCGAAATCTGACCCACACCATCTGAGATTGTTTGGTTTTCTTAGTGTAAGGGAGGTATTTCTTTGAATTATGCATGAAAATTTGATTAATGGATAAAATCAGATGAAATTTAAGAAATGGCTGTTTAGAAATTTTACAGTCAAATTTGATTTTGCGATAGTGGCTTCGAGGAGTAGTTCATTTCAGATTTGGACATTGTTTCACGGAAGGGAGAAAAAAAAACTCCATTTCAGTTAGGCTTTTTAGAAAGTAAAACCATGATTGGTGCCATGTTTACATGTGATACCTTCACAAACCAGTGTGGCTAAGATGATCACTTCAGTAGTATTTGTATTTCAGGACTGGAACATGTAGAAGAATTCACTGCTTAACATAAATCAAGAACTGCCTTAGATAGTCCGCTGTCATTGATTATCTTTCGTTCTTTTTCACTGTTAAAAAAAGATTTTTTTCCTCCACTTTAACAAAGTTCCTGCGTGCACACCTTGTGGCACCGAGTGACATGAATGCGAAGGTTGTTGCACTATTTAACACTTTTTAAAAGAACAGATTTATTTCATTTTCAAAGTTAATGTGGGGGATACAGAAACAAAGTGCAATGTGGAACGTAAGAAAATTTTAGATAGTTGAGCTGAGCTTTTGTGTGAGCTTTTGTGTGTTTTCTTACCAGAACATTTTCAATGGTATGTTTCAGGGCGGCATCAAGTATGCGAGTAAAATCTGAACCACAAGACAGCTTGGATTGTGTCATCACTTCGGCCAACTTCAAGACTAAGAAACCAACCGCGGTGGCTAGCTCTACCTTGGGGGTAAAGTTCAGTGTTGTGCATTTTGCAGATTCTGAAAGAAAACAACAGTACAAACAACCACTGAATGACCCCTCTGTGCAACAACTGTCTCCTCACCATCACTGAAAATTTTGCGATGGACGATTTCTGTTGCACTGTCGAACATTCTTTTCCGTAGCTTACAACTATCTCAAAGTTGTTTGTTGAAATTTCTCAGTTGAAAATCACAGATTTTAGTGAGCGAGGTGGGGGGGGGGGGGGGGGGGGGGGGGGGGGGGGATCTGTAATCTCAAAATTTTGTTGGAAAATGTGGGATTTGAAAAGGGCTAATAAAGTATTACAAAATAAAGCCCATGTGATGTTTTGTGAGTGTTGGCAGTAAGCCGAAGCGGAATATTCTTTTTAAATGTCGGTTGAATCTGTAAAGGGTTGAAAACGCTTTCCATCAAAACCCAAACTGTCCCTTTTACACCCTCCTCCATCCTCTTTGTCACACGACAGTCTTTACAGCCACACGCGCATGCAAAGACAATCATGCACCATGCACGCAACCACATATCTGACTCTTTCTTTCAATGAACACCAATCGAAATACGTTCCTTCCTTTTGTGCTGTACTTGTTTAGCTCGCAGGAATTTTCTTCTCTTTGGCCAACATATATATAATATATGTATATCACTCACTCCACAATAAACACCAAAAATTTCACATAAAAAGTTTTTCTTGTTTTCTCATTTTCCAGATCACTAAGTTGCTGACCCGCCCCCCACACACAAGTTATTATGGGTACATAGAGCATGAAAGCTCATTTAAAGCATTATTACTATCGTTGAACACCACACCAAGGGCCGAGAAGGGGCTGGCAAGATACTGAAAACCGTGCATCAAAGGCTGAGGAGGTACTGCCAGATATAGCGTGCTTGTCCTTGAAAGAGAAGACACCTAGATTAATGAAATAAATACATGCATATTTTATAGTCAATCACAGGATCCACATCTTATCTACTGAATGTGTGAACCGGGTAAAATTTGGAAATGATGCCAGTCATGAACAATGAATACTTTAAGATTTTAAAATCGCGAAAAAAAGCTTGCCTTGAAAGTTATCAAATATGTTAACTCATCTCACACTCGCCTTAGAGTCGACAATACTTTTTTTTTTTTTTTTTAAAGTTTCTCTTTTCTTTCGTTGCGTCTCATCTGCCGCCTCCTCCAAAAGTGCCAGGCAGCCTCCTTTTTTCCAAGAGCACAATTCACTTATCGACCAATCATGAACAAGTACCTTGTAAAGATGAACTTCCAGTGAGAAAAAAAAAGTTGTTTTTTTTTTCCTCTCTCTCTACTTCAAGGGACGCACAATAATGAGCTCCCAACCAAGAAGCGCTTTTCTCTCTCTCTCTCTCTCTCTCTCTCTCTCTCTCTCTCTCTCTCCCTCTCTCTTTTCATGGAGCACATGATACCTTTCATCCTCTGGTTCTGGAATTTTGAATGCAGAAGGTTGGTAGTTATGACCTTTCCCAGTTCCAAACAATCAAAAATGATGCGTTGTGCACATACCACTTTTATGTTGTTGACTTTTTTCTAGAAACTAATGGGAATTTTGATTGTGTGCAGCATGACGGTTGTCAGTCGTAGAATAGAATTTTTTAATTGAAAATTGGTTTTAAGATACACTTGACCAGCCAAACAGACCCCGGGTATGAGAAAAACATTTCACAGTGCAAAGGGAGAATCGAGTTCGAATGATCCCTGACCACCAATTGGGTCAGCAGTGTTAAACTATAAGAACATTGTCAATTTTTGTTAAAAGCTTATCAGTCAGGGAAACGCTCTAGTGCCCATCCTACCTTAGCCACCGGGGAAACAAGCCGGTATGTTAACAACCCCATCCTACATCATTTTGGAAGTGCAACTACATGTAGTGAACAGGTGTTGTTGTTAAAATGAGAAGCACGAGTTGTGTACATGTCATATAGGTTTAGTGGATTGGATTTGCGGATACTGGTGACCATGGCAGAATCAGACCAAGGGCACAAATGTGGAAAGGCAGTTAAAAAACTGAGGTCACTGTGAGAGCAGGGCATGGAGAGTGACAGAATTTCATAATTTTTCCCCCCTAAAGCTGATCAATGATGAAGATGATGCTATTAGACTGCATGACAGGGCTGTACTGGACACTTCCTTTCATGATATGTTCCAGCATCAACCAGGTCGCAGAGATTTGAGCAACGCTGTCAGGAATGCATCCATTAAGTGGATGAAGCGTGACTGTGTGGTCCCAGTCTTCCCAGTGTGGCCCACAGCAGACTCAATTCTGGTTAGGAGAAGGTCGGGGTAGAAGACCCCACAACTCTGATGGGAATTGGACCCAAGACCAGGATGCTAACCACTTAGCCAAGGTGGCTTGTCGAGTCTGTATTAGTAGTTGTGTATGTAAGAAAGGAAAAAAAATCAACAATGCCAGTGGTGAAATGGTGGCGTCACCGACAGACTCATTTTACGGCAATGACGATGCTGCTGCAATCAAATTCACTTGTGTCAATTATGCATTATTTTATTCTTTTCCATTTTTTGAAAAATCTATATTTATTTAGCAGTGTTTTTTTCAGTCCTGTGATCGATGAAGCTGAAATTATATGCAGGCTCTGTCTCATACTTAAGGATACTAAGCACTTTTGTGTTTATGTTTGTGTGACTGTCTTCGTTCATAAATTCTATAACTTTTATATTTTGTGCTCGGATTAAGAATTTTTGTTTTGCCAGTGAAAGGAAGATAATTATCAGCAATTTTATTAGCATATACATCATGCAGTAATCACTCCTCAACATAGAAGATGGCAACTGTAAACAGGACAGTTCCATTTTTACCAGCAAATGTTCTATTTCAAGTAATGGTCCTGCTGTTATTTTGTTTGACGTCTTGAATTATTTGCATCGTTTGATGGAAACTTTATTTGTGAGTCCAGTCATATGCACTACATAACCAACCATTCATTGAAAGGAAAAGAAGAAAAAAAAAACAACATTGAGGTGAACCTGAAGTGGCCAAGCACACTGGAAAAGGCTCAGATCAGGGGCTATTAGCTTCTAGGACTATTAGCTCAGAGACTGACCTGCAAAAAGTTGCCTCAGATGGAAATTTGTTAAACCATGAAAAAAGATACATTCTGGTTTAATGAAAAAGTAGTAAAAGACCAAGGAAAAAATTCATTCTAATAAACTCATAGCAATTTAAAACTTTGAAATGGATTTCTAATACTTGATCTAGGCAGTGAATCAGAAAAGCCGATATGGGTACATATTTTGATACAGCTATATTAACGCCATATTTTCTAACATGATATCAGAATCTTGACGGCGGTTTTATGTCGCTGTGTGCAGGAACTGCAGAAGAACTTGGATGAAGTGATCCGAGGAGTGCCCTTGGACCTGGGCGACAACTTGGAGCAGATCAACTGCGGAGACTCCCTGGGGAACCATTCGGGTGTCCGAACTTCAGCCCCAAGCCTTCCCCATGTCACCTCACCCGGCAGTGCTCCAAATTGTGCAGCCATCAGCAAGGACAGTGCACCAGCGACGGCCAGTTCCCACCCCACTGCAGTTTCAGCCTCTCCCTCTTCTACTACCCCTGCATTGTCATTGACAGGGGAGACCAGGCTAGGCGGAGAAAGCACAGCATCGTTAGGAGGCACTGACCCAGGCATTTCTGTTGAGACGGAAGGCCACCAGGTTTGTAACACGTGCGCGTTCTTGGCAGTGTATGCGCTTTTGATGTCATAGTTATCAGTGGACACATTTTATGGGGATGTACGTTGAAGGTCATGCTCTTTCTTATGCAAGACCCATTTTGTGTAGGATAGCTGTTTTTCTGGGCCGGATTATGCCAGCCTGCTTTACAGTTCAGTAGAAAGTACTGGTGGGTATAAATATGCGTTCGTAGAACTTCTCCACCTCGGGATGGATTTTTGCCGGTCTAAAGTCAGAGAATAAGGAATTCCTTTTTTTTTTTTTTTTCCAAAAAAAGAAAGAAAGTTTAATCAGAAAGTACAAAAAAGATTGAGAACAGTGTGTCAAAATGATGCTCAGGTATCTGCGCAGAAGCTGTTTCAGGGTGGTTTTGGTCACTGAATTGATAGAAGTTATTGTCCCTTCAAGTCTTGGCTTCCCAAGACTAAGCAGTGAAAACTGTTTCATTTAGTTAGTGCTGTTTGCGTGTTCTTGTTCTGTACAGGTGTCTTCTATCAGGTTGCTTTTTCTTTTCTTTTTTTTTTTTTTTTTTTTTTTTTTTTTTTGAGGCATAAAATGCGGAAGCCAACAGTATAAGAGCAAAAAGCAGGGGTGATAACTAATTGATGTGGAAAGGACTTATTAGGGACAGTGATGTTGTGCCACATTGCATACGGAACAAGTTGCAGAAACAGATACTGATTAGGGACGGTGATATTGTGCCATATTGCATACAGAACAACAAGTTGCAGAAACAGATCATTGCTTTCACAAGTGGTATAGTTTCCAAGCTGAAGTATTGGTTCATTGGTAAGCATAGATGACCACATCCAAGACAAAGATCTCTGGGGAAAGTGGATTGAAATTAACAGAACAGCCTCTTATGTTGCTTCTAATATACATTTTTTTTTTTTTTTTAATGAAAAGGGGGGGAAAAAAATTGTGTTTTGGAATGGATTTTTTTTTTCAAAGTAATGAAAGAAAAACAGTGTGCAGAAAAGTGACCTACTTGCTGTATTAAATTAAAACATATTCATGATGACATGGGGCAGAATTCTATCGGATTTTGTATGGAATTTTTATTTCAAACCCCACCCCCACACCAGCCCCAAAATTATTTGGACACATGAGAACCTTTTCAATTGGGGGAAGTAAGACTCTCTGTAATTCTTCATCAGGTTGAACCTGACCTTATAATATAAATTTTTCATATCCACATTTCTTATGTTTATGGTTTTGATTTTGTAAGTTAAATATTTCACAACGGACAATAGTATACCAGAGTAACTATCCACGGTTTTAATCTTCCTGTCCTTTCGTTGGTTGCAGGTCAAAGGTTACGCTACGGGCAACAGTATGCCAGGGTTCACACTAGCGGCAGTGGAGTCAGCTGACCCCAACGATGACTACTGTGCGTCCTGCCACCAGGGGGGCGATGTGCTGTGCTGCGACAAGTGTCCTCGGGTCTTCCACCTCCAGTGCCATGTGCCAGTTTGGCAACGGTGCCCAGGTCAGTTTTGAATTGTGCCCCCACAGTCTTGATTTGTTCTGTGTGGGAGGGGGGTGTTTTTGATTTCATAGCTGTTATTGGACAGCATTTGTATTTCATGGTGAGGAAGGATGTAACAATTACATTTTTTTTTTTTTTTTGCGTGGAAGTGAAGTTGGTTCTTGTCAGTGAAAATAGATATATAGAAAGAAATCAAATACAGTCCTAAATGTGGAGGATTCAGAATGTATCAGATGGCTTGCGAAGATTAAGCCGACTTGACAACTGTATGAATGCGCCAGTTGCCCAAATTTTGACTGCAGTAACTCACACAGAATGCTATATAAACTGCAGGATGAAAAAATCGTGTGAAAGCAATTAGATTTCATTGGGGGGGGGGGGGGGGGGGGGGGGGGGGGGGGGGGGGGGCATGGGAAAGAAAAGTTAAGTATAGGATCAAGCAGTTTTGGAAAGTGCAGTATTGACTCTTACGAGATGATGGCACTTATATGGTTCCTTATGGTCGACTGGGCTATGAACGGTACCATTAAAGCTTATTGAGATACTTTTTTTTTATAGCATTAAATGTTAAAAACAAATTTTAGTAAACAGGGAGCAAAATGTTTGGAGAGTGTTAGGCACCCAGTGCAGGATCTAGTCTTGTTAGGCACCCAATGCAGGATCTAGTCTTACCTGCCCTAGGCAACACTTACAACACTTCCAATACAATTTCAAGATTCATGATCAAAATGCATTCTTAGAGAAAACTGCATTTGTTTTGAAAGTAGACTTAACAAAACGAAGTTTTAGTTCATGAAAATGAATTTCTCAAAGAATGATGTAAATGTTTACTGAAATGTTTTCATGCATTTCACTGAACACGATTTTCAAACTTGAGGTGGCAGATAATAACTTTAAGTTCAAGCAGATGACAGTATGTTGGAGTCATCTCCATCGAAAAATCATACAGCCAGATGGAGAAAACAATTTTTAAAAAATTGATGAAGCTCAGTTGAAGAGCCAGTGCCCAGTCAAAGCGCCATCAACAGAACAATATTGATTCAGCCTCCGAATGATGATTGTTCTAAAGCCAGAGGCTGAAGGGACATTGTTTTGGGCTATCATGCATCACTGATAAGGGATTCCTGAGTGAAAGGTTACCAGTTCATGTGTACATGAGTTATGGAACATCCTGACCTATTTTTTGGAGTGGGTCACTCGGAAGTTCGATTAGTTCGGACTATTTGAAATGCCTGCATTGCACAGGTAGTGCATTTGGGACATGCCAGCATCTTAATGGGATAGCTTTGGGCTGTATTGGCTTTCCCAGCCACAACAGTACTTATAGAACCCCTTTTTGTGTTTAATATGAAGAAAAATTGCATGCAGTGTCTTTTTTTTTATGTTATCAAGACAATCTCCATTGTGTGAAGTCAATTGGGACGTGCCATAATGTGGATTTTCACTTCAAATTACATAATAGAAATTATAAATAAACACTGTAGCACAGATGAAGGTTATGTATATATATATATATAATGCATAGATACAACATACATTAAGACTCTGATTAGTGGTGTCAAAATATCCTCTGAAAGTTGGTTGGTGTTTTCGTTTCCAGTTTTTGGATACCATTCATAGAAAATTTTTCAGTGGTTTTCTGGTAAATTTCAAATTCTGAATTATGATTTGGGCTCATAGTAAGATCACTTATACTGAATGCATTGTGAATGTTATAAAACTAAGCATTCTTAAAATAATGTCAGACTTGTTCTTAAAGATGTGCAGTGTCAAACACAGTTTCCCAATGGGATCCAGTACTAGAGAGCAACATGTATATGTATTGTGTTTATTGTAGTCTTGTACCTTACAGGACTGTTTCTTTTGTGACAATCAATGACAGGTTCTGTGTGGTCGTGGTGGCAATGGTAAGAAAACAATGCAATGAAAACCTTGTTCAGAGATGCCCCACCTGATGTGAACTTTGAATTTCTGAAAGACATTAACATTTTTCTTCTGATCTAAGATTTTACGGAAGAAAGATTTATAATTAAGTTTCTGATGTGTTTTTAGGTGTGTTTTAAAGGGTTTTGTTGATGATTTTGGGGGGGGGGGGGGGGAATTGATAATTTTTGTTTGGCGTCATATACTTTACCATGTCAGACCATAGCATTCAACGGCAGTTAGCCAGCTCTGTCAGGCCGAATTTTTTCCGTGGCCAATGCAGTCATAGACAGTCACGTGATGTCACCCCACTTCCGGCCCCGGAAGAAGCCAGTGTCAACTTCCTATACGTCATTCATCTTCGGCCTGCCGTTCAAAGCAAGATAAGTCTTGTGCTCTGTCTCGCCTATACTTGCCTTTGTGTTAAGATTGCTGTGTTTTGTTTCTATACTTGATTCAGTTGTGGCTTGCACTAGACCCTGAGTATTTTGCCGTGTGAGGCTCTTGGTGGGAGCGTATTTATTAAAAGAATTATCTTTTTTACCGGCACTCTCGGGAGCGTATTTATTAAAAGATTTGTCTCTTTTACCGGCACTCTCGCGACTTTGTTACTCGCGATCGTCGGCACCGCTCGCCGGTCGTGTTCCCCCACCATATTGCCGAGCCTCGGGTTCAACACGCATTTTGTGCTGGTTCCACTTATTAAGGTTTAGTGCTCAATAACTATCACACCTGTACTCTTTACCCTTCACAGGTAGAACGTGTTCGAGTAAGGGTGCGTGACACTGATCTGCTTATTAAGATTTAGTGCCCAAAAAGAGATTGCTATTAATAGCCATACCAGTCACCCGACCGGTGGCGTGTACGGGTAGTTCGAGTTTCAGTCGATCTCTCGAGCACTTTGCACGACACCACACGGACGATCGAGATTAATTGATTTTCTCGATCGGCCACCTTGTCTCCTCTTTGCGGTCGTGTGTTCCGGGTTTGCTCTATCCACCTGTGCCCAACATGGTGAAGGACACCGCCGGGTCGAGCCACTCCACTGCTCGGAGTTCGCTCAATTTCCCGGAGAACCCGCGGGTCGATTCCATCTCGGAGCAATCCGTTCACACCGATGAACGTACGGTTCAGGTAGACAGAGACGACTCCTCCGCGGAAGGGACGCGTGATCTTTCCTCGTCTACCAAACCGACGGACGCACGACCGCGGCGTCCCAAGGCTGATAGGCAAGCGGCCACCATTTCAAAATGCCTTTCATTTGATCTGCCTGCAAAGTCTAAGGGCAAAGCTCCCCTCAAGGTGCTGCCCAAAAGTCTAAGGGCAAGGCTCCCCTCAAGGGGCCCTGCCGAGCAAAGACTAGCCAACGGAATTCGCCCTCCCCCACCCCTTCTCCATCGGCCAGCTTGCCCTCTAGCCTACGGACTCGCTCGGAGACTTCTAACTATCATGCTGAGTCACGCGAATCTCGGCCCCCGGGGCACCTTGCCGAGCCGCGGACCAGCACGGGTGACGGATCTGGGATGGAATCACCATCCGTCACTCGCCTTGATGAGTCACGTATCTCCTTTTCCCCCCAAATTGATACGTCCACTCATAGCGCTCGGCCCCACCGGGCACAGGTGCAGCCAACACCTGAGCTCGATGAGCGCTTCGACTCCGGAAGCAGCCTTATGGTCACCCCGACGCACGACCTCGGTGGTGTGTCCATAATCCTGGGCGTGCGGGCACGCCGCGCCATGGGCCCGGCCGTGCCCATGCACAAGGACGGTCGACCTACCCCGATCGAACGTCACCTTCTTCCCTAGGGGTATTGGACGTTGGGGAACCGACCTTTTCGGATCCCCATTTGGGCAACGTCCGCGGTCCCGCTCCTCCGGGGGGAGGATCTACCAGCGGGACCAAGGGTAACCTGACATATTCCTCCAGGGGGAGGAACACGGGACCGCATCCTGACCAATCCGCACTTTCGCGGGTTGGGGGCTCGACTTCCGCATCCTCCTCCATACCATTATGGCCCTCCCAGGCCCATTCCAAGGACGTGTATGGTACAGTGCACGGACCTGGACGGGGACGACAGGCCACGGCCTCTCAAGACCCCCCCAACAGTGATTCAGGTTACCCGGGTCCCCGGGGATTTTCTGCCTACACCCCAGGGCCGCCACAGCCCGTTTACCTCCCCGGGGACCGGTGGCTCTATGCCCCCGAGAGAGACCAGTGGCTTAACGCCAACACCCAGTACGACCAGCTATATGGTCGAATGTGGCACCCGGCCTCACTTGCCTGGGTCGACCTTGGTCTCCCTCCTCGGGAGCTGTCCGATCGGCAGGACGATGTCCCGGCCGCCGATTATAGGGCCACCGGGGACTCACTACAGGCACCCCTCGACTTACCTCCTGATGACGGGTGCTATGAACCCTCTCAGGACCAGTACCTCCCTGAGGCGGACGATGAGGAAGAACTAGCCTCCACCTCATTGTACGATGTCCGCACGATAGAACGGTGGCGACCAGACCTCGTTAGGAGGGAGGCCGCACCCGCTGACGAAGTTCTCTCCCTCTCCCATTTCGCCGGTCCCCCCCCGGCCCAGAGATCTAGACCAAAGATCGTTGCCCCCAATCCCTCGCCTCAATTTGGGAAGGCCCAGCAACTCGCGCCAGGGGTGCGCACGCCATCCCTCCACCAGGACAGGGACCCCTCTCGGCCCCACATGCAGCCCAGGTCGGTTTCCTCCTCGGGGACCGCAAGAACCCCTCAGTCTCCTCCTTGTTTACGGACAATCCCGTGACCAGGGAGATGGGCATTTCCCAGTCGGACCGTCGGTTGATCCCCCACCTGCCCCCCCTACTTCCGGCACCATCTCATTTAAGAACCTAAAGGAATGGGACCGAGTAGCCAGGATGGGCATCCTCCACACCACGGCGGGACACACCTACTTGGGCATGCTCCTTCAGCGAGCGGAGGCTCTATGGCCGGAGGATGATGGTGCCATCCCAGTACGGGGGACTCGGGCTCTGAGGAGCACCAAGAGCCTGACCCTCGCTTGTTCAGCGATCCTTTCATGCGACACTTAGTTAACAGGATTTCGCATCACCTTTCGGCTGCGGCGGACAGCGCAGCCAGAAGCCACTTCAACTGCTTGTTGGTCGCGAGAGATGCCGTGCTGGCGCGGACCTCTCTCTCCCCGACGCTTAAGGCAGCCCTGCGATGCATCCCGGGCCAGGACCAGTCGCTCTTTGGCGACTACTCGGCTGACGTCATAGCCCAAGCAGTTGAGGAACGCAAGCAGGCTGTGTCCTTTGCGCCCAGGCCACCGCCACGCCCTGCTAGACCCCCACTTCGTTCCTTCCCAGGCACAGACCCTATCCCAGGCAATCGCCTTCCCGCACCGCACGGCCCGCCAAGCGACCTAATCTTCTCCCAAGGCCTAAGCCAAAACCCCATCAGCAAAATTTTCGGTTCGGCCAACAGTCACGCTCCCGGAGCTGACTAGGGAGACAGCCCGAGGTGGACTTAGATCAGGTAGCACCCCCCTCGCCCTATCCCCCTCCCACCAGCCCAGACCCTCGCCCCCCGGGCGGGCAGCCTCTCCCGGCATGCCCACCAGTGGAGACGTATGCGCCTCAACCCCTGGATAGTGGCGGTGCTACAGGAAGGGTTTCGCCTTCCTTGGGCCCACGAGCGTCCCCCCCTCATGCTATCTCCCCCTCCCTCCCCCAACGAACCCTCCCCCGCCAAAGCAGAAGCTCTTCGCACGGAAGTCCAAGAGCTCCTCAAGAAAGGGGCCATCGCGGAGGTTTCCTACCCAAACCCGGCTTCTACTCTCACCTCTTTGTGATCCAAAAAGCCTCGGGAGGATGGAGGCCCATTCTAGATCTTTCGCCCCTCAACAAGTTCCTCAGGCCCACCAAGTTCAAGATGGAGACCCCCACCCAGATCCGAGACTCCATCCATCATCTCGACTGGGCCACATCCATAGACCTGAAGGACGCCTACTTTCAGATCCTGATTCACCCGGTCCACAGACGATTCCTACGGTTCGTCTGGCAGGGCCGAGTGTTCCAGTTCAGGGCCCTCCCTTTCGGCCTATCACTGGCACCCTTCCTCTTCACGAAGGTTGTCAAGGAGATGGCCTCCCTAGCCAGGCAGGAAGACATCCGCCTCCTAGTGTATCTGGACGACTGGCTCATCTTGGCCCCCTCCCGGGCCCAGTGCCAAGCCCACACCACCCGCCTCCTGAGTCTGTGCTCCACACTGGGGTTTGTCACAAACCCCAACAAGTGCGAACTCACTCCCAGCCAGAGGTTCTCCTTCCTGGGAATGAGTTTCGACACAATCTCCATGATAGTCTCCCCGACCCCGGAGAGGTCTGCAGCATAGTGGACCTCATCTCCCGCCTGTCACAGACACCCCACACCTCGGCCAGAACCCTGTCCTCCCTCCTAGGAATGATGGAGTCCCTGTCTCCCCTCATTCCCCTGGGGCGGGTCCCCAAACGCCAACTTCAGAGGGAGTTCCGCCGACGTTGGTCACAGACCTCCGACCGCTGGGACCAGGTCATTCCCCTCGGACACTGGTTCATTTCGGCGACGGAGGAGTGGCTCACTCCAGCCACTCTCTCCACCGGGGTCCCATCTCCCTCCCAACCCAACCACTGGAACTTTATACAGACGCCTCCAACTTGGGCTGGGGGGCCCACGTGGAGGAGAGTCACGCCTCGGGGGAGTGGGACTCACAAACTGCACGCCTCCACATCAACATCTTGGAGCTGGAAGCGGTCAGGCTAGCCCTTCTCCAATTCCAACACAAGGTCGCGCACCGACTTGTTCTCCTCCTCACGGACAATACGTCGGTAGCTTGCTATGTCAACAAAGGGGGAGGGGCCCGCTCCATAGGCCTCTCCCTCAGGACAGAGGCCCTCCTTCGCTGGTGTCACGCGCGGGGAATCACCCTCCGCGCGAGACACATAGCAGGGAAACGCAACATCCTGGCGGATTCCCTCAGCAGGTCGAAGTCTCTCCTCCACACGGAGTGGACCCTCAACAGACATACCCTGTCGGGGGTATGGGAGCATTGGTTTGTGCCCATGATCGACCTGTTTGCCACCAGGTTCAACCATCGCCTGCCCTGTACGTCTCCCCCGTTCCAGATCCCCAGGCGTATGCAGTCGACGCACTATCCCTCCCCTGGACGGGCCTACTGGCATATGCCTTTCCCCCCTTCCCCATCCTACACAAGGTGATCAGGAAGGCGAGGCTGGAAAGACCCAGGCTGATCCTCGTAACGCCATGGTGGCCGACCCAGTCTTGGTTCCCGGACCTCAAGTCCCTCACCCACGTTCCCCCCTCCGGCTCAGCCCTCGCTGGGACATGCTGAGACAACCCCGGTCAGGTCTTCCTCACTCCAATCCCAAGATTGCTTCGCCTACACGCGTGGCTTCTATGCCAGCCCAACTGCGAACATCTGCAGCTACCCCCACTCGGACAGACCCCAGTCCGTCCTAGACACACTAGCCGGGGCAGGGGCCTCTCAGGGATTACGGGACTTAACCTCGGCATCTCGCAGAGCCAGCACCGAGTCCCTCTACAACTACCGTTGGGAGAGATGGATAGCCTGGTGCTCAGATAACTCTGTTCCCCATGACTGCCCCTCCAACATCCAAATAGGAAATTTCCTCTCCCACCTATCCTCTTCCCTTAAGCTGTCGGCTAGCTCCATTCGGGGCTACAGATCAGCTATCTGCACTACCATTCGTCAACTGGGGGGCCCTTCTTTTGACAATGACTTTCTGCTCAGAGAGGTGTCTAGAGGAGTTGCTCTACGGGAAGCTCAGTCCCCTAGGCGCATTCCCCTCTGGGACCTTTTTACGGTCCTCGATGCCCTCAGAAAACCCCTTTTGAACCCATTGCTTCTATTCCTTTTGACCTCCTCTCCCTTAAGACCACCTTTCTCCTCGCCCTGGCCTCGGCCAGAAGACGAAGTGAGATTCACGCCCTCAGCGGTGACCCCAGAGATATCGCCTTCCACAGGGACGGCTCAGTCTCTCTCAAGTTCCTTCCGGAGTTCTTGGCAAAGAATCAAGAACCGGGCACCCCTCTCCCTTCCTCGTCATCCGTTCCCTGACGGACATCTTGGGAAAGGGAGAAAAAGATGGAGACATGGACCTTTGCCCCTCCAGGTGTCTCAGGTACTACTGGGAACGCACACGCCCCAGGCGCTCCTCCCAGAGACGACTCCTTATCTCCCTCAACCCCAACAATACTAGAGATAATCTCGGCGGGAACTATCTCCAGGTGGCTCTCCAAGACGGTGAGATCTACCTACGCTCAGGCGTACAAGGATCTCCCTGTCCTTTACCCAGGGCCCACGAGGTCAGAGCACTGGCCACTTCCACAGCGTTCCAGTACTCTGTCCCCGTGCGCCACCTGCTGGAGGCAGCCTACTGGCGTTCGGAAAATCCCTTCATTAATTTTTACCTGAGGGATATCCGCATGACCAGAGCTGATGGGTCTAAGGGGATTTCCTTTGTGGCGGCCAATGCAGCCATATCGGTCAACCCCAAGAACCACTAGGGCGCTCGCCCTCCTCCGATTCCTTTAAATTCTGCTATGGTCTGACATGGTAAAGTATATGACGCCAAAATGGGGAGTTTGTGTTATACTCCCTGTTTGGCTAGTATACTTACCATGTCAGACTCTAATTCCCTCCCTACCTTCCCCTCTGGCGCCAAGGTTCTCGGGGTTACCATACACCAGGCCTCGCTGAATGACGTATAGGAAGTTGACACTGGCTTCTTCCGGGGCCGGAAGTGGGGTGACATCACGTGACTGTCTTATGACTGCATTGGCCACGGAAAAAATTCGGCCTGACAGAGCTGGCTAACTGCCGTTGAATGCTATGGTCTGACATGGTAAGTATACTAGCCAAACAGGGAGTATAACACAAACTCCCCATTTTTGTAATGACTTCTGAGTTCAGCACGGTGACAGCCCTGATATGGCCCTTTGCAGTGAGCTGGGCCCTAAGGAACATTACCTTACCCTAATGCGAATTTGCGTCTCTCCCTTCTGGTTCCTGTCTGTTCACACACCTGCTCTTGTTCCTGCAGCGGCACCTTTGTGTGTACGCTATGTGAGGAGGGGCTGATGACCGATGGCATGGAAGATGGTCTGACGTCGGACACGTCGCTCAAACGAAAAGCGGCAAACGCCCTGTCCAGCACGGACCTCAAAGTGTGTGAGAGAGTGCTCCTGGAGCTGTACTGTCACCCGTCCAGTATACCCTTCCACGAGCCCGTCAACAGGGCGGTGAGTACTCTGCCTTCCTCCCTCCCTCAATGTCTGTCTGTCTGTCTCTCTCTTTCTCTCTCACTCTCACTTTCTCTCTCTCTCTCTCTCTCTTTGAAATGAAGAAGGGGACTAGCAGTGACTTTGGCAATGAATATTCTGTACAAACCATACAAATTGTACTGTGACATGATGAAGTGGATTGGTGCCTTTGTACAATGAATGTTTTAAATAATTTAAGGCAATGGCACTTTGTACAGTGAATGTTGAAATGATGGGGGGGGGGGGGGGGGGGGGAGCCTATAAAATGAATGTTGGAATGATAAAGGGCAATGGCACTTCGTACAGTCAGTGTTGAGATGATGAAGGGGGGGGGGGGGGTTACACCTATGAAATGTATGTTGGAATGATAAAGAGCAATGGCTCTTTGTACAGTGAATGTTGTAATGATGATGGGGGTGGACACCTACAGAATGAATGTTGTAATGATGATGTTGGGGGGGGGGGGGGGAAACCTACAGAATGAATGTTGTAATGATAATGGGGGAGGGACACCTACAGAACGAATGTTGGAATGTTGATGGGGGTGGACACCTACAGAACGAATGTTGATGGGGGGGGGGACACCTACAGAACGAATGTTGGAATGTTAATGGGGGTGGACACCTACAGAATGAATGTTGGAATGTTGATTAGGGGGGGGGGGGGCACGCACCTACAGAATGAATGTTGGAATGATGATGGGGGTGGACACCCACAGAATGAATGTTGGAATGATGATGGGGGTGGACACCTACAGAATGAATGTTGGAATGATGATGGGTGGACACCTACAGAATGAATGTTGTAATGATGAGGGGTGGACACCTACAGAATGAATGTTGTAATGATGATGGGGGTGGACACCCACAGAATGAATGTTGGAATGATGATGGGGTGGACACCCACAGAATGAATGTTGGAATGATTGGGGGGGGTGGGGGGGGGGACACCTACAGAATGAATGTTGGAATGATGATGGGGGTGGACACCTACAGAATGAATGTTGGAATGATGATTGGGGGGGGGGGGGGGGTGACACCTACAGAATGAATGTTGGAATGATGATTGGAGGGGGGGGGGGGGGGGGGTGACACCTCCAGAATGAATGATGATTGGGGGGGGGGGGGGGGGGGGGGGAGACACCTACAGAATGAATGTTGGAATGATGATTGGGGGGGGACACCTACAGAATGAATGTTGTAATGATGATGGGGTGGACACCTACAGAATGAATGAATGTAATGATGATGGGGGTGGACACCCACGGAATGAATGTTGGAATGATGATGATGGTGGACACCTACAGAATGAATGTTGGAATGATGATGGGGGTGGACACCTACAGAATGGATGTTGGAATGATGATGGGGGTGGACACCTACAGAATGAATGTTGGAATGATGATGGGGGTGGACACCTACAGAATGAATGTTGGAATGATGATGGGGTGGACACCTACAGAATGAACGTTGGAATGATGATGATGGTGGACACCCACAGAATGAATGTTGGAATGATGATGGGGTGGACACCTACAGAATGAACGTTGGAATGATGATGGGGGTGGACACCCACAGAATGAACGTTGGAATGATGATGGGGGTGGACACCCACAGAATGAATGTTGGAATGATGATGGGGGTGGACACCCACAGAATGAACGTTGGAATGATGATGGGGGTGGACACCTACAGAACGAATGTTGGAATGATGATGGGGGTGGACACCCACAGAATGAATGTTGGAATGATGATGGGGTGGACACCTACAGAATGAACGTTGGAATGATGATGATGGTGGACACCCACAGAATGAACGTTGGAATGATGATGATGGTGGACACCCACAGAACGAATGTTGGAATGATGATTGGGGGGGTGGTCACCTACAGAATGAATGTTGGAATGATGATGGGGGTGGACACCTACAGAACGAATGTTGGAATGATGATGGGGGTGGACACCTACAGAAGGAATGTTGGAATGATGATGGGGGTGGACACCTACAGAACGAATGTTGGAATGATGATGGGGGTGGACACCTACAGAAGGAATGTTGGAATGATGATGGGGGTGGACACCTACAGAATGAATGTTGTAATGATGATGGGGGTGGACACCTACAGAATGAATGTTGTAATGATGATGGGGGTGGACACCCACAGAATGAATGTTGGAATGATGATGGGGGCGGACACCCACAGAATGAATGTTGGAATGATGATGGGTGGGGGGGGGGGGGGGACGACACCCACAGAATGAATGTTGTAATGATGAAGGGGGCGGACACCCATAGAATGAATGTTGGAATGATGATGGGGGGGGGGGGGGGGGGGGGGGTGGACACCTACAGAATGAATGTTGGAATGATGATGGGGGTGGACACCTACAGAATGAATGTTGGAATGATGATTGGGGTGGACACCTACAGAATGAATGTTGGAATGATGATTGGGGTGGACACCTACAGAATGAATGTTGGAATGATAAACGGCAGTGGCACTTCATACACTGAATTTGAAATGACATCAGGGATTGACATTCGTATGCAAAGTATACTGAAAACAAAATGACTCCTTTTTTTGTTTTAACAAAGATTTGTTCATTTATGTTACACATTGCACACAAAACACAATTTTTGTTGGAAACAAGATGTCTCGAGCTCTCACCGGTACCATTCAAAATTTCACTCCGTGCTTATGAGAGTGGTGTGGTTTTGGTTGCAGGTACCGAATTACTACAAGATCATCGCCAACCCCATGGATTTCTCCACCATCAAAGCCAAACTTGCACCAAGCCACGTGGACCATTACGTCAGTGTAGAGGCCTTCCTGGATGACTGCAGACTGGTCTTCAGAAACTGCGCCATTTACAATTCTGTGAGCATTTAATCTCATGTTTGTGTTCCTTAACTGTGTCCGTGAAATAAACTCAAATCAATTTGACCAAAATGAAATAAAAGGCATTGCATATACATTAAAAATGCACAGATTGAAGCATATACAGTTAAATTTGTGTTTACCTTAAATAACAGAGGGAAAAGTGTGTTTATACAGAATTGGATTTTATTAAATTCATTGTTTCGTGCTTTATATTTAAATCTGTTGCTGTGGATAAAGGTGTATGACCAAAGGGAGACAATTTCATGCAAATTTTGTTATGAACAAATACATCATAGCAAGTCTGGAAGTACCTCAGTGTCACACATAGAACAAAAATACAACGGGATTTTAGTTTGTCATGTACAATGTTTTCAGGGTTCTTCCATCATAAAATTGGCCGTGCTTTCACATTGTTAATCATCAAAACCATTCTGTGTATACAGGAGACATCCGAGGTGGGGAAAGCTGGCAAAATCGTACAAGGATTCTTTGATCACCTGGTCGACCGTCACATGCCTGAATTCGGGAGTTACGCTCGTCGTCAGCAACGCGAGAGCCCAGAGACGGAAGTCCGGCAGGAGTCTGAACGCAAAAAACGCAAGCTGACGCCGCCTCCGCCCTCTGCCAGCCAGGGGGAGACCTCCGCAGGACCTGTGGCGCAATAGCTGTGCTGACTTGATGGTGCACAGTGCTCTGTACTGCCGAAAGTTTTGCAATGTGAGAAGTGTTTTGGTTCTGTTAACTGCAATGCTTAATGCTGCCGTAAACTTCTTGAAGAAAATAGCTGTTGAATGCATCACAGAATGTCGGTCGGCATGCATTGCCAGTGATTTGAAAGGAACAGAAACTGAAGTTGATAATCTTTGCACAAAAATATGTCTGCATGACAACAGCATTTGTGCGTTACAATAATTTGCAGATAAAAAAAAAAGAAAAAGAAAACCAACCCTTAAATAGAAAACTATGAATAATTGAAAGGACTGACGGGAAGGGACATTGTGGTGCGTTTCCTGAGAACATTTGTTTTTACCTGTGTTCTTTCCCCGACACATTTGGAACCTGATCTGAAGTCGGCCACAGTACCACATTAGTCTACTGCCTCTTTACCGTGTACACCAGGGAGCTTGTTTCACAGGCAGGAAGGTTTGGTATGTAGCATGGTTGATGTGTGGGGGTTGGTTTTGTTTGTTTTTGATTTTGTTGTTCTTGATTTTTTCATCCTCAGTTTTGGGTGGGACTGAAGTTTCTGGTTTTAGAAGAAAAGCGGTGTGGCACAAACACATTGACTATAAATATTTATCATCAGGGGTTACGTCTACTTAATTTTTTGTATGGTGATAATAAGACGGATTTGTTTCCTTTTTGTTTTTTTAAGAGTTAATCATGGCGTAACTGTCGGTTTTAAAGCCAACGCATGCATGCATGCACCTGCTCACACATATTCTTTCCCTGCCACTTTCAGGAAGTGATGGTAAAGAAATTTAGATGTGAAGGGGTTTTTTTTGTTGTTGTTGTTTTAGACGGCATGAAGATCATGCTGCATTGTTATAAAGATATTTTGAACCTTGTGTTCTGTGATGAGTTTGTTGTCATGACAGGGTCTTTCTGTGTTGCCCACAATGACACAGTCACATGAGAAAGAAATAAAACTCCAACAGGCAGAAAACCAAGGCAACGTCTGCCAGTGCATGCAGTCTCCTCTCCTGATGCACACATGAACTGGTTCAAGACATTCACAGATCTAAAAAAGTGACTGGGGGTTGGTAGGAACTTTGTTGAAACAAAACAAAATGCTCACATGCACACACACCACACACACACACACACACACACACACACACACAAACCATACATACACACTTATATCCCAGATTAAAGTGACAGATGGCTTCGGAATTATATAAAACTCCTCCAACAGACACGCCATTGTTTTTATCTGATCACAAATGTCATGAGATATGTTCTGTCCATGGGAAAAAGGAGATCTGTACGTCTGTGTGTGCTGTCCGTTGTTGACATGTCACGGAGATGGGGCAGATCTGTGAGAATGAAGTCTGTAGATTGTATCATGTCCACATTGTCCTTTCTCTCTTGCTGTAAAACCATCGGTCAGTGTGTGTCCAGATCGTTGCGGTGTCTTGTTGTCATGTTCATCCAGTAGACAGAAAGGAGTTGCAACGAACTACAAAGTGGGAAATGCTGCATGCTGGTTTGAGTGTGTGTGTGTGTTTTGATTTTTTTTTTTTTTTTTTTTTTTTAAAATAATACTTGAAATGTTGTACCCTTTGCCTGATGGGTAAAAAATGGAATATGCAGAAAGACGATTCATGTACAAAGTTTGTTGTATAGAAGTTGGTTGAAGTGAAATCCCGTTGTTGTGAGAACTTTCTTTTTCCTCTGACCAAAGCCAACCTGGGTGACTGCATCATGCCACTTATTGAATCGTCAGCTGATTGTCTGTTCTTAATGACACCGTTTTAAACCTTGACGTGATCATTAAGTATATGCTAGTATCTACATGTATAGACCAGAATGAAATCTTTTTTAAGAGTGTGTGTAGATAATTCAAACAGAAGAAGAATGAACAAACAGTTTGATGCATTCAGCATAGGCAGGTCACCCATACCTTCGTATAGACCTAATATTTATTCTCACCATACAACACAGAAGGTATTGCACACACAAGTGCTGGCAGCTTAAGGGTATTGATGGGTGTACATGCATGAAATCGTGTGCACTCATACAATACTGTGCCTCTCTCAGAAGTAGCCACAGTGTTGTGTGCAGGTCTGAAGTTTCAAGACATCTGAAAGATATCTGGCACCCCCATGAGAATCACTTTCCACTGCATTTGTGCATTGTCAGAGAGTGCACACAGGCCTCTGGTTGTGTAGAGCAGTTAATTCAGCGTCATTCGTGAGATGTGCGCAAATCTGCAGAGAAAATTTGAAGGGGGGGGGAGGGGGTATGCAAGATTAAGACTTCACAGTCCAGTCCATTCAGTTCATTATTTCAATCCAATGTGAGTTGTCAAGGTTTCTGCCAGCACTCCCTAACTTATAAAAAGTCTGTGGGCTCAATGTTTCGAAGGCTGAGAAAAGGGGGATTGCCAAGGAAACTGACAAGACAGGCCATCAGGAACGGCCGAAATCTAGGATGGTTGAAGCATCTGTTCAACTTTTGCAAGTGGGGGTGGGGGATGTTCTGCTTATGGGGGTATCATCCCATACGCCCTTGAGGCTATCTGCCTCGGCGCTGACCTGGGGATCCAGCTCCAGACGCTGGACTTCGAAAAATTTTCAGCCTTTTTTCACTTGCTCTGGTCTCCTGTGGTTTCCCATGTCTGAAAAAAGAGCTTCAGAGAGAGAGGGTGGTACAGTATTGTACATGGACATGTGGCTCGCCTGCACACAACACATGGACAACCCAGTGACCCATAATATGAACGGGGATTAACAGGGAAAACATCAATATGAAAAGCATGGGTGAATTAGTCGCTACATCTTACGAATCATACAGTTTTTTGGTTATCGTAAGATCAGCAATGATTAATCAAATCAACAGTTTGAGTTGATTGTATTAACGTTTGAGTATTGGCGAGAGTAGGGGAGTGTATACCCAGCGCACTCCAGGTCAAAATCTTCCAAGGGGAGAGTGAAGGGAGAGCGATGAATTCAGTGACGCCGCTTCCTGTGTTAGTCCTGTAGCGCCAGAAAATGAAATAAGCTTATGCAACTGGTGCATTTGCCAGTAGAGAGAAATGGAATGGTATGTGCACACAATCCTGTACGTACACAGTTGTGTGCACATGAGGGAGGGAGAGAATGGATGCGCAAATAACAAGATTACGTAAATTTAGGATTCACCGTCTCTGTTCGTTGTCATTGGGTAGAGCTCCAGGGAACACAGGGCAGGAAAGTGGGGGGAAGGAAGGAAGAGAAAGCTCGTACTTGAGCTTTGTCAGGTGAACTTGCAAAGTGTGTTGCGAAGGATTATGACAGGATGCTGCAAACCCAGGGACAGTGATCTCAACAAGGCATAGAAGTGGGATGGGGAGGCAGGGGAGGGTGAGAATAAGAGGAAAAGGAAAACTTGAAATGATATGCATGCATTTAGTAATGGCAAAAATGAAGATGAAAATCATTTTGATTTGTGATGTTGACATGTATGCAACCCCTTTCCTTCTCTGCACTCCTGTTTTTCTCTATCTTGTCTATTGATAAACTTGTATAATGATAAACTCGTATGGGAAAGATAGTTGTTCTGTAGAACAACGAAGTCTGGGTACCTCGTAATTCTAGAATCCAAGCTTTCTGATAGTTTCATCAGTGCATCAGAACTGTGTTGAAAGTGGTTTTGACCCTCATAGTGCAGATGCATGAGGGATAGTAGTACCAGTGGGCATTATTGAGCAGTGACTTTTTAACATAATTATATCAAAATACCCTGGCTTAACAAGTGTATAGTTGTTAGCCTTCGCTTAATTCAGTTTTTGAATTTGTACAAATTGCTGTCTTGTTTAGATTTACTGATGTTCATTTGTGTGTATGCTGTCTAAATGTTGACTGTACATAACGAAAACATGTGCTTCAGTGTGTGATTCTGAGCTTTTGCTTCTTCACACCCTGAACATTGAAATGTATTGTCCCCATGAAATATGAAACAACACATGAATAAACCTTTGCGTTTTATTCTAACCCTGTCTGGATTGTTAGATTGTTTTTGAGCTATGTGAGGGATGGTATCCTTTGTGGTGAGGCGACTGTGAAAATTGTAACGGGGTGCAGGTGTCGGCGTACACTGTTGATATCTCTAGTAGGGTTGTCACGTCTGATGTGCCTTTGAAAATGATCATCTCTTGTGTATTCAACAAGCTTGTGAGCTTTAAGAGGCAGTGTCATATTCAGTGATTAGAAGAGAGTGGGAAAAGGAAGTGTGTAAAAGAATTAAAAAGGTGTGTACTTATTTTGGACCAATGCACTTTGTTAAAGAAACTAAAATTGAAACAGAAGATAAGATTCATTGATAAGAAGAGATGGGGAGAAAGCACTGAAGATAAAACTGGCTATGACACACTGTAACTTGACACATTAAGAAAATAAGAGATGACGAAAAAGTTGGGTAGGCACCGTTTGCTTCCATGATTAATAACTACACGCCAGTTACACTGAAACAAATGCTGATTACGACATAAATCGCCTGGCAGAATTGACAATGCAGAGCACACAGAACAAACAAGGATACACTTTTGAAATGATAAAAGATGTTCCAAGCTTGCCCATATTCTAATAATCAAAACTGGCAAAGCCTTTTTGATGTTGAATGTAGTCAAACGCACGGAAGAACGGTAACAAATG
>CM065737.1:12923399-12925899 GCA_033310375.1 Conus canariensis | reverse complement strand
AACAACAATGTAATTATGATAATAATCAAGAAAAGACCTCGCGGTAAAACGACGACGCTTCGCTCGACTGATAACGCTTCTCTTCACTAAAACTGTCGCAGAGACCCTTCTGGCACCAAGCAAACAAACAAACGAGAGAGACAGAGAGAGAGAGAGACAGAGTCACTTTAAGGTGGCCTTGACCATTTTTTTAACTCGCCAGAGGTCACGCGGATGAAAGTCGGTTCGGTGACCAGTCCCAGTGGAGCGTAGCCGTGATACTGCCTTGGTGTCCGGCGGCGGAATCTTTGATCCTCCAACCGTAGCCTCTTCCCGTCGTTTGTTTCTTTCCTCTGTGGCGGGAACCTGATTCATCCAGCCGTAACTTCTTCTTCTTCTTCTTCTTCTTCTTCTTCTTCTTCTTCTTCTTCTTCTCTCTCTCTCTCTCTCTCTCTCTCTCTCTCTCTTCTCTCTCTCTCTCTCTCTCTCTCTCTCTCTCTCTTCTTCTTCTTCTTCTGTCTGTCTGTCTGTCTGCCTCTCTCTCTCTCTCTCTCTTTTCTCTCTTCTCTTCTCTCTCTCTTCTCTTCTTCTTCTTCTTCTTCTTCTTCTTCTTCTTCTTCTTCTTCTCTCTCTCTCTCTCTCTCTCTCTCTCTCTCTCTCTCTCTCTCTCTCTCTCTCTGAGGCGCAAGTCATGGGTCAAGCTTTCACTCGGAGTTCCCACGGAACATTTTCATCTCTCGTTGTCAGCAGCAGGTCAGTTTCCCATGTCGCCACACGCTCTGTTCCCGCCCGTCGCCCTTCACGCCCCAGTGACCATGGCCGTTCGAACTGCTGACAACATGGCGGGACCAAGCCTCCCTGAGAAACCAGAGTGAACACCTGACCCACGGTCTGTTCATCAAAGATAAGAAAGGAGAAGAAAGAGAGGATATCCAAAAGGAGAAGGAAGAGAGTACAACCAAGAGGAAAAAAGAAGAGAGTACAACCAAGAGGAAAAAAAGAGAGTACAACCAAGAGGAAAAAGAAGAGAGTACAACCAAGAGGGAACAAGGAAAAAAAAAGAATACAACCAAAAGGAAAAAGAAGAGAGTACAACTAAAAGGAAAAACAAGAGAGTACAACCAAAAGGAAAAAAAAACAAGAGAGTACAACCAAAAGGAAAAACAAGAGAGAGTACAACCAAAAGGAAAAGGAAGAGAGTACAACCAAGAAAAGGAGAAACAAGGAAAAGAGAGTAAACTAAAAGGAAAAACAAGAGAGTACAACCAAAAGGAAACAGAAGAGAGTACAACCAAAAGGAAACAAAGGGAATACAACTAACAGGAAAAAAAAGGAGTACAACCAAAAGGAAAAAAAAGAGTACAACCAAGAGGAAACAGAAGAGAGTACAACCAAGAGGAAACAGAAGAGAGTACAACCAAGAGGAAAAAGCAGACAGTACAACCAGAGGAAAAAGAATACAGTACAACCAAGAGGAAAAAGAAGAGAGTACAACCAAAAGGAAAAAAAAAGAAGAGAGAGTACAACCAAGAGGAAAAAGAAGAGAGTACAACCAAAAGGAAAAAGAAGAGAGTACAACCAGGAGGGAAAAGAAGACAATAGAACCAAGAGGAAATAGAAGAGAGTACAACCAAGAGGAAAAGAAGAGAGTACAACCAAAGGAAAAAAAGAGAGACTTCAACCAAGAGGAAACAGAAGAGAGTACAACCAAGAGGGAAAAAAGACAGTACAACCAAGAGGAAAAAGAAGAGAGTACGGTTGTCGGTGACGGTTCGGAGCTAAGGTTGGCTGTGGTCATCATCATATCACCACTATCTTGAAGACCGTTAGGGGCGCCACGGAAGACTTCGCAACCAGCTTCCTCCATTTCTCCCAGTTCTCAGACGCTCTTAGGCAGTTGCTGAATGTGAGGCCAGTCCATGCACTGATGTTGTCCTCCCTCCCATCTCTTTCTTTGTCTTCGTTTATCGTATAATTATGGGAGCATATATACTTTGCACTACCGTGATGTTCCGTGGTTTCACCCACAGGCGGGAGATAGTCATGATCCTGCTGGAAACGGGACGACACTCACTGATCCCAATGCAAAGTTCTTGATGTTCTTTTGTCACTAAAACCCCCACTGCATGAACAGGTTAAAATCAAATCAAATCATGTTGCTTTCATCCCTGCCGACCAACCACAAAAGCCATATTAGGGCTGAAATATAAAAACAAAATGAATTAAAATGCAAAGTTTAAAACTCAGTACCGGTTATTTAGTTAAATCAAAATACCTGCAAAAAAGGGAAGATTTGAAATAAATAGAGTAAATAATGAAATAAAGTTACATGAAACTATCTACTGCTTATTACTTGGACTCTCTCTCTTCTCTCTCTCTCTTCTCTCTCTGTCTCTGTGTCTGTGTGTGTGTGTGTGTGTGTGTGTGTGTGTGTGTGTGTGCGGCGTGTGGTGTGTGTGTGTGTGTGTGTGGTGTGTGTGTGTGGGTGTGTGTGTGTGTGTGTGTGTGTTTCGCGCGTACA
>CM065737.1:12893399-12918399 GCA_033310375.1 Conus canariensis | reverse complement strand
TTTATTATTTTTTTTTTTTTTTGGTCTTTCGTCACCGCACTCAAGCGCCTCTCCAGTCAATCTGCAAGCTATAAATAGACCAGTGGAGTGGCCCCAACATTGTGATGTTTGTATGTCCTCCTACCTACCTACCTACCCACCTGATGAACCTTTCATGACTTTTGCTCCTACTGCGACTGCCCCCCCCCTTCCCCCTCACACTTCTCTCCCCCACATTTCTCTCTCCTTTCACTTCCATCCATACCACCACACACACACACAAAACACACACACACACACACACACACACACACACACACAAGCATGCGCTCGCGCACATACACACACATACATTCAGTCTCACACACACACACACGCGCGCGCGCGCAAACACACACACACACATCTCTCTCTCTCTCTCTCTCTCTCTCTCTCTCTCTCTCTCTCTCCACACACACACACACACACATATTCACTCACACTCACAAACATATTCACTCACACTCACACACACACACACACACACACACACACACACACACACACACACACACACATTCACTCACACACCACACACACACACACACACACACACACACACACACACACATATTCACTCTCTCTCTCTCTCTCTCTCTCTCACACACACACACACACACACACACACACACACATATTCACTCACACACACACACACACACACACACATTCACTCTCTCTCTCTCTCTCTCTCTCTCACATATTCACTCACCACACACACACACACACACACACACACACACACACACACACACACACACACACACACACATTCACTCTCTCTCACACACACGCACACATACACACACATTCACTCTCTCTCTCTCTCTCTCTCTCTCTCTCACACACACACACAACACACACACACACACACATACACACACACACACATATTCACTCTCTCTCACACACACATATTCACTCTCTCTCTTTCTCTCTCTCTCTCTCTCTCTCACACAACACACACACACACACACACACACACACACACACACATCCCCCCCCCCCCCCTTCTCCTCACGTCCGGTCTTTCCAAGTCCGCTCTTCCGTTTGACTCAAAGGTGACTCATTGAAAAAAGAAAAGAAAAAAAAGAAAAACATTCGACTTTGAGGGGTCCGCAATCGTGACACGTTTTGTAAATTACCTGACTGAAGTGTCTTCGTGTCTGATAATCATCGTCACGTGTCCTGATCCCCCCCTCCCCCCCCCCCCCCCCCTCCCTTGTTTCTCATTAACTGTGAGAGTGGGGAATGGGCTGGAGAGGATTAGAACCGAGGAAAGGAGAGGGTGGGGGAGGGAGATAGAAAGCGCGATTTAAGCATGTGCGCGCATGAATGTGTGTGTGTATATATGTTACAGTAAATTTATCAAATCAGGAAATTTATAAATTTCCTAAACATTTCAGTAAATTCATAAAGTTACTGTTTCACTCAGGAAATTTACAAATTTCCTAAAATGTCTAGGAAATTTATAAATTTCCTGATTTTGAAGGCCAGGAAATTTATAAATTTACTGAAACCTTGCACACCACAGACGAGGCTTCCATGACATCGAGAATTACACATGAGTTTTGCTTTGAAGCATTTGCATTTGTTTGTTTGGCACTTTCTCGCTCCACCCCCACAGTTACACTTACTGTAGCCTTGACCCCCTGATGCTGATTCTGCTACAACAGCTGATAAGAGATACCTGTTTTTCAAGATTGATATCAGTCATCGAAAACAGTCTTTGAGGGCAAACTGGTTTCGTAAATACCCTCCCTCAAAACCCCGGCCTTCACTGCAATGGTATAAATGTCAGTTTTGAAGTCCCTGTTTACAATAACACCTAAAATGTTTCTGGCATCGCCTCTGCCACGATCGACCATGGGCACTGGCACTGCCACATTGTCGCCTACTTCTCCACATTTGAAATCCACCCTGCTTCGTTTTACCATTCGTTCTGCTTGACACAGTTGACCAGTGAAAGCCCTTTTTCGAGCCTGTTTAACTCTTTCACAGCGGTCAGTTAACTGCAGTGCTATGTCAGGGGTAGCAGGCTCCGCTGTTGTCGTAGCAGAGGTAGCTGTGGTGATTGCTGCATCAGTTATGATGATGGCCACGTCAGCTGATAAAGTAGCAGGTTCAGCTGATGTCGTAGTAGCAGAGTCAGTTGTGATGATGGCCGCGTCAGCTGATAAAGTAGCAGGTTCCGCTGCTGTCGTAGCAGAGGTAGCTGTGGTGATGGCTCCGTCAGTTGTGATGATAGCTGCGTCAGCTGATAAAGTAGCAGGTTCAGCTGATGTCGTAGTAGCAGAGTCAGTTGTGATGATGGCTGCATCAACTGATGAGGAAGCAGGTTCAGCTGAAGTGAAGGCAGATTGAGGCAAGTGCAGTCTTGCAATATTTTCCTCTGTCTCTAAATTATTCAGGATTTCATGTGGCAATGTTGATGTTGTCAACCCAACAGGAGCCTCGTTTCCGAACTAGGCTGAATACGGTGATTGTTTTATTCCAGAATGGAGGGAGGGTTTTTTTTTAACTGAACAAACTTGATTCCTGTTACCCAGTCTTGGGTGTCGTTGTCTGCGAGCCAAGCTAGCAGCATGTCTTTGATGTCACCATTTGCACGTTCAACTGATCCCTGGCTTTGGGGGTGTGGGGCTTTCCGTGAACCATTCTTAAAGCAGGCCAGAACTCCTTCAGTTCTGAAATGACATTAGCTGTAAATTCTGTGCCATTATCACTTTGAAGTATCTCTGGAGCACCCAGCGAAAGAAAATGTCCAGAAGCTGGCTTGCAACCTCAACAGGTCGTTTGCTCTTGATGGCACGTAGGACACAGAATTTGGTGAGGTGATCTTGGTACACCATGAACCATCTGAAACCGTTTCTTGACATTGACTGCATATCAGCCAGGTCAACGTGACACCACGATGAAAAATCCTTGCTGATGATGGGACGAACAACAACACCGGTTGTTTTTAGTCTCTTTTTCTTTTTCTGGCACTCCACACATAGAGACTTGAACAGTTCGATTGAACTGGTGCTGATCTTGCAGATTTAAAATTTTAGATTTTGTCATTTACCTCCCCCCACCCCCCACCCCACCCCCCACCCCACACACACACAATGCGCTCAACACACACAGGGGATACAGAGGATGAGAGAGAGAGAGAGAGAGAGAGAGAGAGAGAGAGAGAGAGAGAGAGAGAGAGAGAGAGAGAGAGAGAGAGAGGTTGTGCAAGTAATGAAGATTATTTTATTTATAAAACTTGTAATTGAAAAGCACACATGATGATATGAGAGAGAGACAGAGAGAGAAAGACAGAGAGAGAGAGAGAGAGAGAGACAGACAGACAGACAGACAGACAGACAGACAGAGTGAAGTATAAACCTCTCTGAGAGCCCAAGCCAGCCCAGAAATGTGAACAGTGCTTAGACAAGAGGGATCGCATGTTTCACGTCCGAGGTGTCAGTCAACCCCATGCAGTATTTCCCAGTGCCCAACAAAACCACACAAACCACAAACGGAAGTTGCTTACCACGTCCACGAAGTTTGAGAGAGTGCCGTTATAAAAAAAAGAAAACAGCAGTGTCAGATCGCTTGTCGCATTTATAATGACAAAGGCTCTAGATAGATAGATAAATAGACAGACGAGAGAGAGAGAGAGAGAGAGAGAGAGAGAGAGAGAGAGAGAGAGAGAGAGAGAGAGAGAGAGAGAGAGAGAGAGAGAGAGAGAGATCTGTGGTGATTTACGTGAAAAAGAGGATCAGATGCTTACTTTCTGAGAAGATGATATTCCCTTTGGCTTCTTGATGCATCCTTGCCAGCAGCACATTTAACATCGTGTAGAATCTTGCTGTACTCTGATTTCGGGAACAGACTGTAACTTTTGGCTTGATATTGTTTGAACAGTTCCTCTGTAAACTTTTTTTTCACAATCATTTGCCATTGCATTTGACCCAAACACCTCGTAGCAAACTGAATTTCTTTGCCACGAAAAAGCCTCACACCCGAGTTGTCCTCTTGCTGGTGAAGTGGGTTCACTTTTCAAGATAACACATATCAGTATTGCAGTAAGTGAAGTGGGTTCACTTTTCAAGATAACACATAATCAGTATTGTAGTAAGTTTGACAAATTTACTGAAAGTACTTTCAGTTTTCAGTAAATTCATTTAAAAAATGCCTTTAAAACTCAGGAAATTTATAAATTTCCTAATTTTTTTTTAGGAAATTTGTTAATTTCCTGAGTGAAACAGTAACTTTATAAATTTACTGAAATGTTTAGGAAATTTATGAATTTCCTGATTTAATAAATTTACTGTAACATATATATATCTAATATATAAAGGGCAAATTCTGTGTGTGTGTGTGTGTGTGTGTGTGTGTGTGTGTGTGTGTGTGTGTGTGTGTGTGTGTGTGTGTGTGTGTGTGTCTGTGTACGCTATAGACTCAAAAACGGCTCAACCGATTGTAATGAAATTTGGCAGGTACGTCCGTTGTGACCCGAGGATGGTTTTTGGGCTAATCTCTAAAAAAATAAAACCGTTAAAAACCGTTAAAAAAACTGTTATAACGGTTTCAAAGACATCTTTTTCCTCTGCTTTTCTTCAAATAGCCGTTGTGACATTGCACAGGTACAGGACTACTTCTCTAAAATTAAAACCGTTATTTGGCAGTTAAAAAACGTTATTTATAACAGTTAAACACCGTTAAAAACACCAAACCCTATCAAAGAAACTGTTTAAAACCCGATCTTCTTGAAATTTAGCAGGTATGTCTGTTGTGACCCGAGGATGGTTTTGGGCTAATCTTTAAAGAAATAAAACCGTTAAAAACCGTTAAAAAACTGTTATAACGGTTTCAAAGACATCTTTTTCCTCTGCTTTTCCTCAAATGGCCGTTGTGACATTGCACAGGTACATCGAACCTAGAGGGACATCTCCCGAGTAACATAGGGTCATTGGACAGTTTCTACGACAGTTATTTATGACCGTTAAAAACCGTTAACAACACGTACCCCCCTAAAAACGATCAAAAATACAATCTTTTCTGATGTTGGCGGCAAAGGGAGTCCTCGGATCGCCACCAAACTTGGCATGAGTCTAGAAGGACATACTGTGAATAACATTGGGTCATTCGATAGTTTTTATGACCGTTATTTATCACCGTTAAAAAGCGTTATTTTCTAAATTTAGACCTTTCTTGATGAAATTTGGTATACAGGTGTAGTTTTAAATGCTGAACAATGATATACAACTTACACGAACCGAAACTTAAAATTGACCGTTAAAAACCGTTATTATATAAATTTAGACCGTTCTTGATGAAATTCGGTATACAGATGCAGTTTTACACGCTGAACAATGATATACAACTTACACGAACCGAAACTTAAAAATTGACCGTTAAAAACCGTTATTATATAAATTTAGACCGTTCCTGATGAAATTCGGTATACAGACGCCGTTTTACACGCTGAACAATGATATACAACTTACACGAACAGAAACTTAAAATTGAGCGTTAAAAACCGTTAAGATCCGTTATTTTCTAAATTTAGACCTTTCTTGATGAAATTTGGTATACAGGTGCAGTTTTACATGCTGATCAATGATAGACAACTAATATGAACAGAAACTTAAAATTGACCGTTAAAAACCGTTAATTTCTAAATTTAGAAATGGTATCACCGTTAAAAAGCGTTATTTTCTAAATCTAGACCTTTCTTTATGAAATTTGATATACAGGTGTAGTTTTCAATGCTGAACAATGATATACAACTTACACGAACCGAAACTTAAAATTGACCGTTAAAAACCGTTATTATATAAATTTAGACCGTTCTTGATGAAATTCGGTATACAGATGCAGTTTTACACGCTGAACAATGATATACAACTTACACGAACCGAAACTTAAAAATTGACCGTTAAAAACCGTTATTATATAAATTTAGACCGTTCCTGATGAAATTCGGTATACAGACGCCGTTTTACACGCTGAACAATGATATACAACTTACACGAACGGAAACTATAAAATTGAGCGTTAAAAACCGTTAAGATCCGTTATTTTCTAAATTTAGACCTTTCTTGATGAAATTTGGTATACAGGTGCAGTTTTACATGCTGATCAATGATAGACAACTAATATGAACAGAAACTTAAAATTGACCGTTAAAAACCGTTAATTTCTAAATTTAGAGATGGTAGTCTGCAGAGGATTTCAGAAATACACCGAAGTTATGATGCTCTGCAATACTGTCTGATTTTTGTCTGTCAACAAGAGCCATGGTCAGACATTTTCATCCCGTGGGGCAGACCTGACCGTTCCGTGTTTTACACATGGAATGTTCTACGTTGCAGCATCACGAACTGGAAGCGCAGAAACACTGACTATACTTGCGCCAAACAGGGAGACCAGAAATGTTGTCAACCCAGAGGCCCTCCAATAGACATAATACATCGTGAAAATGCAATCTTTTCACAGAGTTGTCATGTTTGAGTTGGGTTTAACGTCCGTGCCAAAATCAAGGATATGCAGACGGCTGGTCCGTCACATTAGACTGACACCTGTGGGGCCAGGGTGGACATCGGGGTGAACTACGGTCATTTTAGCTGGAAACATTCCACATTAAAATTTCCAAGACCAAGCCGGGATTCGAAACCACGACCTTTGGATCATGAGTCCAGCGCCTTATCCACTAGGTTATGGCGGCCCCTATAGAGTTGTCATTTTGGAGCACTTCAATCAAGGAATTGAGAATGCATCGGTAAGTTCATTAAGTACAGGCATCCCTCTATCGACTGTGTATCGTATTACGAAAAAAAATTGTGAGGTAAAATTGACTGAGGCAAGAAGGGTCATAGAGCAGGGTGAGGACAGCTACCCCAAGTACAGGAGACATGAGGAGTCTGAATGAGGACATACTGGGACTGTGAAGCTTGGGCAGAGAGAAATCATCGTCACCAACCAGTGGGTTGTCCCCTACAACCCTTACCTCCTACATTAGTTCAACTGCCACATCAATGTGGAAATATGCAGTAGCATAAAATTCATCAAGTACGTCCTGAAGTATGTCCACAAGGGCACAGACCAAGCCGTCTTTCAACTCCAAGCCACTCAGGCAGGTGAAGGAACAGCTCAACAACCTCCAGTCATTGATGAGATCCAAATGTACCAGAATGCCCGCTACGTTGGCAGCATCGAGGCGACCTGGAGACTCCTGGGATTTGACCTGCATGAGCGCCACCCCATGGTGCAGAGACCAGCTGTCCATTTGGAGAATGGACAATGGGTCTACTTCAATCCACACAACGCAGCGCAAAGAGCACAAGGCTCTCCCCCAGAAGCAACCCTTACCGCCATCTTTAGCCTATGCTCTCAAGACCCTACAGCACGAGAGCTGAAGTACGTGGAAGTCCCTGAGCACTTCACATTGATGTCCACTCAGAATATGTGGAAGAAACGACAAAGGGGCACTGCAATCCGGCGATTGTACAGTATCAGTCCTCGCCAGGGAGAGTGCTACTTATTGAGGCTTCTACTCAACGTTATGAAAGGATCCCGTTCGTACGAGGAGCTGAAGATTGTCAACGGCTATGTCCACAACATTTTTCGAGATGCTTGCAATGCTCTTGGACTCCTAGATGATGACCGCCTTCTACAACTTGCCCTGGAGGAAGCCTCCATCTCTCAGAGACCCCGACTGCTGCGTGACTTCTGTATTATCCTGGTGGCTTTCAACCCCAGTAACCCAGGCAACCTGTGGAACCTCTTCAGGGACCATCTTGCTGAAGATTTCCTCTTCCAAGTCCGAAGAGATGTCTATTATGAAGCGCAGTACACAGATGCCATCTACAACCAAGCTCTTACTGTGATTCAGGACAAACTCTTCCTTCTTGGAGGCAAGTCTACAGAGGAGTGTGGGATGCCAACAGTCACACAACAACAAACTGTGCCTCGAGAATACTACCGCGAGACCAATTACGACACTACTGCACTCCGGGCAGCAGCTGATGACCAGCTGAAGAAGCTGACAGCTGACCAGAGAGACGTGTACGACAGCTTTATGACCATGGTTGAGCAGAGGCAGGATCCCACAGCAAGCAGCAACATAATGTTCCTTGATGCTCCATGAGGGACAGGAAAGACCATCCTGAATCTTATCCTGAACAGGATCCGCTCCACAGGCAAAATAGTGCTAGCCACTGCTTCCAGTGTCATTGCCGCTACTCTTTTGCCGGGTGGGCGGACAGTAAATAGCATTTTCAAGGTCCCTCTGGATGCCGACAAGCAAGAAACGCCAACCTCTGTCAAGCGTGGGTCAACGTTGGCCAAAGTCATCAAAGAGGCTGCAACCGTCATAATTGATGAAGCTCCCATGACCCACAAAGCTGTCTACGAGGCCATGGACTCTACGCTGCAGGACATCACCCAAGTGCACAGGCCAATGGGAGGCATCCCAACGCTGTTCTGTGGGGACTTCAGGCAGATCCTCCCTGTCGTCCTCAATGGAACCAGAGCCAAAATTGTCAACGCCTGTCTGATAGCCAGGAGGATCTGATAGAAGCAGTCTACCCGGATCTTCATGCTCACTGTGCAGACTCAGACTGGTTAGCGGAAAGGGCCATAATCTCCTCCCTGAACGAGACTGTCAACAGGCTGAACAGAAAAATCGTAGCTGACTTCCCTGGAGAGGAAACTACAGATCTGTTGACACGGCCAAGAATGATGATGAGGCAGTCCTTTATCCACAAGAACTCCTGAACTCCATTGAGATTTCTGGACTTCCACCACATGAACTGTTGCTGAAATCTGGAGTCCCTATTATCATTCTCCACTCACTGGACCCGCCAAAGGTGATCAATGGCACCCGATGTGTCTTCACCAGACTGCACAGGAACGTTGTAGAAGCGAAAATATCATGTGGCCCCCACAAAGGTTAACCGGTGCTGCTCCCCAGAATTCCTCTGGAACCCATGGACTCACCCCTGCCATTCCAGTTCTGACGGCTTCAGTTTCCCATGAAACCAGCTTTCGCTCTGACAATCATCAAGAGCCAGGGTCCGACATTTTCATCCCTTGGGGCAGACCTGACCGTTCCGTGTTTTACACATGGAATGTTCTACGTTGCAGCATCACGAACTGGAAACGCAGAAACACTGACTATGCTTGCGCCAAACAGGGAGACCAGAAATGTCTACCCAGAGGCTCTCCAATAGACATGATACATCGTGAAAATGCAATCTTTTCACAGAGTTGTCATGTTTGAGTTGGATTTAACGTCCGTGCCAAAATCAAGGATATGCAGACGGCTGGTCCGTCACATTAGACTGACACCTGTGGGGCCAGGGTGGACATCGGGGTGAACTATGGTCATTTTAGCTGGAAACATTCCACATTAAAATTTCCAAGACCAAGCCGGGATTCGAAACCACAACCTTTGGATCATGAGTCCAGCGCCTTATCCACTAGGTTATGGCGGCCCCTACAGATTTGTCATTTTGGAGCACTTCAATCGAGGAATTGAGAATGCATCGGTAAGTTCACAAAGTACAGGCATCCCTCTATGGACTGTGTATCTATGGAAAAAAATTCGTGAGGGAAAACAGATTGAGAGGCAAGAAGGGAGTGGGCGTCCGAAGAAATTGGGTGAAGTAGATAGGAGGAGGCTGGGGCAATTGGTTCGGCATGGGAAAAACGAAACAAACCCAAGCTGAATTTTATTGTATTGTCTTTTAAGTGGTGAGAGAGAGGGGTGGCCAGAAAATTATTGTACAGATATACCCGAGCGAAGCTGGGTACACCGGCTAGTCTAATATATAAATGGCAAATTCTCTGTGTGTGTGTGTGTGTGTGTGTGTGTGTGTGTGTGTGTGTGTGTGTGTGTGTGTACGCTATAGACTCAAAAACGGCTCAACCGATTGTCATGAAATTTGGCAGGTACGTCTGTTGTCACCCGAGGATGGTTTTGGGCTAATCTCTAAAAAAATAAAACCGTTAAAAAACCGTTAAAAAGCTGTTATAACGGTTTCAAAGACATCCTTTTTCCTCTGCTATTCTTCAAATAGCCGTTGTGACATTGCACAGGTACAGGACTACTTCTCTAAAATTAGAAGCGTTATTTGGCAGTTGAAAAACGTTATTTATAACAGTTAAAAACCGTTAAAAACACCAAACCCTATAAAAGAAACTGTTTAAAACCCGATCTTCTTCAAATTTAGCAGGTACGTCTCTTGTGACCCGAGGATGGTTTTGGGCTAATCTCTAAAAAAAATAAAACCGTTAAAAACTGTTAAAAAACTGTTATAACGGTTTCAAAGACATCTTTTTCCTCTGCTTTTCATCAAATGGCCGTTGTGACATTGCACAGGTACAGGGCTACTTCTCGAAAATTAGAAGCGTTATTTGGCAGTTAAGAAACGTTATTTATAACAGTTAAAAACCGTTAAAAACACCAAACCCTATGAAAACTGTTTAAAACCCGATCTTCTGAGGTTGCCGGCCACGAGAGTCCTCGGATCGCCACCAAACTTGACATAAGCCTACAGGAACATCCCGCGGGTAACATAGGGTCATTAGATAGTCATTATGACCATTAAATTTGACCGTTAAAAACCGATATTTTCAATAAAACAACTTGCCTGGGGTGTGGTAGCAGGTCCTTGAGGAAGAGGTGGATGAGGGCGCTTCGGTTTAAAACCTTCTTGGCTCAGAGGGACAAGTGGGAATGGGTGACAGTGGGCAGGGAGAAATGGGGAAGTGAGGAAGTGAGCACTGCCAAAAAGCTGAAAAGTGAATACTGCTAGAAGATGAAAAGTGTTCAGCAAGGATTGAGGGGGAAGGAAGGAGAGAGTTGGAAGGGATGAGGGGGGGGGTATGGAAGGAGAGGGCAGGGTGGGGAAGAAGAGAGAAATGGGTCAAGAGCAGAAGGACTGGGGGGGGGGGGGGGATAAAGTAAATAAAAATAGTAATAATAATGTTAAGAGACAAAATCAAGATAAGTAAGAACAAAGGGCTGTTATGGAAGAAAGTCAGTGTTTGATATTGATTCCATTTGGGTGGATAGTGCCAAGTTTGTGAATAAGGAGGGACTCTTGTTCTTTACGTCTTATAGAGGAAGATGAATTTTGCCAGACTGCAGCAATCTACATGTGGGAGAGGTTGTGGCCAGAAGAGCAGAAATGGTTTGCAATTGGTGTATTGTAACCGAGACGGACTGCTCGTAGGTGTTCTGTGAAACGGTCGTTAAGGGTTCTGTAGGTTTCTCCAACATACAGGAGGCCACAGAAGGAGCAAGAAAGAATGTAAACTACATTGCGGGACTGACAAGTGAAAGGGTTGCGTATGGAAATTTTGCCTGAGGGGCCACAGATGGTTGTAGAAGAGTTTAGGTGAGGACAGGTTTTGCATTTGGGTTGCTTGCATGGAGAATTGCCAGGTGGTGAGACTGTGTTTGTGGACAATTTTGAATGCACAAGAAGATCTCTGAGGTTGGTGTCACGTTTGTAGGCAACTAGTGGAGGCTGGGTGAAAATGTGTTTCAGGGAAGGATCAGTCTGCAGAATGTGGTAGTTCTTCATAAGGATGTTTTTGATGGCGAGGTTGTGAGGATGGAAGGTGATAGCAAGAACAGGCCTGTCGTCTGATGAAGGAGTGATCTTTTGCTTAAGAGCAGTGTTTCTGGGAATTCTAGAGGCCCTTTGTAGGGCTTCTTGGCAAATGGGTTCAGGGTATCCACGTTCAAGGAAAAATGAGATCATCAGGGTAGATTGTTTGGCGAAATCGTCATCATCGCTGCAGATGCGTCGCAAACGAAGTAGTTGAGAGAAAGGAATGCTTGTTTTGGTGGAAGCAGGGTGACTGGAGGAGTACAGAAGGTATGAATGCGAGTCGGTGGGTTTGTAATGAACAGATGTGGTGAGGTAGGGTGAGTTGGGACAGATAGAGATTTTGATGTCAAGGAAGGAAATGGTAGTCTGAGTGATTTCAAAAGTGAATCTAAGAGCTGGATGAAATCCACTGACGAAGTCAATGAAGTTTTTCAGATCTTGGATTGGACAGGAGGCTGCACCGAGGCAATCGTCAATGAAGCGACAGAAAAAGTCTGGGAAAGTGCCTGTGTATTGTGAGAAGATCTTTTCTTCAATGTAACCAACAAACAGGCAGGCGTAGCCAGGACCCATCCTGGTGCCCATGGCAACGCCGCAATTCTGTTGGAAATGGTCAGCACCAAACTGAAAGTTGTTGAGTGTGAGAACAAGCTCAGCAAGACAGAGAAGAGTGGTAGTGGGTAGATTTCTGCTGTCTTTTGACAAGAAGTGTTTGAGGGCTGAAAGCCCTTCATGATGGGGAATGCTTGTGTAAAGTGCACAGACGTCCATGGTGAAGAGGTGACGGTGTTGGGAGCCAGGATGGAAGGAGAAATTTTGCAGAAGATCAAGAGTATGGTTTGTGTCCTTAAGAAAGGTGGGGAGGTTGGAAACGATAGGCTGGAGGATTTTGTCGAGAAACTGAGAGATCTGGACAGTGGGGCAGGAACAGGCAGAGACAATGGGGCGGCCTGGGTTATTTGGTTTATGTATTTTGGGAAGCAAGTAGAATTGGGAATCTTTGGGTTCAGAAACGACCAGGGAATGGGCTTCATTTGGGAGGTTTCCAGCGCTAATGCACTCGCGAATGAATTTTTTGATCAGGGTGTTATTGGTTTTGGTTTGGCTGGGCTGTGAAGAGGTGTAGAATCTGGTGTCTGAGAGCTGGGAGAGTGCCTCGGCGATGTACAGGTCCCGCCGCCAGACAACAATAGCGCCACCCTTGTCAGCTGGTTTGACTACAATGTCTTTACGCTGGTGTAGTTCTCTGAGAGCTTGAGCTTCTACTGAGGAAATGTTGGAGTGTCTGAGGGGTTTGGGTTTTAGAGCAGCGATTTGATGAGAACAGGTTTGGATGTAAAATTCTAGAGAGGGAAACTGGTTTGTGGGAGGGGTCCAGGAGCTGGGGAGGGAAGGAAAGGGAGGGAGGTCACTGTCAGGATCAGGTATAGATGGGGTGGTGTTGGTAGTGTTTTCAAAATGTGCCATGAGGCGTAGTCGCCTGAAGAAACGCTGACACTGAAAACAAGCGTCAGAACCATTGGCCTTGGGTTTGGTGGGTACGAAGTTCAGCCCACGATTGAGGACTTGACGCTGTGTGTCTGTCAAATGGAGATCAGCGGGAATGGTGACCACAAGGTTTTTGTGACATGAGGTTTGAGGGGGCTGTGGCTGAGGTTGACTGGAAAGCAGGTTGGATAGTTTTTTTGATTTGGTCTGTTTCAGGCTATTGTACAATTTTTCATTTGCTGAACGTACTGTTGAAATGATGAAATGTGTCATGGAGGGAGTGCAAAGGTCAGATATTTGTTTGCGAGTTTGTTGCAGATTTTTGTCTGTTTGTTGGATAGATAGTTGGTGAGATCTGACAATGTCCTTCATGAGTCGGAAAGAGGTGCTTTGTAGAGTAGAATGGACAGAGCGGAGAGCAGGAGGTGACAAAGTAGAGGGATGAAACTTTAAACAGAAACCTTGGGGGATGACTTTTTTGTTGATGCAGGTGCGGAGAAAGGAGAGATGACTACAGGTACTTGTCTTGTGAAGGACAGATTTACAGTAGAACATACCTGCAGAGCGAGGAATGGTAGGAAAGAAGCGGAAGGCAGTGCTCACTTGTTGGAAGAAGGGAGAGGAAACAGGCATGATGGGGAGGGAGCAGTCGTTGGTAGCTTGATGAAGAACACAAATAGTTGGTTGACTGCAGGACCTGGATCAATAAAACAACTTGCCTGGGGTGTGGTAGCAGGTCCTTGAGGAAGAGGTGGATGAGGGCGCTTCGGTTTAAAACCTTCTTGGCTCAGAGGGACAAGTGGGAATGGGTGACAGTGGGCAGGGAGAAATGGGGAAGTGAGGAAGTGAGCACTGCCAAAAAGCTGAAAAGTGAATACTGCTAGAAGATGAAAAGTGTTCAGCAAGGATTGAGGGGGAAGGAAGGAGAGAGTTGGAAGGGATGAGGGGGGGGGGGGGTATGGAAGGAGAGGGCAGGGTGGGGAAGAAGAGAGAAATGGGTCAAGAGCAGAAGGACTGGGGGGGGGATAAAGTAAATAAAAATAGTAATAATAATGTTAAGAGACAAAATCAAGATAAGTAAGAACTTCGTTTGCGACGCATCTGCAGTGATGATGACGATTTCGCCAAACAATCTACCCTGATGATCTCATTTTTCCTTGAACGTGGATACCCTGAACCCATTTGCCAAGAAGCCCTACAAAGGGCCTCTAGAATTCCCAGAAACACTGCTCTTAAGCAAAAGATCACTCCTTCATCAGACGACAGGCCTGTTCTTGCTATCACCTTCCATCCTCACAACCTCGCCATCAAAAACATCCTTATGAAGAACTACCACATTCTGCAGACTGATCCTTCCCTGAAACACATTTTCACCCAGCCTCCACTAGTTGCCTACAAACGTGACACCAACCTCAGAGATCTTCTTGTGCATTCAAAATTGTCCACAAACACAGTCTCACCACCTGGCAATTCTCCATGCAAGCAACCCAAATGCAAAACCTGTCCTCACCTAAACTCTTCTACAACCATCTGTGGCCCCTCAGGCAAAATTTCCATACGCAACCCTTTCACTTGTCAGTCCCGCAATGTAGTTTACATTCTTTCTTGCTCCTTCTGTGGCCTCCTGTATGTTGGAGAAACCTACAGAACCCTTAACGACCGTTTCACAGAACACCTACGAGCAGTCCGTCTCGGTTACAATACACCAATTGCAAACCATTTCTGCTCTTCCGGCCACAACCTCTCCCACATGCAGATTGCTGCACTCTGGCAAAATTCATCTTCCTCTATAAGACGTAAAGAACAAGAGTCCCTCCTTATTCACAAACTTGGCACTATCCACCCAAATGGAATCAATATCAAACACTGACTTTCCTCCATAACAGCCCTTTGTTCTTACTTATCTTGATTTTGTCTCTTAACATTATTATTACTATTTTTATTTACTTTATCCCTCCCCCCCCCCCCCCCCAGTCCTTCTGCTCTTGACCCATTTCTCTCTTCTTCCCCACCCTGCCCTCTCCTTCCATACCCCCCCCCCCCTCATCCCTTCCAACTCTCTCCTTCCTTCCCCCTCAATCCTTGCTGAACACTTTTCATCTTCTAGCAGTATTCACTTTTCAGCTTTTTGGCAGTGCTCACTTCCTCACTTCCCCATTTCTCCCTGCCCACTGTCACCCATTCCCACTTGTCCCTCTGAGCCAAGAAGGTTTTAAACCGAAGCGCCCTCATCCACCTCTTCCTCAAGGACCTGCTACCACATCCCAGGCAAGTTGTTTTATTGATCCAGGTCCTGCAGTCAACCAACTATTTGCGATATTTTCAAAATTTAGGCTGTTCTTGATGAAATTCGGTATACATGTGCAGTTTTAAATGCCGAAAAATGATATACAACTTTTACGAACTGAAATTTAAAATTGACCGTTAAAAAACGTTATTTTTTTTAATTAAAAAAAAAAAAAATTTAGAGTATTCTTGAAGAAATTCGATATACATGTGCAGTTTTGAACGCTAAACAATGATATACGATTTTCAAGATCCGAAACTTAACATTGACCGTTAAAAACCGTTATTTTCTGAATTTCTAAATTTTCACCCTTCTTGATAACATTCCGTATGCACGTACAGTTTTAAGCGCTGAGCAATGTTATGCAAATTTTATTGACCGTTAAAAACCGTTATTTTCTAAATTTACACCGCTATTGATAAAATTCAGTATGCGTATGTCCAGTAACGGTAAGTAATTTTGCAACATGGATGGGACAGGGTAGGGGATGAAAAGGGAGGAATGAGAGGGGCCAGAAAAATGATTGTACAGTGCAAAGCCTGACACACTATTTTTACATTAGACACAGACCCGTTGAAATAAACTACTTCTGCACAAAGTCTATTCCTACAAAATTAAGGACAATCAGAAGAATGGGAATGGGAGCAGTGAGTGCAGGCGGAAAATCGAGCGAGAAAAGCATCTCGACGTGCTAGGGAAGATCCAGACGAAAGGGGCCAGAGGCAGGCGGAAAACAATAGAATGTATAAGAGAGAGAGAGAGAGAGAGAAGAGAGAGAGAGAGAGAGAGAGAGAGAGACAATGTGTATTTGTGTGGGGGGAGGGGGTGGGAAGATGTTGGGGGGGGGGGATTGATTGTAAATCAAAACAATTAATACATGTTTGCCGTCACGTGAGTATCGCAAAGAATGTTCATATCCCGGGCAATCCCGGATGCCCCTGCTAGTATATATATATCTCTAATATATAAATGGCAAATTCTGTCTCTGTGTGTGTGTGTGTGTGTGTGTGTGTGTGTACGCTATAGACTCAAAAACGGCTCAACCGATTGTCATGAAATTTGGCAGGTACGTCTGTTGTGACCCGAGGATGGTTTTGGGCTAATCTCTAAAAAAATAAAACCGTTAAAAACCGTTAAAAAACTGTTATAACGGTTTCAAAGACATCTTTTTCCTCTGCTTTTCTTCAAATAGCCGTTGTGACATTGCACAGGTACAGGACTACTTCTCTAAAATTAAAACCGTTATTTGGCAGTTAAAAAACGTTATTTATAACAGTTAAACACCGTTAAAAACACCAAACCCTATCAAAGAAACTGTTTAAAACCCGATCTTCTTGAAATTTAGCAGGTATGTCTGTTGTGACCCGAGGATGGTTTTTGGGCTAATCTTTAAAGAAATAAAACCGTTAAAAACCGTTAAAAAAAACTGTTATAACGGTTTCAAAGACATCTTTTTCCTCTGCTTTTCCTCAAATGGCCGTTGTGACATTGCACAGGTACATCGAACCTAGAGGGACATCTCCCGAGTAACATAGGGTCATTGGACAGTTTCTACGACAGTTATTTATGACCGTTAAAAACCGTTAACAACACGTACCCCCCTAAAAACGATCAAAAATACAATCTTTTCTGATGTTGGCGGCAAAGGGAGTCCTCGGATCGCCACCAAACTTGGCATGAGTCTAGAAGGACATACTGTGAATAACATTGGGTCATTCGATAGTTTTTATGACCGTTACTTATCACCGTTAAAAAGCGTTATTTTCTAAATTTAGACCTTTCTTGATGAAATTTGGTATACAGGTGTAGTTTTAAATGCTGAACAATGATATACAACTTACACGAACCGAAACTTAAAATTGACCGTTAAAAACCGTTATTATATAAATTTAGACCGTTCTTGATGAAATTCGGTATACAGATGCAGTTTTACACGCTGAACAATGATATACAATTTACACAAACCCGAAACTTAAAAATTGACCATTAAAAACCTTATTATATAAATTTAGACGTTCCTGATGAAATTCGGTATACAGATGCAGTTTTACATGCTGAACAATGATATACAACTTACACGAACGGAAACTTAAAATTGAGCGTTAAAAACCGTTAAGATCCGTTATTTTCTAAATTTAGACCTTTCTTGATGAAATTTGGTATACAGGTGCAGTTTTACACGCTGATCAATGATAGACAACTAATATGAACAGAAACTTAAAATTGACCGTTAAAAACCGTTAATTTCTAAATTTAGAGATGGTATCACCGTTAAAAAGCGTTATTTTCTAAATTTAGACCTTTCTTTGATGAAATTTGGTATACAGGTGTAGTTTTCAATGCTGAACAATCATATACAACTTACACGAACCGAAACTTAAAATTGACCGTTAAAAAATCGTAGCTGACTTCCCTGGAGAGGAAACTCTGTACGATCTGTTGACACGGCCAAGAATGATGATGAGGCAGTCCTTTATCCACAAGAACTCCTGAACTCCATTGAGATTTCTGGACTTCCACCACATGAACTGTTGCTGAAATCTGGAGTCCCTATTATCATTCTCCACTCACTGGACCCGCCAAAGGTGATCAATGGCACCCGATGTGTCTTCACCAGACTGCACAGGAACGTTGTAGAAGCGAAAATATCATGTGGCCCCCACAAAGGTTAACCGGTGCTGCTCCCCAGAATTCCTCTGGAACCCATGGACTCACCCCTGCCATTCCAGTTCTGACGGCTTCAGTTTCCCATGAAACCAGCTTTCGCTCTGACAATCATCAAGAGCCAGGGTCCGACATTTTCATCCCTTGGGGCAGACCTGACCGTTCCGTGTTTTACACATGGAATGTTCTACGTTGCAGCATCACGAACTGGAAACGCAGAAACACTGACTATGCTTGCGCCAAACAGGGAGACCAGAAATGTTGTCTACCCAGAGGCCCTCCAATAGACATGATACATCGTGAAAATGCAATCTTTTCACAGAGTTGTCATGTTTGAGTTGGATTTAACGTCCGTGCCCAAATCAAGGATATGCAGATGGCTGGTCTGTCACATTAGCCTGACACCAGCGGGGCCAGGGTGGACATCAGGGTGAACTATGGTCATTTTAGCTGGAAACATTCCACGTTAAACTTTCCAAGACCAAGCCGGGATTCGAAACCATGACCTTTGGATCATGAGTCCAGCGCCTTATCCACTAGGTTATGGTGGCCCCTACAGAGTTGTCATTTTGGAGCACTTCAATCAAGGAATTGAGAATGCATCGGTAAGTTCACAAAGTACAGGCATCCCTCTATGGATTGTGTATCGTATTACGAAAAAAATTCGTGAGGGAAAACAGATTGAGAGGCAAGAAGGGAGTGGGCGTCCGAAGAAATTGGGTGAAGTAGATATGAGGAGGCTGGGGCAATTGGTTCAGCATGGGAAAAACGAAACAAACCCAAGCTGAATTTTATTGTATTGTCTTTTAAGTGGTGAGAGAGAGGGGTGGCCAGAAAATTATTGTACAGATATACCCGAGCGAAGCTGGGTACACCGGCTAGTCTAATATATAAATGGCAAATTCTGTCTCTGTGTGTGTGTGTGTGTGTGTGTGTACGCTATAGACTCAAAAACGGCTCAACCGATTGTAATGAAATTTGGCAGGTACGTCTGTTGTGATCCGAGGATGGTTTTGGGCTAATCTCTAAAATAATAAAACCGTTAAAAACCGTTAAAAAGCTGTTATAACGGTTTCAAAGTCATCTTTTTCCTCTGCTTTTCTTCAACTAGCCGTTGTGACATTGCACAGGTACAGGACTACTTCTCTCAAATTAGAAACGTTATTTGGCAGTTAAAAAACGTTATTTATAACAGTTAAAAACCGTTAAAAACACCAAACCCTATAAAAGAAACTGTTTAAAACCTGATCTTCCTGAAATTTAGCAGGTACGTCTGTTGTGACCCGAGGATGGTTTTGGGCTAATCTCTAAAAAAATAAAACCGTTAAAAACCGTTAAAAAACTGTTATAACGGTTTCAAAGACATCTTTTTCCTCTGCTTTTCATCAAATGGCCGTTGTGACATTGCACAGGTACAGGGCTACTTCTCGAAAATTAGAACCGTTATTTGGCAGTTAAGAAACGTTATTTATAACAGTTAAAAACCGTTACAGACACCAAACCCTATAAAAACTGTTTAAAACCCGATCTTCTGAGGTTGGCGGCCACGAGAGTTATCGGATCGCCACCAAATTGACATAAGCCTACAGGAACATCCAGCGGGTAACATAGGGTCATTAGATAGTCATTATGACCATTAAATTTGACCGTTAAAAACCGATATTTTCAAAATTTAGGCTGTTCTTGATGAAATTCGTATACATGTGCAGTTTTAAATGCCGAAAAATGATATACAACTTTTACGAACCGACATTTAAATTTGACCGTTAAAAAACGTTATTTTATAAATTCAGAGTATTCTTCAAGAAATTCGATATACATGTGCAGTTTTGAACGCTAAACAATGATATACAATTTTCAAGATCCGAAACTTAACATTGACCGTTAAAAACCGTTATTTTCTGAATTTCTAAACTTTCACCCTTCTTGATAACATTCCGTATGCACGTACAGTTTTAAGCGCTGAACAATGTTATGCAAATTTTACGAACCAAAACTTAACATTGACCGTTAAAAACCGTTAAAAACTGTTATGACGGTTCCAAAGACATCCTTTTTCCTCTGCTTTTCTACAAATAGCCGTTGTGACATTGCACAGGTACAGGACTACTTCTCTAAAATTAGAAGCGTTATTTGGCAGTTAAAAAACGTTATTTATAACAGTTAAAAACCGTTAAAAACACCAAACCCTATAAAAGAAACTGTTTAAAACCCGATCTTCCTGAAATTTAGCAGGTACGTCTGTTGTGACCCGAGGATGGTTTTTGGGCTAATCTCTAAAAAAATAAAACCGTTAAAAACCGTTAAAAAACTGTTATAACGGTTTCAAAGACATCTTTTTCCTCTGCTTTTCCTCAAATAGCTGTTGTGACATTGCACAGGTACAGGACTACTTCTCTAAAATTAAAACCGTTATTTGGCAGTTAAAAAACGTTATTTATAACAGTTAAAAACCGTTAAAAACACCAAACCCTATGAAAGAAACTGTTTAAAACCTGATCTTCTTGAAATTTAGCAGGTATGTCTGTTGTGACCCGAGGATGGTTTTGGGCTAATCTTTAAAGAAATAAAACCGTTAAAAACCGTTAAAAAACTGTTATAACGGTTTTCAAAGACATCTTTTTCCTCTGCTTTTCCTCAAATGGCCGTTGTGACATTGCACAGGTACATCGAACCTAGAGGGACATCTCCCGAGTAACATAGGGTCATTGGACAGTTTCTACGACAGTTATTTATGACCGTTAAAAACCGTTAACAACACGTACCCCCCTAAAAACGATCAAAAATACAATCTTTTCTGATGTTGGCGGCAAAGGGAGTCCTCGGATCGCCACCAAACTTGGCATGAGTCTAGAAGGACATACTGTGAATAACATTGGGTCATTCGATAGTTTTTATGACCGTTATTTATCACCGTTAAAAAGCGTTATTTTCTAAATTTAGACCTTTCTTGATGAAATTTGGTATACAGGTGTAGTTTTAAATGCTGAACAATCATATACAACTTACACGAACCAAAACTTAAAATTGACCGTTAAAAACCGTTATTATATAAATTTAGAGCGTTCCTGATGAAATTCGGTATACAGATGCAGTTTTACACGCTGAACAACGATATACAACTTACACGAACGGAAACTTAAAATTGAGCGTTAAAAACCGTTAAGATCCGTTATTTTCTAAATTTAGACCTTTCTTGATGAAATTTGGTATACAGGTGCAGTTTTACACGCTGATCAATGATAGACAACTAATATGAACAGAAACTTAAAATTGACCGTCAAAAACCGTTAATTTCTAAATTTAGAGATGGTATCACCGTTAAAAAGCGTTATTTTCTAAATTTAGACCTTTCTTTGATGAAATTTGGTATACAGGTGTAGTTTTCAATGCTGAACAATCATATACAACTTACACGAACCGAAACTTAAAATTGACCGTTAAAAAATCGTAGCTGACTTCCCTGGAGAGGAAACTCTGTACGGATCTGTTGACACGGCCAAGAATGATGATGAGGCAGTCCTTTATCCACAAGAACTCCTGAACTCCATTGAGATTTCTGGACTTCCACCACATGAACTGTTGCTGAAATCTGGAGTCCCTATTATCATTCTCCACTCACTGGACCCGCCAAAGGTGATCAATGGCACCCGATGTGTCTTCACCAGACTGCACAGGAACGTTGTAGAAGCGAAAATATCATGTGGCCCCCACAAAGGTTAACCGGTGCTGCTCCCCAGAATTCCTCTGGAACCCATGGACTCACCCCTGCCATTCCAGTTCTGACGGCTTCAGTTTCCCATGAAACCAGCTTTCGCTCTGACAATCATCAAGAGCCAGGGTCCGACATTTTCATCCCGTGGGGCAGACCTGACCGTTCCGTGTTTTACACATGGAATGTTCTACGTTGCAGCATCACGAACTGGAAACGCAGAAACACTGACTATACTTGCGCCAAACAGGGAGACCAGAAATGTTGTCTACCCAGAGGCCCTCCAATAGACATGATACATCGTGAAAATGCAATCTTTTCACAGAGTTGTCATGTTTGAGTTGGATTTAACGTCCATGCCCAAATCAAGGATATGCAGATGGCTGGTCTGTCACATTAGCCTGACACCAGCGGGGCCAGGGTGGACATCAGGGTGAACTATGGTCATTTTAGCTGGAAACATTCCACGTTAAACTTTCCAAGACCAAGCCGGGATTCGAAACCATGACCTTTGGATCATGAGTCCAGCGCCTTATCCACTAGGTTATGGTGGCCCCTACAGAGTTGTCATTTTGGAGCACTTCAATCAAGGAATTGAGAATGCATCGGTAAGTTCACAAAGTACAGGCATCCCTCTATGGACTGTGTATCGTATTACGAAAAAAATTCGTGAGGGAAAACAGATTGAGAGGCAAGAAGGGAGTGGGCGTCCGAAGAAATTGGGTGAAGTAGATATGAGGAGGCTGGGGCAATTGGTTCAGCATGGGAAAAACGAAACAAACCCAAGCTGAATTTTATTGTATTGTCTTTCAAGTGGTGAGAGAGAGGGGTGGCCAGAAAATTATTGTACAGATATACCCGAGCGAAGCTGGGTACACCGGCTAGTCTAATATATAAATGGCAAATTCTGTCTCTGTGTGTGTGTGTGTGTGTGTGTACGCTATAGACTCAAAAACGGCTCAACCGATTGTAATGAAATTTGGCAGGTACGTCTGTTGTGATCCGAGGATGGTTTTGGGCTAATCTCTAAAATAATAAACCCGTTAAAAACCGTTAAAAAGCTGTTATAACGGTTTCAAAGTCATCTTTTTCCTCTGCTTTTCTTCAACTAGCCGTTGTGACATTGCACAGGTACAGGACTACTTCTCTCAAATTAGAAGCGTTATTTGGCAGTTAAAAAACGTTATTTATAACAGTTAAAAACCGTTAAAAACACCAAACCCTATAAAAGAAACTGTTTAAAACCCGATCTTCTTGAAATTTAGCAGGTATGTCTGTTGTGACCCGAGATGGTTTTGGGCTAATCTTTAAAGAAATAAAACCGTTAAAAACCGTTAAAAAACTGTTATAACGGTTTCAAAGACATCTTTTTCCTCTGCTTTTCCTCAAATGGCCGTTGTGACATTGCACAGGTACATCGAACCTAGAGGGACATCTCCCGAGTAAGATAGGGTCATTGGACAGTTTCTATGACAGTTATTTATGACCGTTAAAAACCGTTAACAACACGTACCCCCCTAAAAACGATCAAAAATACAATCTTTTCTGATGTTGGCGGCAAAGGGAGTCCTCGGATCGCCACCAAACTTGGCATGAGTCTAGAAGGACATACTGTGAATAACATTGGGTCATTCGATAGTTTTTATGACTGTTACTTATCACCGTTAAAAAGCGTTATTTTCTAAATTTAGACCTTTCTTGATGAAATTTGGTATACAGGTGTAGTTTTAAATGCTGAACAATGATATACAATTACACGAACCGAAACTTAAAATTGACCGTTAAAAACCGTTATTATATAAATTTAGACCGTTCTTGATGAAATTCGGTATACAGATGCAGTTTTACACGCTGAACAATGATATACAATTTACACGAACGGAAACTTAAAAATTGACCGTTAAAAACCGTTATTATATAAATTTAGAGCGTTCCTGATGAAATTCGGTATACAGATGCAGTTTTACACGCTGAACAATGATATACAACTTACACGAACGGAAACTTAAAATTGAGCGTTAAAAACCGTTAAGATCCGTTATTTTCTAAATTTAGACCTTTCTTGATGAAATTTGGTATACAGGTGCAGTTTTACACGCTGATCAATGATAGACAACTAATATGAAGAGAAACTTAAAATTGACCGTTAAAAACCGTTAATTTCTAAATTTAGAGATGGTATCACCGTTAAAAAGCGTTATTTTCTAAATTTAGACCTTTCTTTGATGAAATTTGGTATACAGGTGTAGTTTTCAATGCTGAACAATCATATACAACTTACACGAACTGAAACTTAAAATTGACCGTTAAAAAATCGTAGCTGACTTCCCTGGAGAGGAAACTCTGTACAGATCTGTTGACACGGCCAAGAATGATGATGAGGCAGTCCTTTATCCACAAGAACTCCTGAACTCCATTGAGATTTCTGGACTTCCACCACATGAACTGTTGCTGAAATCTGGAGTCCCTATTATCATTCTCCACTCACTGGACCCGCCAAAGGTGATCAATGGCACCCGATGTGTCTTCACCAGACTGCACAGGAACGTTGTAGAAGCGAAAATATCATGTGGCCCCCACAAAGGTTAACCGTGCTGCTCCCCAGAATTCCTCTGGAACCCATGGACTCACCCCTGCCATTCCAGTTCTGACGGCTTCAGTTTCCCATGAAACCAGCTTTCGCTCTGACAATCATCAAGAGCCAGGGTCCGACATTTTCATCCCGTGGGGCAGACCTGACCGTTCCGTGTTTTACACATGGAATGTTCTACGTTGCAGCATCACGAACTGGAAACACAGAAACACTGACTATACTTGCGCCAAACAGGGAGACCAGAAATGTTGTCTACCCAGAGGCCCTCCAATAGACATGATACATCGTGAAAATGCAATCTTTTCACAGAGTTGTCATGTTTGAGTTGGATTTAACGTCCATGCCCAAATCAAGGATATGCAGATGGCTGGTCTGTCACATTAGCCTGACACCAGCGGGGCCAGGGTGGACATCAGGTGAACTATGGTCATTTTAGCTGGAAACATTCCACGTTAAACTTTCCAAGACCAAGCCGGGATTCGAAACCATGACCTTTGGATCATGAGTCCAGCGCCTTATCCACTAGGTTATGGTGGCCCCTACAGAGTTGTCATTTTGGAGCACTTCAATCAAGGAATTGAGAATGCATCGGTAAGTTCACAAAGTACAGGCATCCCTCTATGGACTGTGTATCGTAT
>CM065737.1:12875899-12883399 GCA_033310375.1 Conus canariensis | reverse complement strand
CGATTACGATGTAGACAGAGTCAGCAAGACCCGTAATGCTCCCCCTCCCCCCCCCCCCCCCCTCTCTCTCTCTCTCTCTCTGTTTAATTTTCTCTGTTCTTCCCTTTCTGTGCTCCCAAGGCCGATCACTCCGGATTCCCCACGCATAGCCACACCCGTGTTTTTCTGGACGCAGCCCCAGCACTGGGAGTTCATAAGGAGCTATCACTGTCATGTTGTCACGAGGCAACGCACCTGAGCAGATTCCGCACTGCTGCTGTCGAGACACGTTTACATTGTCTTCCTCTTCTTCCTCCTTCTCCTGTTTCTCATTTCACCCCATGTTATCATCATCACCATCGTCATCATCGTCACCGTCCTGTTTTTTTTGTTTGTCTCTTTTTGTTTGTTTATTTTCTATTATTATTATTTTCATTATTATCATCATTATTATTATTCTATTTCTACAATGCCTACTGCTCTTGGTGTTACTATTGCTACTAGTTCTAACTTCCTGTCCTTCTGTGCCTCCGCCTGTTTCTTCCGTCATAATTTTCTTCTTAGTCTTCGACGAGTCAATCAATATAGCTTACTTCTCCTGCTTCTCGGCTTGTCTTCTTCCTTTTTTTTTTTTTTCTTTTTTTCTTTAAAATTTTTTTTTTTTTTTTTTACTTTCTTCTTTCCGCATGTATTTCCTCTCTTCTGAATTAATCGTCGATGTTAACGTCCTACCACAACGTCCCCTCCTCCTCTTCCTCCTCCTTCTCCTTCTTCTTCTTCTTCTTTACTTTTCCTGAATCTTTCCTTCTGTGTAGTCTTTTGCTTTCCGTTGTCTTCTTCTTTGTCATCGTTTTCGTTTCTTTTTGTTTTCTTTTCCCTTTCGTTTTGTGGTCATTTTAAAGTCATGATTTATTACAATGAATCCTACGACATCAATTGTAAGAACTACACAATAAACAACAACAATTATAATAAAAATGATAATGATCATAATAATGAGAACATCAATGACAATAATGATAATAACAATAATAATAATAATTCTTTTCTTCTATTATAACTCATTATTATTATTATTATTATATTATTATTATTATCATAACATCAATAACAATAACGGTAAAATAATAATAACAACAACATCAGTAATAATAGTTATAATAATAATAATAACAGAATGATAATAATGATTTAAAAATAGCAACAATAATGATAATGTTTATTATTATTATTATTAAATGTTCTGCTTCTGCCACTTTCTCTTTCAAACTGCTGTGGTGGCCAACCATTACTATCGGCAGCATGTTTAACCACTAAACTGAAACAGGGCGTTAAAAAAAATTTAAAAAAAAAAAAAAAAAAGGAGCCATGTAATTATTTTCATCATGAGAGCAAGAGTTACCCTATTTGATTGTTCTTGATCGATGATCTACGTGTTTATGTCCGTGCATGTGGTAGGTCTTGTGATATTAGTATTACTTCAGCCACTCATGACTAAGGAACAGGAACTGTCGGTGAAAGAGAGCAGTGCTATCACAGGGACAACTGACGTCAGGCAAGGGGCTTATACATATACGCGTTTTTAATGTGGGTCGGAGTACTTTTAATAATTAGAAGAAGTGATGCAATCGAATTGCGCAATTAGATTCTTGTGGCATTATATAGTCTGTTTGAAAAACAATCCTTCAATACATGAAATCAGGACACCTGTAAAACCCAGCAGTTGCGCTGAAGAAGTCGGCCGGATTGCCAACGAAAGCTACACACACAGTGAGTAGCCTTCTTTAAATGAGTGACTTGTTTAGTCTGGTAGCCATTAAGAAATAAAGTAAAATGGAATTTTTAAAAAAATCCTTAAATACATGGATTTAGGACATCTGAAAAAGAAATAAAGTAAAATGGAATTTTAAAAAAATCCTTAAATACATGAATTTAGGACATCTGAACAAGAAATAAAGTAAAATGGAATGGAATGAAATGAAAGTAAACAAAGAAAGGCTGTGCAGGAACAAACGAAGCGAAAGTTGTAGCCGGTGATCAGTGGTTTGATGCGGGCGGCGTTCTGGCGTCATGTGTTATTTTGGGGGTGTGAGATATTAAACTTGATACTGCCCAGTGCGATTGGCAGAGTGTAAAAAAGATGATCTCTCTCTCTCTCTCTCTCTCTCTCCTCTCTCTCTCTCTCTCTCTCTCTCTCTCACGGCAGCAATTAAAAAATGAATTCATCGCAGAAATTTGAGTGAGTGGAAGACAGATTGATCAGGGATCACGTTGTATACACAAAAAAAGAGTAACTGAAATGAAAAAAATGCATAGTCTGAAACATGATTCTAAAAGACTGTTTGGACATGCACAGAACTTCAGAAATGCCACAAAAGCAAAACCTCTTCAATGAAAGCTGACAGTGAATAAACTAGAGCTGAGAAGTGAAGGGGGGGGGGGGGGGGGGGGGGGGGGGGGGGGGGGGGGGGGGGGGGGGGGGGGGGGGGGGGGGGGGGGGGGGGGGGGGGGGGGGGGGGGGGGGGGGGGGGGGGGGGGGGGGGGGGGGGGGGGGGGGGGGGGGGGGGGGGGGGGGGGGGGGGGGGGAAGCAATAAACTTCACATTCAGTTGAAAAACATACCACAAGAACAAAAACGTTGCCGATGCCTTGCCTCTGGGAATAAAAACTCTTGAAATGCGAACGAAGGAATCCGATTCCAATCAAGTGTAGCCTAAACATAATAAACCAGTGAAGACACTTTCTCGTGTCAAGGATGAACTGAACTTCTCTGCGGGGAAGAAACTCTACTAACTGACTGACTAACAAACAAACAAACAACAAACAAACAAACAAAGAAAAAAATAGGAAAAGGAAAAATAACTTCAAAGAAGTTTCAGAAAAATGATGATCATGTTTACTGGAGGAAAACAAGCGCAATTTCTGTGGCACAGCGGAGCTACATCAAATGTTATGCCGGAAGAAGTTCATCAAGAAGGGGCAGGTCACATTAAAGGAAGCTACACAATCTTCAGAAGGCAAGCAATACAGGCCTTCTCACAATGTTCAATATATGGCAGACACGAAACCTGTGGGAGAAGTTATTCTAAGAGTTAAAAGAAATGGACAAACACGCCTAAAAAGAAATACAATAGATCTAGTTGCAAAGTGAGGCGACTGCAGGCGGAAATCTAAACAAATCTTAAATGTTAGCGAACCGCCAAGAGAAACGTGGATAAACGAGTCACAAGACAAAACACTACTTGTTTCGACCTTTTAGGTCTTCTTCAGGCAAAACACAAACAAATAGGGCAACGAAAATGAACGAGTTTGTCAAACACAAAGTTAAATTGGTCATTGCGGAGCATAGCCGGAAGGAAACCCATTCTTGGACCGAGAGCAGCAGTACAACGCACAGAACTCACGACTGCAGTTGTTCAGAACGTGGCAGTAGTGTCCACAGACACAGAGGAAAAGATGTACCTACTGAGTAGCGTCATGTGTTTGAAGATGAAATAGGAACGCGGGAAGTAAACTAGTTGCAAAGCGAGACGACTGCAGGCGGAAATCGTAGATTCAACGCCTACCCTGCGCTGAAGAGATCAAGCTAAGTGACAAACTCGTACATTTTCATTGTCCTATTTGTTTGTGTCTTGCCTGAAGAAGACCTAAGAAGTCGAAACGCGTCGCGTTTTGTCTTGTGACTCGTTTGTCCACGTTTCCCTTGGCGGTTCGCTAACATTTATTTAAGATTTGCTGGAGATATACGTTTGTTTCCACATTGATGTATATGACGTTCTTGTGAAAACCCCTGACAGACAGGGGCTCATTCTGTTTTGAAATAGAGAGAAAACATGAAAGTGACAATGCAAGGGGTTGGCGTTACACTCTTAAAATAATATCAAATGAACGATCACATTTCAGGGGGCGGGCTATGAAACCCATGGGAAAATCAAAGTTCGGCCAAGTCCCCCAACTGTTTGAACCAAACCTCAATCACAAAACCCGGTGGCAAACTTTGAGTTTTCCCAAACGAAAAAAGCTTTATATTTCACCCCCCCTTTTGATCCCAAAAGAATGTTGGCAATTGTAAAAAAAAAAGGAAGCAGGTAGCCTACCGCCAGCTTTTTTTTTTTTAATTTTAAAAAAAAACAAAATTAAAATATTAAAATTGGACAAAAATGCCTTTCGAATACCTGAAGCACTTAAAAAAATTTCAAAAACGAACACTTGCGGATTGCTGGGTGTTACGCGGGTCGATCTAACATCATTGCTAGGGAGAAGAAAAACAGATGTAAAGAGGAAAAAAAGACACGAGTAAAAAAACCTCCACCAGCTTCCAAAAAGCAAGGAGAAACAGCAAACCTATTTCAGCTTCGTTCACAAGGACGTCCCCTTTTGGGTGGGGGACCACGACCTAAATGGAGATCAAGAAAGCTTAAGAAACAAAAACACCCAATTTTCCGGGCGTGAATCGTTTTCGGGTTGACGAAAAGTTCTGATGTACGAGCGTTGCCCTTCTCCCCCCCCCCCCCCCCCCCCCCCACCTTCTCTTCACTCCTCCCCCTTCCGAAAAACCCCCCCCCCCCCCCCCCATCACCTTTTCTACCTACCCCCCCTCCCCGGTTTAAAAAAAAAAATGAAAGAAAATAACAAAAAAAAAGAGAGAGAAAAAAAAAAAAAGAAAAAAAGAAACAAAATGCAGTCCGGGGCAAAAATTTGTTTTTTTTTTTTTTTTTTTTTTTTTTTTAAAACCCAACCCCCTAAACCCAAAGTTTTCAAGAGAAAAGACTGGAACCCCGTGTGTGTGTGGGGGGGTTTTTTATTTCGTCCCGAGGCTCCACAACCGGCACAAAGCAACAAACAGGGGAAAAAGTTTCTTTGGTTTTCCTTTATTCCCTTCTTTTTTTTGGGGGGTTTTTTTGGGGGGTACCCTCCCCCCAAAAATTTTACAGCCGCCGTAAAAACTTGGGGAAAGGGGCGATTTTTTAAATTTTAATTAGGGGTTTAAAAAAGAAAAATTTTTTTTTTTGGGGGAAGGGGGGGGGGCCGGTTTAAAAAAAAGTGTAAGAGGGAGTTTGTTTTGGGGGGGGGTTAATTTTTAGGGGGGGGGGGGGGGGGGGGGGGGGGGGGGGGGGGGTTTTTTTTTTTTTTTGGAAAATTTCTGGGGGGGGGGGGGGGGGGGGGGGGGGGGGGGAAAGGGGGGGGGGGGGGGGGGGGGGGGGGGGGGGGGGGGAAGGGGGGGGGGGGGGGGGGGGTGGGGGGGGGGAAATTTTGGGGGGGGGGGGGGGGGGGGGAGTTTTTTATTTTGGGTTTGGGGGGGGAAGTTTTTTTTGGCCTGGGGAGGGGGGGGGGGACTAGGGGGGGGGGGGGGAGGGGGGGGGGGGAAAGGGGGGGGGGGGAAAAAAAAGGGGGGAAAAAGGGGAAAAAAAAGAAAAAAAAAAAAAAGAAAAGCCCGGGGGGGGAAGGGGGTTTATTTTTGGGGGTGGGGGGGGTGGGGGGGGGGGGGGGGGGGGGGGGGGGGGGGGGGGAGGGGGGGGGGGGGGGGGGAGGAGGGTTAAAAAAGGGTCCCAAAAAAGGGTAAAAAAAAAAAAGGGTTTTTCTAAAGTTTTAAAACCCCCCTTTTTTGGTTTTTAAAAAAAAAATTTTTGAAAGGGGGGGGGGGGGTTTGAAAAAAAGGTTTGTAAAAAAAAAAAAAGGGGAAAGGGGGGAAAAAAAGGGGGGGGGGGGGGGGGGAAAAAAAGAAAAACCCCGAAAAAAGGGGCGTCCCCATGTTGGTTTTATCTGTTGTGTGTGTGTGTGTGTTGGGTGTGGTGTGTGGTGTGTGGTGTGTGGGAATAGAGAGAGAGAGAGAAAGGAAGAGGAGAAAGAGAGAGAGAAGAGAGAAAAAAGATCACCTACAAAACAAGGGCTCAATACTAACTTGTGTTTTGTAAACACAACCAAACAAAAACAGGCGCATTTCAGCAAACTTTTAAATCCAAACCCTACAACATTGTGTTTGTAAAAAAACATTACCAAACTAAAACAAAAGCATCCGCTAACCCTTTAAATTCCAGAAACCCAAAAAAACGTGTTTGATAAAAAACAAACCAAAAAAAACGACAGCTTTTTCCAGCTAACTGTTAAATCCGGAAACCCAAAAAAACATTGTTTTTTTAAAAAAAAACCAAACTAAAAACAACACATTCCAGCTAAAACTGTTTTAAACCCGGGAAACCCATACAAAAATTGTTTTTTTAAAAACACAAAACAAACTAACGGCAGCATTTCAGCAAACTGTTAAAATTCCAAAAACCCAAAACAACATTGTTTTTATAAAAAAAAAACCCAAAACTACAGCAGCATTCAGCTAACTGTTAAATCCAAAACCCATACAACATGTGTTTTATAAAAAACATACCAAACTCCCCAAACAGCTTTTTCGAGAACTGTTAAATCCAGAAACCCATACTAACATTTGTTTTGTATAAAAACAAACAAACAAACAGACACATTTGGGCTAACTGTTAAATCCAGAAACCCTACTAACATTGGTTTGTTAAAAAAAAAACCCAAAACTAACAGACAGCTTTCAGCTAACTTTAAAAAATTCCAGAAACCCATACAACTTGTTTTTTGTATAAAAACATACCAAAAAAAACAGACACATTTCGGAAAAACGCTAAATCCAAAAAACCCCCCCCTTTTTGTAGGTCAGACTTTTCATTTTTGACGAAGGGGACCCCAACGAAAGAAAAAGAAAAGAAAAGTAAAACCAGGGGGTACCCTACATCGCTATTTAAAGGGAAACAAAGGAAAACCCCCCAGCAGAAAATTTACCAAATCAAATGTAAAAACCCCCAAACGAAGAAAAAAAAAGAAACAAAAAACAAACGCCTCCTCGTGCAAACCGCAGGCGGTAAGAAAAAAAAAAAAAAAAAAAAAAAAAAAAAAAACCCAAAGAAGAAGAAAACATACAAAAAAAAACCCTCGTTGTAATTTAACTTCGGCCTTTAGTTTTCCCAAAACAAAAAAAAAAAAAGAAAGAAAGGGGGAGACCATCTCAGCGAACGAAAAAAAACGGGGGAGGAAAGGCGGGGGGGGGGGGGGGAGGGGGGTCACCCCAATGAAAGGTTTGATTCGTGAGGTGAAACAAAACTGCGAGAACCATGAAAACACATTTTTTTGGTTGGCGACAAATCTGCTCACGGAAAAGTTTAAAGGGTTTTGAAAAAGGGTTGGACTGGACTGTACCACAAGTAAAAAACCCCCAAATTTCCGCGCGCTCTGTTGGTGTTGTTGTGTGTGTAAAAAAAAAAGAGAAGACAGCAACTACAGACAAAAACAGACAACAGAAAAGGACAAAATTTCTGTGTACAGAGTGAATTTGGTGTGTGTTGTTGTGTGTGGGGTTTTTTGTGTGTGGTGAGAAGAGAGAGAGGAGAGAAGAGAATGTGTTAATAGATTTGTTTTGTGAAAAGAGAGAAGAAAACGGGACAGAAACCACAAAAACACACACACCCCCACACAAAACACACACACACACCACACCCCCAAAAAC
>CM065737.1:12858663-12866163 GCA_033310375.1 Conus canariensis | reverse complement strand
ACTTCGGCGTGTACAAAGCGTGAGTCGCTTCAGCTTGACTGACTGCTTCGACTGCTTGCCGTCAGGGGAATGAGGATGACGACGATGACGATAACGATAATGCTGCTGCTGCTGCTGCTGCTGCTGCTGCTGCTGCTGCTGCTGCTGCTTGTTGCTGCTGCTGCTGATGATGACGATGACGATGGCAATGATGACGATGACGATGGCGATGACAATGATGACGACGACGACGACGATGATGGTAATGATGATGACGACGATATTGGTGATGATGATGGTGATGATGATGATGAAGATGATGGTAATGATAGTGGTGGTGACGACGATGATGGTAATTAACATTGGTGTTGTGATGACGATAATAACGGTTATGAAGACGACAATGATGATGTCCGTTTTCGCTTTCAGTGATATTTTTAGGGCGGTAATGGAGATGCTGATGAGGATGATTGTAGAAGTGGTAATAAAGGCGATGATGGCAATGATTATGATGAGGACGATTTGGACTTTAATTTTTGTCAGACTTCCATGAAAAGATGATGATGATGATATCATCATCATCATGATTATGATGGTGATGGTGATGACGAGGAGGAAAAGGAGGAAGAGGAGGAGGAGAACGACAACGACGTTGATGATTACAACAAGTGATCAACATTGATGATGATGATGAGATGATGATGATGATGATGATGATACATTGATGATGGTAATGGTGGCGGTGATGATAGCGGTGGTGGTGGTGTGTTATTTCGTGTCCACCAGATTTCCATAAGATCATCTTGAGCAGGAGGAGGGAGATCTTGATTCCCTGTTACAATTTCAGTGTAACGATGAAATAACGAGTTCACTTACGTGATACTAATTTCGAAAGCCATGATAATGTTTTCTGCTGATTCTCGTCAAAATTAGTTGTCTTCGTTTCTGAGAACACTGGTGGCAATGGTTATAATCTTCACATGAAATTTACTACCTTGGTGGTGATAGTGGAGATGCGGTATCAGTTTTGATGGTCAGTGCTGGTAACGGTTACACTGCATTATTATCATCACAACATATCTGTGTCTTAGTAATAATGATGCTATATAGTAACACTGTATTTTAGTAATGATGATGCTATATAGTTCACTGTGTTTTAGTAATGATGATGCTATATAGTTACACTGTGTCTTAGTAATAATGATGCTATATAGTTACACTGCGTTTTAGTAATGATGATGCTATATAGTTACACTGTGTCTTAGTAATGATGATGCTATACAGTTACACTGTGTATTAGTAATAATGATGCTATATAGTTACACTGTGTCTTAGTAATAATGATGCTATATGGTGACACTGTGTCTTAGTAATAATGATGCTGTATAGTAACACCGTGTCTTAGTAATAATAATGCTATATAGTGACATTGCATCTAAGTTATGATGATGCTATATAGTGACACCGTGTCTAAGTTATGATGATGCTATATAGTGACACCGTGTCTAAGTTATGATGATGCTATATAGTGACATTGTGTCTAAGTTATGATGATGCTATATAGTAACATTGTGTCTAAGTTATAATGATGCTATATAGTGACACTGTGTCTTAGTTATGATGATGCTATATAGTAACACTGTGTCTTAGTTATGATGATGCTATATAGTAACACTGTGTCTTAATTATGATGATGCTATATAGTAACACTGCATACCATCGCAACATATTTCTCTGTGTCTTAGTAATGATGATGCTAATGTTGGATTTTGTTATAGTCTGTTTGTTGTCGTCTGTTTGCTTACCTTTCATCGTTCGGCTGCGTGTCTCTTCTGCTTGTCATGCAAATTATTGTTTGGGTTACTCCGGTGTTCCTGATGACAACGACAACAGCTGGGTGTCCCTTCTGCATGAGCCTCTCTTGTCTCATGTGTCGCTGACAATGTACTAAATCTAAAGTGGCGGTTTCATCGTTTATCATCTCCCCTCTCTCTCTCCTCTTCTCTCTCTCTCTCTCTCTCTCTCTCTCTCTCTCTCCTCACACACACACACACACACACACACACACACACACACAAACACACACACACACACACACACACACACACACACACACACACACACACACTCTGTCTCTCTCTCTGTCTCCCTCTCTCTCTCTCTCTCTCTCTCTCTCTCTCTCTCTCTCGTGTTTAATTGGGGTTTTTTTTTGTGTGATTTTTTTCTTTCTCTCTCTCAACACTCGTTCATACGAACGTATGCGTGCGTGGGTGGGTAGAGGATATTGACACGAAAAACGAAAAATGAAACAATCAAAGGAGAGAGACAGACAGACGGACAGACAGACACACAGACAGAGGAGAGAGAGAGTGTGTGTGATGTGTGTGTGTGTGAGAGAGACAGAGAGAGAGAGACAGAGAGAAATTCTCGTTTGTTTTTGGGGTTAACACGTACAGCTGCTGGCGACATTCACATGTGATCACTCGTGTAAATTGATGGTCATTGCTGGAACAGGTGGTCGGTTAGCCTTCTCCCTCACCCCATCCATTCCCATACTCCTTTCCGCACGTACGCCCATCCCTTCTCCCCCCAACTCGCCTCTCTCTCTGTGTCACACACAGACACACACACACACACACACACACACACACACACACACACACACACACACACACACACACAAGTGTGCGCGCGCGCACACGCACTTTTTTTTCTTTCGTTCGTTCATTGACCCCCGTAGTCCCACCGCCTCCCCGCCCCCCACGCGCCCAACACCTGCCTTCCCATTCCGCCTTCCTCGATCCCGACTCCAGTCTCTCTCTCTCTCTCTCTCTCTCTCTCTCCTCTCTCTCTCTCTCTCTCTCTCTCTCTCTCTCACCACCAATCAGTCCTGTCCACAGAATCTCCAAAATTACAATTCTGTCTCCATCTACCAGGGAGCTCTTTCCTTTCTTTCTTTTTTTTTCTTTTTTTCCTCCCCCCCCCCCCCCCCCCCCCTTTTTTTTTTTTTTTTTTTTTTTTTTTTGCTAGAATATTTTGAGCATGGACCGAAGACCCGTGCTCTCTGATCTCACTGTACCATAGTGTTCAAGTATTTCGGCTGTTTGGATGATCCCTGGAGTCTTTTAGCCAGAGTACGACAACAACAACAACAACAACAACTGAATTCGATGTTTGAACGTGGAGGTCTTCCTTAGGCACAGAGTAACAGGGAGGTGAAGAGGAGAGGGGATCCACGTTACTTCATAATGGGCAGGTCGTGTCGGCAGCGTTCATAATAGGGAACTAAACACACGGGCTTTTCCCACATTTTGTTTTCTTTCTTTTTTTGTTGTTGTTGTTTTGTTTTGTTTTTTTTTCTTCTTTTTTCCTTTCTTCTTCTTTTTTTACTTGACTTTTTTGTAGAAAGGGTTTGCCGTTGTGACGGCTGAGCATGGGCAGAGAGGGGGGCGAGAGCGGAAGAGAGAGAGAGAGAGAGAGAGAGAGAGAGAGAGAGAGAGAGACAGACAGACAGACAGACAGACAGACAGACACAGACAGAGACACAGACACAGAGAGAGACAGAGAGACAGACAGAGAGAAATGACTACGACCATCAGATGAAGAAAAAACAAAACAAAACAGAACAACTTATAAAAGGGTAGGTTACAGTCCCATAACCTAAGGGTTGTACAGGGCAGTGAACATTTTTTTTTTTTTTTTTGGAGATTCACTGTGTCTTGGACACGGCATTAGGGAAGACGGAGCCAGTTGCGCCCCTTCAGGCGGCCCAGCCTTCTCTGAACTGAATCAGGTGCCCGTTTACTGCTGCCTTGATAGAGAGGATTTGAAGCAACATTTAAAAAAAAAAAAAAAAAAATCCGACCCCACGAGTGGTGCAAACTCACGACCGTCAATTCCACGGCCGCGTGTTTTAACTATTCGACCACGGGACCCTCTGCGACTTTGGAATTTTTTTTTTTTTTTTTAAATTTTTAATGTCGTTGAAATAATCGTACAAAATGGCAAGAGCGTTTGGGAATGGGCATGTTCTGATGCTGTAGATAACATTTAGATATACGTTGAAGAGTCCCTAAGTGCGCTGCGTAATCTCTGCTCGTCAGTCGGTACACACGCTGGTGAAAAGAAAAGGCTTGGGAACACCACATATTACCGCATTATGTTTGTGGACATGTTAGTTTGATCATGTGGTGTGCGTGTGTGAACTGTAACGATGTTTTTTTTTTGTTTGTTTTTTTTTACACATTGACGTAATTTGTCTGTGACGTGACTGAAAACGAATGAAAACAAGTTTGAAAGGGACAAGAAAGACGCATTAATTTTAATTAAGGAGTGCGGGGGATCGCTACACAGAGGTCTGACTGAGCTATGTTGTGGGTGTGGCAGATGGTATGATCGCTCCTCGGGGGTAACGTCTGAACAGAAACAGCAGAACACGTTGCAAGAGCTGCGCCAGTATTACGCCATCGTTATGAACGGGGTAAGAGGATGGTCGGCCTGATGTGTGTGTGTGTGTATGTGTGTGTGTGTGTGTGTGTGTGTGTGTGCTCTGTGTGTGTGTGTGTGCTCTGTGTGTGTGTGTGTGTGCGTGTGTGTGTGTGTGCTCTGTGTGTGTGTGTGTGTGTGTGTGTGTGTGTGTGTGTGTGTGGCCTGACTATGAAGGCAGATGCGACTTAATGAGTAAATTGATGAGAGTTGAGAATGTGTGGTGTGTGTGTGTGTGTGTGTGCGCGCGCGCGCGCGCGTGCGTGTGTGTGTGTGTGTTTTAAGGTGGATGCGACTGAGTAAATAAGTTGATTAAAGTTGCATATCTGTGTCAGCACGTGCGTGTTGTGCAGTGTGTGTGTGTGTGTGTGTGTGTGCGCGTGTGTATGTGTGAGTGTGTGTGTGTGTAAATACATGCGTTTATATTTGCGTAACTGTCGGGGGGTGGGGGGGGGGGGGGGAGAGAAATATGCAGAAATGAGGTGAATAAATGACACGATGAACGACCCTTCCTCTTTGTCACCTGTTCACGCCATTTGAGAAGCGTTCTTTTCCAAACTGTGATCAACCGGTCTTCGGAGTGACTTGCTGTCAGCCTGATGATTTTGCAGACTGTCGTGTGTGTGGCATGCTCAGAAAAGAAAAGTCCGACAAATCGTCCGAAGGCCTGTAATGTCCGCCGCGTGGATCTTCATGTGTACATCGACGTTTCCTGTCTGGTCGGATGCAGACAGAGAAATCCATAGGTCTCTGTTTAGTAACGTCTGTAAGGTGTTTGTGGTGCAGATGCACCGATTGCCCCACTGACAAGTGCGTGTGCTTGGGTGCAGGTGGACCTGTTGTACAAGACCATCACTTCGGTGTCCTACAGTATCAACGTACGACTGGTCGGCATCATTGTCAGCACAGTGAGTTCTGAGTTAGGTTCGGGTTTTGTTTGTTTGTTTGTCTGTTTTCATGGTGAAAGGGGAAGAAAGGAATAAAGGGGTGAAATATGTGTGTTGAAAAGAGAGAAAGGTAATATCATTGCGCGCGCGCGTGTGTGGTGTGTGTGTGTGTGTGTGTGTGTGTGTGTGTGTGTGCTCTTGCGTGCGTGCGCATATGTGTGTGTGTGGTAATCGCTCTAATAACTTGCCTGAACTGTGACTATGGAAGCCCACTCGTGTATGTATATGAGTGTGTGTGTGTGTGTGTTTGCGCGCGCATGTTCTCTCTCTTCTCTTCTCTCTCTCTCTCTCTTGGAATGTGTGTGTGTATGTGTGTCAGAGAGAGAGAGAGAGGTGATGGTGTGTGTGTGTGTGTGTGTGTGTGTGTGTGTGTAGGCGTTTCTTTGTTAACTGACAGTGTCTTTCTAACCCAAGAGTCTCAGCCAAAACCGGTGGTAATACCAAGAATATCAACAGAAGGAGCTTGAGAAAAAAAAGAAATAAAAGAAAAAGAAAAAAAGAAGAAAAAATCGTTTCGCCTTGCCTGAAAGCAAATTACCGAAAAGAGACCGGCCCGGTAACGTCACATGAAGGCTATAGGGATGAGGCAAGAGAGACAACTTTTTACCATTCGATTGATTTCCTACAGAGTTGTCTCCTTTGAAAATGCTGCAGACGACATTGAAATGATGCCATAGCAGCACGCCAAGCGCGGATGGTTTTAAAAACAATGTTTGCGTTTTGTTACTGAGCTATGCGTGTAAGGTAATGGAAAGAAAACTGCTGTATGTAAGAGTGAACATTCTATCTTAACCGTTTACCAGAAAGTGGACTGGATCTAAACAAGAAAGGAATTATTGTAGATGTAAGTTGTGGGCCCAGAATGTGTGAGGCAAAAGTAAAACACGTGATCATGAACTGATAATCGACAGGAAGAAAAATGTATCAGTTTTTTCCTCGCCGTATATACTTAACTAATTTGAAATGAACGTGTGTTAATGCACTTAATGCACATTCTCAATAAACAAGTGGGAAGAAATCTTGACGGGGTGCAAGCTGGGCCCCCTGTTCAAATTCTGTTGGTTAGGCGAACCCCAGATTGAAAGACAGGTCATTTCATGTTCGTTAGATCTTGTTTGGAACATTTTCCTAGCTTTTGTGAGTTCATTTGGCATTTTTAAACATTTGTGGTGTTTTCTGTCAAAACTGAGTGATTTGAATCTTTGGCAGAAAGAAAAATGGACAGAAATAAGACATGTTTGAAGATACGTGTGTCAAGAATTGGGTGCCCTAAAATCGAGGTTCACCACCCCCCCCCCCCCCTCCCCCCACCCAACAGGCTTACAGTTCGTTTAATCAAAAGTTCATTAGATGAATTCAGTTTTAAACCACCATTTTACTTTCGACACCATGCAGCATGATTTTTTTTGTAAACTTTGAAATGATAGAAATCCTTTTTTATTTTTTCTCCTTTTTTTTTTTTTTTTTTGCACACTCGCGCACCAGAAAGGCCTTTGCAGTCGTCGAGGATGTAAAACAGCACTTCAACGGTAATCTCTGAGTGAGAGTGTTCAATCCATCAACAAGTTTCTGTGTTGATGTGGTGACAGACAACAGGCGCCGCCCAGTGGACGGAGCAGTACAGGAGATCAGGTGCTCGCTGGGACACAGTGGACTCCAAAAGTGCCCTGGAAGCATTCAGATCCTGGGCAGCCGGCGCCGACGTGTTGCCCGCTTACGACCACCTGATGCTGTTCAGTGGGTAAGTATAGACAGGGAAGTGAAAGGCAGGTTCTGTGTATTGTAACAAAGTTACGGTGTGTTCAGAAACACGGAAATTTTGGGCATGTTCTGTGTATTGTAACAAAGTTACGATGTGTACAGAGACACGGAAATTTTGGGCAGGTTCCGTGTACTGTAACGAAGTTACGATGTGTTCATATTACTCATATATTGTGTGACTTAACTCACTTTGTTCCGTTAAGTCATGTATTATGCCACAGCTCTTATGTTTTCGTATGGAAGACGTGTGATATTGTTCGGAAGAAAAGAAATATCTTGCAAGGATGTAGAAGAACCGTCTTATGACCTAACTCAGTTTCTTCCAAGA
>CM065737.1:12833663-12846163 GCA_033310375.1 Conus canariensis | reverse complement strand
ATTTTGTTCACAGAGAATTCGGAAAAATGTTATTAACAGCTGTATTTTTAATACCAATGCATGGGTTGCTTTTGGTTCTGTTCGTATCATTTAAAACAACAACATTGATGTTCGGTATGTACACGTTTTGAATAAGTGGACATGTATTTGAACATTTCGGAAATCATTCACTTATATATAGCTGACATTTTCCAAGAGAGTCTGTTAACACAAAAATGATTAAAAGCACTGCAATCCTTAGGAACTAAGTCTGCAAATTTTCCTTGCAAATCTCCAGGTGTTCGACTCTTTAGAATGTGCAACTGATTGTTGATACAGACATTAACTAATTTCTTGCGTTTGTTTCTGTTTCTGAATCCATTGAGCATCACTGGTAACGTTATCATAATGTTTGTTTGTGTGTTTGTGTGTGTGTAAAATGTAGGAATTCTAGTGGTTATTCCTTGAGAGAAGTCTTTATTTTTTTCATGATCTTGCATTTTTACTAGTTGTGCTTGTGACGGAGTGTTTCTTCGACTGAGAAACAGCTCTTCAAATGAGGAATATATTTGTTCAGTCATGATGATGGTAACGACTCTCTGTAGATTACATGCCGTTGATTTCAACTCATGCCTTTCAGTTTATAGTTGTGTCTTCTGGGAATCGTCTGGTGAATCGTCTGGTGAGTCTTTAACCCACCTGCTCACCCTCTCCCCCTTTTTTTTTGACTTCTTGTTTTTGCTGCGTTCATATCCTTGAGGCGTCCTTCCATTTCCTCATCTGCTGACCAATAATAATAACATTGGCCTGACCGCTTAGAGTGCATACATACAGACACCCAGCCACCGATCCATTCATAATTTCCGTCTGTCGACCAGCAGCCTGCGCGGACAACCCGACCTTCACCTTCAACCAGATGACCTGCCCCTCCATCGCTGCCAGGCAACCCGAGTTGTGCTATGACGTCACCGTGCGCTCTCAGTGCTGCAGCTCCTGCCGTGCTGTGTCCACCGGTATCCCAGGTCAGTCCGTTTGGTCGGCAGGACGCTTCAGCTTGTTTCACTGGAGCCCAACCGACGACACGAGGGGCCCTTTTAGGGTTCTCGTTACAAAGGAGAGGAAAAAGTCTGTCCTGGAAAAAGAAGATTCTGTTAACGGCAAACGCAAAACATTTACAAAATACACAACGTCTACACAAGAAATTCCATGACGTGATAGCCACGCCATTGACATCATCAAGGTAGTGTCAAAGCGAGGTGACTGCAGGCGAAAACTGGCTCAAATTTAAGAAATACTCTTTGTGGGTCCGCCCAAAACAAGGACAAACAAATTACAAGACAAAACACGACGCGTTTCGACCTCATAGATCTTCTTCAGGCAAGAGAAACAATATTCATGACACTGAAAACGAAGAACGAGCAATCACTTATCTTCTCATATTCGGCACAAGATGGGCCTTGAATCTTGGACGGATCCATGGGATTTCAAGGGACTCAACGCGCATCTTGAGCTGAATCTGAGAAGATCTGTGATTGCTCGTTCTTCGTTTCCATTGTCCTGAATGTTGTTTACCTTGCTTGAAGAAGATCTTAGAGGTGGAAACGCATCGTGTTTTGTCTTGTAATGTCTTTGTCTTTGTTTCTGGCAGACTCACTAGGAATTTTTCTTTAAAAAAAAAAATCATTAAGGTAGACAAGACAGGCTCATGCCGTTGGGGGGCAGACGTTAGGCTAAATTGACCATCCACAGTTTTAAAAAAAATGAAAGGGTTAGGGTCCCATAGCATAATAGCCGTAGGGACAGTGAACTGCTAGAGGTTCATCGTGGCCGGGGCACGGCATTATGGGACGGGGAGCCCATCCATGTCCTTCCTCCTGCCGCCTTTGACCTTCCCATATCTGAATCAGGCACCCTTTCCCCGCCGGGTGGACAGAGAGAGGCTGTTCCAGTCGTCGATATCCGACCCCGCGAATGGTTGCAGCTCTTGACCCGTTACCTCCGCAGGCCAACAATTTAACTATTAGGCGTCTTTGTAAACAAGCATTGGTGAAAAAAAAAGAAAAGAGAAAAGTACACATCTGAAAACTAGTTAAATACAATGAAATATGTATATTTTGCTTTGAGACGACTGATGACTGGACTGCCAGTGTCGGCCCTCTGCACAGTGCTTTGGGCAGCGCTCACCACCTCGTCATCATTTTCATAACAACGGCAAAGCTGGCGTGTTGTGGTCCGTAACGAGAAAAACAAACATAGTGTCAATAAGGTGATGCAGAGATTCACAACTGAAGAAAAATGACGTTATTATTTTGAAATCATGGGGAGGGCGTTGGGGGGGGGGGGGGGGGGGGGCGGCCGGCGAGAGGCTTTGAGCGGGGCTGGGGTGGGAAGAATTATACAGGATAACAGGATAACAGTTTTATTTGTCCAGGAGATGGAAATTTCATTTTCGACATACAGGAAGATGGCGCGCAAAATAGAAAGGACAAGATGAGAGTGAGAGAAAGAGGAGAGAGGGGAGGGGAGCAAGGACAAAGGGAGTGAAGAAATCTTGACTCTCGAACGAGACAGTGGACATGCTTCACGTGCGTTGTCATTGTCTTACCGACAAAGAGGGCGACTCGTGGGACTGAGTTGATGGCGGGGTTTGAGTCGTTGGTTAGTAGGTCAATTGATTTATTAAGAATAAAACCTTTTCGTTCGCTTTTTTTTTTTTACGAAAAAGGAAAACAAACAGGATGAAAGAGGAAGAAGAAGAAGGTGAAGATAAAAGAACAACAACAACAACAGCAACACACACACACACACACACACACACACACACACACACACACACATACACACACACACCGCACGCGAGGACACACGCACGCACGCGCGCGCGCGCACACGCGCACACACACACACACACACACACACACACACACACACACACACACACACACACACACACGTACGCACTCACGACACACACACACACACACACACACACACACACACACACACACACACACACACACATTAACCAGTGAGTTGATGGATGGATTCCATTCACACTCAAATCCTCACCCGTCTCCCTTTCCCGGCAGGCTGTGAGTACGGTGACCGGGATCCTGCGCGGTGCACGGAGGCGCAGACCAACCCAGAGGCCTGCAGTACCCTGTCGTCCGTATGCTGCAGGACGTGCGCAGGATACGATTCCTCGAAGGCGTCCGTCGTCGTCATCACCCGAGGCCTGTCTTCTCGTCTTTTCGCCAGCGTCGTTACTGTGCTTTTCGTTACGTTGACGTTATAGTCTGGTCTGCTGGCCTCCGTGGTTTCTGAGGTTTGAGGCAGTGGTGAGGGTTTGAGCCTCACTCTGTGTGGTGTGTGTGTGTGTGTGTGTGTGTGTGTGTGTGTGTGTGTTGTGTGTGTTGAGGGAAGAGTGGATTCAAGTTATGAAAGGGAAGGGGGAGAGGGGGATGGGGGGTATGTGGGTGTGAGCGCGTGTGTATATCAGTATACGTGCGTTTGTATGTTTATATCTGTGTGAGCGTGCGCCAGGTGCGTACTGGTATGTGCGTTAGCCCATGAGTGAGAGAGATCGAGCGAGCGAGAGAGAGAATGTGTGTGTGTGTGTGCGTATGCGCGTGCGTGCGTGCACGCTTAGGCCCGATGTATTTTTGGATCGTGTGAAAACAAGTGCCCAATCCCCTTTCCCGTCCATAGGCGATGTATGTATGAGTGTGTGCACTACCAGTGCTTTCTTGGCGAAGTTTCTTTTGAGTGTGGACCGTGGGAAGGAGAAAAGGGGAAATCCATTTGTATGAGTGACACTTTTTAAAAACATTTCCTTGATTATGGAGTCTACGCACAAACAAATCCTCGTGATTGATGATGTCCGTTTAAAATGAATTTTTTGATATGCCTTGTATTTATGTATAATTTTTACTTACGGCAATCCATTCTGTGATACATGGATATACACTGGCTGTTGTGTTCTCAACGTAGTGACCAAGACAGTAACAGTGAGACAATAATAGAAAGAATGGAATTTTATGAACGGAAGAATGCGGTCACGGAATTCCTGTAAAATCGATTTTTTTTTCTTAGCTGTGGCCAGCAAATTAAAGCAAAGAGAATATAGTGGATTCACTGATGTGTGAGAATAATATCAGCCATCTTTTTGTATTTCATCGTTGATGTACATTCGTTGATACGATCTTTGGAAACTATTTGTAATAGTCGCTATATTTTATTGATTATAACTTATGTTGTTTGTCCAGTGATTTGTTCCTTGAATTGTCACTTTCCAAAAGGCAGATTCGGCGAGAGTTTTCACTCCTTTCATCTGTTCATTGAATTTCCTTCTTATTATTACCTTTACTGTTTTGTCACTGTCACTGTAATACTCAGGTGAAAGAGTATAACTTCCATCACGTTACAGCCGTAAACGTTGTGTGTGCGTGTGTGTGTGTGTGTGTGTGTGTGTGTGTGTGTGTGTGTGTGTGTGTGTGTGTGTGTGTGGTGTGTAAAGTTGTGAAACAGTGTCAAAAAGTATTAAGCTTTCCGTATTAATCAAAAACTATGAAATCGTCTATGTTAAATGAAAGTAATGGTTATGCTGTCGGTTACAATGAAGATTTGATTCTGTGCCGACGAATCGATGAAAGTTTAACATTGTGTGTTTCAGTGAGGGTGTATATCAAAGCAAGTGTGTTAGTCTGAATGGAAGAGTGTTTACACGTGCAAACAAGCAAAGGAATAAACGGGGGCTGTAACAATTTCCATGCCAAAGTGTGTGCTTGAAGTATCGCTGCCGCCTTCTGCAAGTTTTCGTCACTTTTCCTAGTTCAAAAATCATATCCAGAAGCCCGAATGTGTTGACACACACACCAGAATCTCAAAACGTTATCCCTCACCCTAAAGTAGGATTTAGTGATGATTTTTTTTTTGTAAATGGCGGGGTCTGATGAACGTGTACAGTTCGATGTTTCGTTTTCAGAAAACAGATGTCTGCTTTTTTCAGGGTTTTTTTTGAGTGCCCAATAGCCCAGTGAAAGTGCCGGGCATAAAATTGTTTCTAATTTAAGCACAAGAATCTCAAAACGTTATCTTCTTTCTTTGAGTGTCCACCTTAATCGAGTTGAAGATTCTGACACTTTTGTGTGTATGACCGTTTTTTATCCTGCCATTAAGGCAGCCATACTCCAACTTCGGGGAAGATGCATGCTATGTGTAACGTGTCATCCATACCAACGGCCAAACTAGCCTTCTCTTCCAAAAGTTGGTGATGGGATTTTACGTGTGTGCAAGATGTTGTGCGTGCGTTCACACACGGAACCTCGGTTTATAGTCTCATTCGAAGGACTGTGTGGGGAATGGAGTCAGAACCAATGTTAACTCCGGGGGGGGGGGGGGGGGGGGGAATCCCCCTGTACCGAAATTCGAACCCATAACCTCAGGATCACGAGTCCGGCGCTCTACCAACTGAACTATTCCGGCCCCCCTCCCTCCCCAGAGTGGGATTTAGTAATTTTTTTTTTTTAAATGGCGAAGTGTGATGAACACGTACAGTACGATGTGCACATTTCAGAAAACACATGTCTGCTTTTTTCAGCTTTCTATTTTTTTTTTCAGTGCCCTATTGCCCAATCGAAGTGCCGGGCGTGAAATCGTTTTCAATTAGAGCGTTTGTATCTGTTCGCTCAGATCTTTGGCCCCAGAAGGTTGGTAGCAACGCTTCCAGCCTATAGAGATGATACAGAGGAGAATTTTTGTACGGCAAACCATTATCTTTTTTGTTGTTGTTGTTGTCCTTGCCAATGAGATTTTCCATGCGGGCGGAAGCGTGAGATTAAAAAGCATACCAATTAAAGCATTTATTTTTATGTCAGTAAAAGTGTACGATTGTTTATGTCACAGATATTGGTGTTGCTGGCTTTTTTTGTGTGTGTGTGCTAGAAACATGAACATTTTTCCTGTGCAAATGAAAAGGTAAAAATTTTCTCCTGTCCTTGATGTCAAAGCCTTTTATGTCTTAAAGGAAAGAACGGGAGTCGTTCGGGATGAATGGTTAAAAAAAAAAAAAAAAAGGATGGCATTCTGTGTCCGTGAAAAGCACGAGATTTCTCTGTCAGAGGAAAAAGATAACTTCGTCATAAATGTAATTTACCAGTTTTGACCAGAATATGAGGTTGTCCATTTTTGTAAGATAACTGTTAAGACTGAAAAACAATTTTTTCTTCTTTTCTGTGTGATGAAAAAAAATCTACATTGTTTATATGAAACGGTGCATCTTTCAAGACAATCTCAAAACGAAAGGTCCAAATGAAAAGTTGAAGAATGTGTCCCATTAGTAGGAACTGTTGATACAAAAGATAAATAAATAAAGAGATGAACAAAAACAAATAAATGAATAGCTAAATAAATAGAACTGTGCAGAACAAATTAGTTAAACGATTCCATGAAACATGTTGGCAACATATATTTGCATACATCTTGAATCAAGAACAACAAAGAAACTCACACACAAACGTGCACGCCGCGCGCGCGCGCACACGCACACCACACACACACACACACACGCACGCATGCACACGCGCGCGCGCACACACGCACACACACATAGATACACAAACACACACTAACACGCGCGCGCGCACACACATACGCACACACGCACACGCATACATGCACGCTCGCACACACACACATAATATACACATACACACACACACACACACACACACACACACACACACACACGTCAAATGGAGGTAAAGTGGCCGAGCGGATAAAAGCCATTTTCGTACAAAGGGAGAGAACCTTGGGTGCGCGATCCAAGTCTGGCACCAAGTGGTTTTCTTTTCTGCCAGACTTTCCGTGGCGGACCAAGTGCTAATCTCTCGGAGGAGGCCATCAGCCAGGGGAGGCAATTCCGTGTTCAAGCATTTTGCACCTGGCGCAGGTAAAAGAACCAACGGCAAGGCGGGAGCTGTACCCAACCAAATTCTCATACGCGCGCGCGCGCGCGCGCACGCACACACACACACCACACACACACACACACACACACACACACGCAGAGGCGCGCTCGCATTCTTTCATATTGCCAGTTCCACGTCAACAATGGTATCACCAATCCGAAGATTAGCACAGGAGTGCTGCAATTGACTCCAGAAAAGAATCTTTGAAATCAACCAGCCGCTACTGCGCAGTGGTTACGTCGCGGATCGAGGAACAGGAGGTCGTGGGTTCGATACCCGCCAAAGACATATTTTGTGGGATTTTTCACCCTATACCGGCTCCCACCTACAGCTGAGTTTGCAATGGGCTCAAACAGGAAGACTTGAATCACTCTGTTAGAATTTCATCCTCGTAATGAACGCATCTCTCAGGGTCTTTTCCGAATTTCTTGACCCAACACGGCAAGTGTCCGTATCTCTCGAGCGTTCCTGACATCGAGAAATATTACGAAGGTAAGCACAGAGTACAAGCCTTTTTATGCAGTATAAATTTAAAAAAAAAAAAAAAAACACACCAAAAAGCATCAACTTCAGTATTCTCATCCTCATCAATCTGCATTAAAAAAAAAAAAAAGTCTCAAATTCTGTAGTCCCTTGCTCCTGCTCTCATGGTGACACCAGTTTCGATTTCTTCTCCATGTCTATGCCTTGGTGATTCGTGTTGAGGTCGTTGGTATTGTCAAGTTCATGGACGATTTCAGCATTTCCTTTCTCCACTATGTCTATGCCTTGGTGATTCGTGCTGAGGTCGTTGGTATTGTCAAGTTCATGGGGACGATTTCTTCTCCATGTCTATGCCTTGGTGATTCGTGTTGAGGTCGTTGGTATTGTCAAGTTCATGGGGACGATTTCTTCTCCATGTCTATGCCTTGGTGATTCGTGTTGAGGTCGTTATCAAGTTCCCGGGGACTGTCTTTGAACGGATTGGGTAACGCTCTCAGAAGAGAGGATACTCACTCACGCTAGGTCCGCGACTAGACAAGTATTAGTCTTCAAAGTGAGGTGACTTCAGGCGGAAATCCAAACAAACTTTAAAGAAAAGAAAGAATACTATTCCGCCGAACGAAAAGGACAAGCAAATGACAAGACAAAACACGACACGCTTTGACCTCTTTGGTCTTCTTCAGGCAAGATGAACAACATCCAGGACAATGAAAATGAAGAACGAGCTATCAATCATCTTCTCAAATTAGGCGCAAAGTTAACGTTGAAGAAGACCAAAGAGGTCGAAACGCGTCGTATTTTGTCTTGTAATTTGTTTGTCCCTTTTGTCCTGCAGAATAGTAGTCCTTTCTTTTAAGTTTTAGACAATCATTGTCGTCAATAGGTGGTGTCCCGCATATGTTGGGTCACAACAGTGTCACCGAACACTACCAAGCTGACTCGGCAGCAGTGCGGTGTCTCCTCCGCTGGGTTGCCGTTGGACAGCTTCCTATTGGCTGCTCCCTGAGAGTGCCGGGACCGACCGCGGCAGGACAGGCCAGGGGTGGCAATGAATGAATGAACAGAAAGCCGGAATAGCGGCGTGGAGAGGAACGCCACTGAAGTGGAAGCGGAGGATGAGACCAAGAGAAAAGAATGCTGTTACCGTGAAGTGTCTATCATGACGAGTCTGTAGCAGACCCGTACTACCTGCTGACTCGTCGAGAGCAGGTAGCCATTTTCAGGCTCAGGACAGGCCACAATCGCCTGAAACACCACCTTTTCATTTTTTTTTTTTTTTACCAAACTCCGCATCGGCAACACATAGCAGTGCCCCTGCAGAACAGGCAGCCAGACAGCAGAACATCTGCTGCAGTCCTGCCCGCTCCACCGAGCGCTCCGAGAGAAAACCTGGCCCCACCCAATCCCAGTGGCCCGGAAGCTCTACGGAGGACTGGAGGACCTGCGACGTACTGCCACCTTTGTCGAGGAGACGGGGGAATCCATCTGAAGAAATGACGAACGAGACAACAACGATTCTGTAGGCATTGAGAAAGTTGAATTGTAGCCGATCTCCTCTCCAGTTTTACCTTTTCTGCATGCTGGGCATCTTTGTGGTGTCACAAGCCACTGGACCTGATCTGGTTACATTGATTTTTTAATGTGAGTGGGCTGACTGATGTCCTGCCTTATACACAGCACAAAGATGGTTTATTGTACTGCTAGATCAGTACATGTATTTATTTTACTGCTAGAAGATCAGTACAAGTGTTTATTGTCCTGCTAGAAGATCAGTACATGTGTTTATTGTCCTGCTAGAAGATCAGTACATGTGTTTATTGTCATGCTAGAAGATCAGTACATGTGTTTATGGTACTGCTAGAAGATCAGTACATGTGTTTATTTTACTGCTAGAAGACCAGTACATGTGTTTATTGTACTGCTAGAAGATCAGTACATGTGTTTACTTTACTGCTAGAAGATCAGTACATGTGTTTATTGTCCTGCTAGAAGATCAGTACGTGTGTTTATTGTACTGCTAGAAGATCAGTACATGTGCTTACTGTCTTGCTAGAAGACCAGTACATGTGTTTATTGTCCTTCTAGAAGATCAGTACATGTGTTTATTGTCCTGCTAGAAGATCAGAACATGTGTTTATTGTCCTGCTAGAAGATCAGTACATGTGTTTACTGTACTGCTAGAAGACCAGTACATGTGTTTATTGTCCTGCTAGAAGATCAGTACATGTGTTTATTGTACTGCTAGAAGACCAGTACATGTGTTTATTGTCCTGCTAGAAGACCAGTGCACGTGTTTGTTGTACTGCTAGAAAATCAGTACATGTGTTTATTGTCCTGCTAGAAGACCAGTACGTGTGTTTATTGTACTGCTAGAAGACCAGTACATGTGTTTATTGTCCTGCTAGAAGATCAGTACGTGTGTTTGTTGTACTGCTAGAAGATCAGTACATGTGTTTATTGTCCTGCTAGAAGACCAGTACATGTGTTTATTGTCCTGCTAGAAGATCTGTACATGTGTTTTATTGTCCTGCTAGAAGATCAGTACATGTGTTTATTGTACTGCTAGAAGACCAGTACATGTGTTTATTGTCCTGCTAGAAGATCAGTACATGTGTTTATTGTCCTGCTAGAAGATCAGAACATGTGTTTATTGTCCTGCTAGAAGACCAGTACATGTGTTTATTGTCCTGCTAGAAGATCAGTACATGTGTTTATTGTCCTGCTAGAAGATCAGTACGTGTGTTTATTGTCCTGCTAGAAGATCAGTACATGTGTTTATTGTCCTGCTAGAAGACCAGTACATGTGTTTATTGTCCTGCTAGAAGATCTGTACATGTGTTTATTGTCCTGCTAGAAGATCAGTACATGTGTTTATTGTCCAGCTAGATCTGTACATGTGTTTACTGTCCTGCTAGAAGATCAGTACATGTGTTTATTGTCCTGCTAGAAGATCAGTACATGTGTTTATTGTCCTGCTAGAAGATCTGTACATGTGTTTATTGTCCTGCTAGAAGATCTGTACATGTGTTTATTGTCCTGCTAGAAGATCAGTACATGTGTTTATTGTCCAGCTAGAAGATCTGTACATGTGTTTATTGTCCTGCTAGAAGATCTGTACATGTGTTTATTGTCCTGCTAGAAGATCTGTACATGTGTTTATTGTCCAGCTAGAAGATCAGTACATGTGTTTATTGTCCTGCTAGAAGATCTGTACATGTGTTTATTGTCCTGCTAGAAGATCAGTACATGTGTTTATTGTCCTGCTAGAAGATCTGTACATGTGTTTATTGTCCTGCTAGAAGATCAGTACATGTGTTTATTGTCCTGCTAGAAGATCTGTACATGTGTTTATTGTCCTGCTAGAAGATCAGTACATGTGTTTATTGTACTGCTAGAAGACCAGTACATGTGTTTATTGTCCTGCTAGAAGATCTGTACATGTGTTTATTGTCCTGCTAGAAGATCAGTACATGTGTTTATTGTCCTGCTAGAAGATCAGTACATGTGTTTATTGTCCTGCTAGAAGATCAGTACATGTGTTTATTGTCCTGCTAGAAGATCTGTACATGTGTTTATTGTCCTGCTAGAAGATCTGTACATGTGTTTATTGTCCTGCTAGAAGATCAGTACATGTGTTTATTGTCCTGCTAGAAGATCTGTACATGTGTTTATTGTCCTTCTAGAAGATCAGTACATGTGTTTATTGTCCTGCTAGAAGATCTGTACATGTGTTTATTGTCCTTCTAGAAGATCAGTACATGTGTTTATTGTACTGCTAGAAGATCAGTACATGTGTTTATTGTCCTGCTAGAAGACCACCAGTACGTGTGGGGAGAAGGACAGAAAAGCTGCATACCAGATTTCCTCCGCCAGACACTTCTGAGGCTCTAATCTTCAACCTTCTTATTGACTCCACTGTTGTAACCACTCGGCCCTGAAATCCTTCGTATATATGCAACACTGAAAAAAGGTATTAGAAGAAACATAGCAACACCACCATCTATAATCACAAGAAGAGATTAACTGTAACGTTGAGAAGAAAATGATTTGATTTGATTTGATTGATTTAATTTAGGGTCTCTTCACAACGATAGTGATATTAGACCAAAAAAAAAAAAAGTGTAAGTGCTTATATGAGTGTGTGCGTGTGCGTGCGTGCGGGCATGCGCGCGCCCGTGCGTGCGTGCGTGCGCGCGCGCGCGCGCGCGTGTGTGTGTGTGTGTATGTAAGTGAGAGAGTGTGTGTGTGTACGTGAGTGTGTGTGTGTATGTGTGTGCGCGCGCGAGCGCGCGCGCGCGCGCGCACGGACACAAATGCATGAAAGTTTGCCTACTAACGACCAAACAATAATTTTAAACTGATAAATCAATTACAACAAATGAATAATAACAGAACTTGATATAGCCTTTGCTATATCAATCATTTTGGGGCTGTAAAGTATTTCTTGTAAAGCCTCTAAGGAACCAGTATCTATCCTTTTAATATTATATAAAGATGTTAGAACTGGACATTCAAAAAGAATATGTTGAATAGATAATGGGAGACCACAAGCGCAATCTACATCCTTAGAAAATTTGGTTTTCCACGAGTTTAAACGCATCTTATAAATTATACTGGACAATGATCTTTGACATAATAACACTTTCGTTTTTGCAGGAAGTTTTTCATTGTTCATACAATTTTCTAATAGAGAAATTATTTCATGTTTATCCAGTTTTAATCTACTATCTGGATTTTTTCTAAGAGCACCCTCTTTTGCTAATTTATCAGCTATTTCATTTCCATAGATACCACAATGAGATGGGATCCAGCAAAACTCTACAAAAGTTCCTTTCGCCATAACGGAATGTATCATAAATTTTATATCAAAACTTAAGTCTTTCCTTACATTTGTATCCCAATTTCGTAAGCTATAAAGAACAGATTTAGAGTCAACACAGATTAGAATGCTGTAAATTGCCACATCAAGATCAGATATCCAAGATAAGGCCATAAGGATTGCATATAGTTCAGCAGTGAAAACTGAAAAGTTCTTTCCTAAACAAAATGATTTCTTTACTTTTAAATCGG
>CM065737.1:12813663-12828663 GCA_033310375.1 Conus canariensis | reverse complement strand
TGAAGTGGTAGTAGTAGTAGTTGTTGTTGTTGTTGTTGAAGTGGTAGTAGTAGTAGTAGTTGTTGTTGAAGTAGTAGTAGTAGTTGTTGTTGTTGAAGTAGTAGTAGTTGTTGTTGTTGTTGAAGTGGTAGTAGTAGTAGTTGTTGTTGTTGTTGAAGTGGTAGTAGTAGTAGTTGTTGTTGTTGAAGTGGTAGTAGTAGTAGTTGTTGTTGTTGTTGTTGAAGTGGTAGTAGTAGTAGTTGTTGTTGTTGTTGAAGTGGTAGTAGTAGTAGTTGTTGTTGTTGTAGCAGCGAGCAGCAGTAGGAGAATAAGGAGGAGGACCAGCAGCAACAGCAGTAGTTGTAATGGTGGTAGCAGTAGTAATTGTAGCAACAGCAGCAACAGCAGTAGCTATAATAGCAGTAATAATAGCAGCAGCAAGCAGCAGTAGTTGTAATGGTGGTAGCAGTAGTAATTGTAGCAACAGCAGCAGTAGCAGCAACAGCAGTAGCTATAATAGCAGTAGTAATAGCAGCAGCAAGCAGCAGTAGTTGTAATGGTGGTAGCAGTAGTAATTGTAGCAACAGCAGCAGTAGCAGCAACAGCAGTAGCTATAATAGCAGTAGTAATAGCAGCAGCAAGCAGCAGTAGTTGTAATGGTGGTAGCAGTAGTAATTGTAGCAACAGCAGCAGTAGCAGCAACAGCAGTAGCTATAATAGCAGTAGTAATTGTAGCAACAGCAGCAGTAGCAGCAACAGCAGTAGCTATAATAGCAGTAGTAATTGTAGCAACAGCAGCAGTAGCAGCAACAGCAGTAGCTATAATAGCAGTAGTAATAGCAGCAGCAAGCAGCAGTAGTTGTAATGGTAGTAGCAGTAGTAATTGTAGCAACAGCAGCAGTAGCAGCAACAGCAGTAGCTATAATAGCAGTAGTAATTGTAGCAACAGCAGCAGTAGCAGCAACAGCAGTAGCTATAATAGCAGTAGTAATTGTAGCAACAGCAGCAGTAGTTGTAATGGTGGTAGCAGTAGTAATTGTAGCAACAGCAGCAGTAGCAGCAACAGCAGTAGCTATAATAGCAGTAGTAATTGTAGCAACAGCAGCAGTAGCAGCAACAGCAGTAGCTATAATAGCAGTAGTAATTGTAGCAACAGCAGCAGTAGTTGTAATGGTGGTAGCAGTAGTAATTGTAGCAACAGCAGCAGTAGCAGCAACAGCAGTAGCTATAATAGCAGTAGTAATTGTAGCAACAGCAGCAGTAGCAGCAACAGCAGTAGGAGGAGAAGAAGAAGCAGCAGCGACAGCAGTGATTGTAATAGTAGCAGTAGCTGTAGCAGCAGCAGCACCAGCACCAGCAGTAGCAGCAACAGCTGCAGTAACAGTAGTAGCAGTGGCAGTAGTAGTAGCGGCAACAGCAACAGCAGTAGTTGTAATAGTAGTAGTAACAGCAGCAGCACCAGCAATAGCAGCACCAGCACCAGCAATAGCAGCACCAGCAGTAGCAGCAGCAGCAATAGCAGCAGCAGCAATAGCAGCAGCAGCAATAGCAGCACCAGCAGTAGCAGCACCAGCAGTAGCAGCACCAGCAATAGCACCAGCAATAGCAGCAACAGCAGTAGCAGCACCAGCAATAGCAACACCAGCATTAGCAGCACCAGCAATAGCAGCAGTAGCAGCAGCAGCAATAGCAGTAGCAGCACCAGCAGTAGCAGCACCAGCAGTAGCAGCACCAGCAATAGCAGCACCAGCAATAGCAGTAGCAGCACCAGCAGTAGCAGCACCAGCAGTAGCAGCACCAGCAATAGCAGCAGCAGCACCAGCAATAGCAGCACCAGTAATAGCAGCACCAGCAGTAGCAGCACCAGCAATAGCAGCACCAGCAATAGCAGCAGCAGCACCAGTAATAGCAGCACCAGTAATAGCAGCACCAGCAATAGCAGCACCAGCAATAGCAGCAGTAGCAGCACCAGCAATAGCAGCAGCAGCACCAGTAATAGCAGCACCAGTAATAGCAGCACCAGCAATAGCAGCACCAGCAATAGCAGCAGCAGCACCAGCAATAGCAGCACCAGCAGTAGCAGCACCAGCAATAGCAGTAGCAGCACCAGCAATAGCAGCACCAGCAGTAGCAGCACCAGCAGTAGCAGCACCAGCAATAGCAGCAGCAGCACCAGCAGTAGCAGCACCAGCAATAGCAGCAGCAGCACCAGCAATAGCAGCACCAGCAGTAGCAGCACCAGCAGTAGCAGCACCAGCAACAGCTGCAGTAGTAGTAGTAGTAGTATCGGCAACAGCAACAGCTGCAGTAGTAGTAGTAATAGCAGTAGTAGCAGTATCGGCAACAGCAACAGCAGCAGTTGTAATAGTAATAGTATTTATTGTAGTAGCAGCATCACCACCACCAGCAGTAGCAGATCTATAGTAGTAGTAGCAACAGCAAGAGCAGTAACAGAAGTAGAAGTAGTAGTTATAACGGTAGAACAAGAAGGGTAGTAGAAATAGTAGTAGTAGCAGCAGCAGCAGTAGTAGCAGCAACAGCCTCAGTAACAGTAATAGTAGAAGTAGTAGTGGTAATATAAGAAGAGGAAGTAGTAGTAGTAGTAGTCTTGTTGTTGTAGTTGTGGTAACAGTAATAGTAGATGAAGTAATAGAAGTCATCGTGGCAGAAGAAGAAAAAGAGGGGAGTAATGCACCATTTCAACAACACAGGAGAATGTTTGACAAATGTCTGCTTCAGGCGTCACAAAGAACGAACATGAGAAATGCCCCAAACAACAACACACAGCGCCCCCCCCCCCCCCCCCCCCCCCTCGCTACCCCCGTGGCTGTCAACCGCAAGTCGTTGTGACCTCTGAAGGAGAAATTCACTGATCTGGTCTTCATTGTGCATTCGACAAACGTTGCACTGTGCGCTGTTTTGTGTGTTCATTCACACTCGCATAAAAAAAATTATATTACAAAGAATAGTAAGTAGTATGCATACTGCTCGCTTCATTAGGCCCATATGTTTGATTGGGTATGCGTGAGTAGGGCTAGGACTGTGTATGCTTTGTGTTTGTCCACTGCACATGTAAAATACGGACGAATGAAGGGCTGAATGAGAGTGAGACTTGACGGAATCTTGTGAGGTGCTGCGAGTAGATCTGAAGAACGTGCAGTTAATAAATATAATAAATATCCGAAATTATTATGGTATGATTATGCTGATGATAATGAGGAGGAGGAGGAGGATTGTTGTCATACCATAAATGTACTAACACACACACACACACACACACACACACACACACACACACACACACACACATCAAAACAGTAAACAACAAACAAGTAGGGTAACTCTTGCTCGTATGATGAAACAGACACACGCCCATAACTCCAAACGTTTTAATGCTGCTTACGACACCGAACCGCCTAGCAGATAATGACAGCACAGAGCACACAGAACAAACAAGGAGACATCACATCTGCAAGGCGATTCTGTGTCACAAGCAGCATTCGTTCGGAGTTATGGGCGTGTCTTCATTTCATCGTGGGAGCGAGTGTTACCTTATTTGCTTTTTATTTACTGTTCCTTACGTCATTGAAGATTTACTTTCATTGCAATCGAAACAGGTTTAGTCAATAGAATACAGTTCTTCACATTAATGGGGTTTTTTCATTGTTGAATCTTAATCTGCCGCTGCTGTTTGTTTCCACTAGATGTAGACATAATAATAATAATGATAATTATAATAATAATAATAATAAATACTGATATCGCGCCTATTCTCGGCTAGAGACCAAGCTCTAAGCGCTTTACAATCCACACTCGTTTACACAACGGGCTGCCTACCTGGGTAGTGCCGACTGTAGAGCTGCCAGCTGGCACTTCATTCAGTCGTTTTTCCGTGTCAGCCAGTCAATATTGTCCAATATCGTTCACGCAATGTCCTTACTTCCTTCATTTTTTCCATTTTTCACGCAGGGTGCATGCTGTGTGTAACGTGTCATCCATGCCAACTACCAAACTGGCCTTCTCTTCCAAAAGTTGGTGATGTGATTTTACGTGTGTGCATGATGTTATGCGTGCGTTCACACACGGAACCTCGGTTTATAGTCTCATTCGAAGGACTGTATGGAAATGGAGTCAGAACCAATGTTAACTCCGAGGGAAAAATCCCCCTGTACCGAAACGGCCCGGCGGTGATTCGAACCCGCAACCCCAGGATCACGAGTCCGGCGCTCTACCAACTGAGCTATTCCGGCCCCATGACATGACATCGCTGACATACAAGTACACGCTTATCGCTCGCTACAAACTGCATGCCATGAACCGCTGTGTCCTGTGTGCAAAGATTCACCTGAGGATAGAGTTACTGTGTGGGACAGTACCCCTGTCTCAGTGATCTGCGTACAACACTGATTGCTTAAACATTCCGTAGCAAGCGATGTCTGATTTTGTCTTGGCTTATTAATTTCGTCAGATAATGACAGTGTTGTTCGCAGTTTGACTAGGTCACAGATGTACGAGACACAAGACTCAAGAACATTCTTGGCTATTAGATGTACAAGAATGGGTGGGGGTGGGGGGGGGGAGATGCTATTGCATACAAATGATACAAGACTCAAGATTTAAAATGTCATTGGCTTCCAAGATTGAAAGGCTCACGACTTGAAGCAAGAAAGCAAAAATTTTCAGACAGACGATCATTTTGCGTAGCACTTTTGTACTATTCATAATACAGAAAGCTGTTGAGAAGTGACAAAAGAGCACACACACGCACAAGCACACACACACACACACACACACACACACACACACACACACACACACACACACACACATGAATGTACACACACACACACACACACACACACACACAGAGGGAGAGAGAGAGAGAGAGAGAGGACAATCACCTGTTCTTGGGAGTAATCCCAGAGGCTTTAGAGATCGTACCACCTCCAGTATTCTGGGATTTAGCAGCTGGCTTGCCGGATCCAGCGTCCGTCGAGGACTTTCCGGAGACAGGCAGTCGGGAACACGAGGATGATCTCGTCTTCAAAGTATTCCCCGTGGTTTTCTTCGTGGAGGTGGAAGACCCCTTGAGGGTGGAGCTCCCATCTGAGTGCCCCTCACCCGTCAGCTTGGCCGAGTGTCGCAGCAGGTGCCTGATGTCCTCCAGATCCTTCTGGTGACGCTTCTCCTGGTCCTGGAGCTTCTTGTCCATCTTCTTCTCCGCCGATTCCATCTTGGACTCCAGTTTGGAGTTCTTCTCCTCCAATGCCTTGATACTGCGCTTGTCCTGCTGCTGCTGCTTCTGCAGGGATTCTACCTTGGTCTTCTGCTCCTTGATGTGGGTCTCCAAGGTTACGATCTTCTTTTCTAGCGACTGGATCCGTTTCTGCAGGGCTTTGTTGTCCTCCAGAGCTTCCTGCAGTTCTCCGTCTCGGGTTTTCAGCTTCTGTCGCAGCTCGGTCAGTTCTCGATGTCTTTGGTTCAGTTCTGCTCTGATGGACTCCACGTCGCTGTCACCTCTGCCTTCGTACACCCCTTCTTCAAGGGCGTGCAGACGCCGCTCGTGGTTGTCGATCTTCTCGGTGATTCTCCGGTGACGACTGTCGGCTAGTTTTCTCCTCCACGGGGAGGACCGGGGCCGCGAGGTCGTCGTTCTGAAGGAGGTTGTGGAGCTTGACGTGGTTCTTGGTCCTGGACTCGGTCAGGGCGTTGAGGTAGTTCTTGAAGGCGTCAGGTCCTCGGGTCATCAGTTTGGCCAGCAGCAGCCTGTTCCTCTCCCCGAGCACCGGGGGCACCAGGATCTGCTTCCGGTCGTTGGTGTCTATCACCCCCTTGTCCATCAGCAGCTTGGAGATCCTGTCCGGGTCCATCAGCTTGACGATGGTGTCCTCGTTGCTCTCTAGGATCTGTCTGTCACTTTCCTCCACAGGAGCGCACACGATAGTGCTGTTAGCCATGAAGTGGAGAACAACTGACAGATGCATGCAGGACTGGCTCTTTTTTTTTTTTATACAACTCTACAAGTTGCGAGCGAAGCTCAGTAGATGTGAACACGGAGTGCTTCTGTCTCTATGAACCAAACAAACTGCATTTGCGAACCATGAATTTAGACTATGTATTGGTAAACGCCAGTATAGATGCAAGAACTGTTGTACAACTCTATAAATTAACACGGTGACCTCTTTCAGACTGAGGGTAAAGTCCAGGTTAGTGAGACACAGATCAAGACAGAAAGCAGGTTCCTCAGTATCCTGAGTCAAACATTTATCACCAGTGCTATTCTATAAGGATTAACAGTTTCAGTCACTGATTTTCCAGTACTCTAGAAAAATGAAAGAACCGTTAGTTTCGGTGGATGAATTCATGACATTTTTGTTTTTCTAGAAACGGGATTTGTCATTACCAGACATGGATCTGTTATTGGTGGAAAATGAATTATTTACCGAGTAAATACAGGCCTCGGAAAGAAAAGAAAGCTGCTGTTTTCCTACACAGAATAGCGAATTTCCCAGGGTCAGGTATGAACCATATCCACTCCTATCCAGGAGAGAGAGAGTTCAACTATACAAACACACTGTTCGCCTTCCGTCCAAATTTATACAAGTTTGATTCCGAAACCCAGCTCGAAAAACACAGAAAAGGAGACTTCCAAGAAACAGCAGTTTGAACACGCAGCCTCAAAAATACAATTTCATGACATAGGCGACAGATGAGCGCTTGTTCCACTTCTGGCCAAGGGCAGACAAAAATTACTGAGTCGTTACGCAATGGAAGTGATCTCCGCTCATTCCATCACTGTCACATCCTAGAATTTATTCTCAACCGTTGCTGTTCTTAGTGAAACCAGTTTACAAATGAATAGCTTGACTTCAGATCATTTTCTTCTCGTGGGACGGTGTGTGTGTTCCTGTGCCAAAACCATACAGAGACGCCATTATTCAAATGAACGCGGCAGGTTCTGTAGGAAAAATAACTTGGGGTAATGTCATACTGTTTATGTTGCTCTTTCCAGCAAATACGGAATACCGAGATGAAGTAAGTTCCTGTGTATCTGCTGTATCATTACTGTCACATTACTACAGAAAAAAAAGTCTTGTTCAGAGTCAAGATGAATCTGGCCCGAAGATGCTCAGGCGCCCCAGCTGAGTTCTCCTCGGAGTAGACTGCAGATAACGGACGTTGAGATTCACGGCATGTCAGGCCGGCAGTTCCGACTGAAGGCAGCGTGTCTTCTGGCCGCAGCACGTGGTCTGTCCAAGGAAAAATGAAAGAAAGCAAGTCTCACTCTGGGTTTGGAATGCCATGCAAAATGGATGTTTTTCTGACAACTTTCTGGATACATTTTCTCGAACATGTGTGCGCGCACACAGGCACTCAGGCATACAGGCAAACGGGGAGACAGAGACAGACAGAGAGAGAGAGAAAGAGAGAGAGAGAGAGAGAGAGAGAGTTGATTAATGATTTATGGATTGATTGAGAGAGAGAGAGAGTTGATTGATTAATAATTGATTGATTGATTAATGATTTATTGACGGATTGATCGATCGATCGATCGATTGATTGATTGATTGATCGATTGATTCTTCAAAAGTGCACTGTAGATGACGACAGACACCAACAAAACCACCTTATTCCATACTAGGCCTAGATGGTTTAAACGGTTACTTAACAGTTTGTTATGTGTCGAACAGTCAGGACTTGTTGCTTTGAACAGTTACTTTCAACCTGTTTAAATAACGAATGCATAGGCCTGGCTGGCTTGAAAGCAGCATGTCTTTGAACACCTAGACTTTGCTGATCTACACGTTCATTGTCTAACCAATTTAGCGTCCAACATTCAGGATCACCTAATTCGAAAGGTTATCCTAAGCTACTTGTGATACAAAAACATAGGTCTAGTCGGTTGAAAAGGTTACCATAAACACCCCCCCCCCCCCCCCCCCCCCCCCCCCCCCCGCAAGAGTCACGCACAGCTGATCCAATAAACAGTAAATCCAATAAAACGTCAAACACTTCAATCTAGATGTTTCAAAACGTTACCAGAAGCAAGATTAACAAGATGCAAAGCATATAAACGTACTCCCAGTTTATCTTGAATGCAAGTACTTTCTGAGATATTCCATAAAGAAGAAAAACCGTTTGGGGCCGTTATAGCCGTTAGTAACGGCAATTCTGGTTATTAAAAAAAAAAAAAAAAAAAAAAAACAACAACAACAAAAAAACCCACCATCGGGCATCATCCGTGACCCATAATGAACATACGTACAAATTTTCAGAAAGATCATCCCCGAAGTTTTGTCTGGAGCGAGTGGAACACATTTTGACCACGGACAGACACACAGACAGACAGACACACAGACACACAGACAGCATTTCTTCGTTCCCATTGTAAAGTACTGCCTGTTCTATAAGAACTGGGAGTACAAAAAGCGAACACCTAAGCATGGATGATTAAAGAATACAAAAGAGTTAATGCCAATAAAACATGAATGAAAAACACTTACCTGGAGTAAAAGAACAAGCGAGATCTTCTCAGCACAGTTCTATGTGTCCTAGAGCACTTTCCCTCACCTACTGAATGCGCTGCTCACTGTGTCAGTGTAGTTTTCCTATACGCTGTGGAGTCGGTCTTAATCACATCCACTACTTCTCATGTGTATGTTATTGTTGACGTTGGCAAAAGTTGTGAGGACTTACGTATATGGCTTTCCTCCACCACCACCACCACCACCACCACCATCACAGCCCCCACTACCCTCCTTGCTTACCACTTTCTGGCTGTGCATATTTCTAGGCGGTGTGTGTGTGTGTGTGTGTGTGTGTGTGTTGGTGTGTATGTGTGCGTGCTGGTGTGTGTTTTTTGTGTGTGTGTGGTGTGTGTGTGTGTGTGTGTGTGTGTGTTTAAGGGGAAGCGTGCTGTATATGTGTGTGCCGACGTGTATATGTGCGTGTGTATGTGTGTGCGTGCGTGCGTGCGTGTACACGTGTGTGTATGTGTGTGTGAGTATGCGCGCGCGTGTGTGTGTGTGTGCGTGCATGCGTGTGTGTATATGGCTATGTATGTGTTTGTGTGCGCGCGCGCCGCGTGTGTGTGTGTAAGCAAGCGGACATGTGTGTGTGTGTGTGTTGTGTGTGGTTGTGTATGTGTGTGTGTGTGTGGGTGTGTGTGTGGGTGAGTGTGTGTGCGTGTGTGTGTATGGCTGTATATATGTGTGTGTGTGTGTGAGTGCGTGCCTGCGTGTGTTTGCATAGCTGTGTATGTGTTTGTGCGCGCGTGTATAATAATGTGTGTGTGGTGGTGTGTGTTGTGTGTGTGGTGTGTGTGTGTGTGTGTGTGTGTGTGTGTGTGTGTGTGTGTGTGTGTGTGTGTGTGTGTGGTGTGTGTGTTCGTTCTTTAGTTTTACGTCTGTTCACCCTTAAGTGATATTAGACGGATGTCACTGTGTGTGTGTGTGTGTGTGTGTGTGTGTGTGTGTGTGTGTGTGTGTGTGTGTGTGTGTGTGTGTAAGCGAGCGGGCATATGTGTGTGTGTTTGTGTGTGTGAGTGTATGCGTGCGTGCGTGCGTGCGTGCGCGCGCGCGTTTGTGTGTGTGTGTGTGTTTGTGTGTTTGTGCACATGTGTGTGCGCGCTAGGTGTGGGGCAGTTGTAGCAGCGAGGTTTAGACGGGGAACATTCCCACACTGTGTTCCAGACTGTTTATTTGCACAACAGCTTGTGCCGCCAGGTGGGTCTGCAGGTCAGAAAGGCTGATTCCCTCCAGCGACTGCTGGCCGAATGGAATGCCTTTCGACCAGTCAACCAGTCATGTTCTTTATGGTGTTGCCGACTACCACGGCCACTGGAAGACTGTCAACACAACAGCTGGAAGAAAAAAAAAAGAAAAAAAAAACATTAACAATTTTCTTGGCCTTCAATGGTGAGATTTACGTCCTTTCACGCGGGAGGCTTTTGTGGACAAGTCGCTGTCGGATTGATGAAGTCGGTAGGGATTAAAGGCGACAGCATTAATCACCTATTCCAGACAACAGCATTAGTGTCTGATTCCAAAACTACAGCATTCTAACGACAACAGCACTTGTCTCCGATTCTAACGACAACAGCATTGGTCTTCGATTCCAAAGATGACTTCATAAGCCTCCTACTCCATAGACGACAGCATAAGTCTCCTATACTCCATAGACGACAGCGTTAGTCTCCTACTCCATAGACGACAGCATTAGTCTCCTACTCCATAGACGACAGCATTAGTCTGCTATACTCAAAAGACGACAGCATTAGTCTCTTATTCCATAGACGACAGCATTAGTCTCCTACTCCATAGACGACAGCATTGGTCTCCTACTCCATAGACGACAGCATTGGTCTCCTACTCCATAGACGACAGCATTGGTCTCCCGATTCCATAGACGACAGCATTAGTCTCCTACTCCATAGACGACAGCATTAGTCTCCTACTCCATAGACGACAGCATTGGTCTCCTACTCCATAAGACACAGCATTAGCCTCCGATTCCATAGACGACAGCATTAGCTCTCCTACTCCATAGACGACAGCATTGGTCTCCTACTCCATAGACGACAGCATTGGTCTCCTACTCCATAGACGACAGCATTAGTCTCCGATTCCATAGACGACAGCATTAGTCTCCGATTCCATAGACGACAGCATTGGTCTCCTACTCCATAGACGACAGCTTTAGTCTCCTACTCCATAGACGACAGCATTGGTCTCCTACTCCATAGACGACAGCATTGGTCTCCTACTCCATACACGACGGCATTAGTCTCCTACTCCATACACGACAGCCTTAGTCTCCTACTCCATAGACGACAGCATTGGTCTCCTACTCCATCGACGACAGCACTGGTCTCCTACTCCATAGACGACAACATTAGTCTCCGAATTCAAAGACGAGGGCGAGGTCTTCGCCTTTTAGAAATGACCAGTAAAGTCTCCTACTCCGAAGATGATACAAAGGCAAAACTCCAAACAAAAGCAAAAATAATATATTACTGAGTCGCCAAACAAAGGAGCATACGAATTTTTTTAATCACAACGCGTTTCGACCTATAACGTCTTCTTCAAGCAACACAACATTCAAAACAGTCACCTATCTCTTCGATCTGGGTGTATCAGTCAGGAACATTCTTATGTCTGTTGACAGGGAAGATAATGGCAGTACACAGGTATAGAATAGATTTCTAACCGCAATCCTGTTCTTAACTCTAGCTCATAAAGACAGCATCGGCAAAGACCAAATATACTTAAAACTCAAAGAGACCGAATCGGATATCGACTGTTTAAACTTCGTCTTCTTTTTTCATCCTTACATAAATGAAGACATGGCCTTTGTGGTGGACTGCTTGAGTCGTCACCATTCGGCCCCCCCCCCCCCCCCCCCCCACATGGCCTTTGTGGTGGACTGCTTGAGTCGTCACCATTCGCCCCCCCCCCCCCCCCCCCCCAAAAAAAAAAAAAAAAAAAATGAAAAAAGAAATAAAACCATTCTGGAGGAAAGAAGGGAGAGGAGGGGAAGGGTTTGTCACGTCTTCAGGAGGGTGAGATTTCCTACTGAATAACCTCCGAGGGAAACTTGTTCGTTTTGTTGGCACAACTGCTTACTCTGTGTGCGGCGGCGTTGACCAAGTGAGAGCCATTGAGAAAGGGGTTAGTGACTGCCCTTTGACCCAGTCAGTCCCTGTCGGTCTGGCTCGGATTAATTGATTAACGAGGTAATCGTGGTGACAGCTGGGAGGGACAAGGGGGTCGGGGAGAATGTGAATGTTGCTTACGTGTTCTAGAGAGAGAGCGAGTGAGCACGTGCGCGCTCACGTACACATACAGAGAGAGAGAGAGAGAGAGAGAGAGAGAGAGAGAGAGAGAGTCGAGACTCAAGATGATTTATTCATGTTTAGGCCATTGCCCCTCATGAAGGGGTGCTAGCAAATACAATCATAGAAGCACCCTAAGAACTATACACAGACATAACCAACATACAATATATTTATAAACTATTCTAAGATAACGTAGAAGACCGCAGTTTGAACGCCTTAGATGAACAAATCGACAAATTTCTGACATTTTTTCACAAGAAAATACCAAAAGAATTGCTATTCTGAGAGAGAGAGAAGAGAGAGAGAGAGAGAGAGAGAGAGAGAGAGAGAGAGAGAGGGGGGGGGGGTCTCGCAGCGTTAACATTTTGCGATCTTTCATGGAAAGACACACTTTGTTACATACGCATTGACACTAATAATTATGTTAAGAAATCCATCATGGTAATAATTTGTCTAAGCTAAAATCTACAATCTCTCTGACTTACGGAAGCTTAAAATTGCCTTTAAAGCTGATTCCCCCCTCCCCCCCCCCCCCCCCCCCCTCCTTCCTCCCCTCCACAGTCCCCCGAGAACATCGCTGCAATTTCGGTAAAAAGTCAATCAGATGCTCAACTCACCCTGCGCGTCCACGATAGAAATTTGTTTTTGGTGGTGGTGGTGGTGATGGTGGTGGTGGTGGGTTTATGTTTTGCTTTGTTTGTTTGTTGTTGTTTCTGAAAATCTCTGCCGCTGAGCTATGATCACAAGACATTTCAAGGGAAACTAACGCACACACACAACAGACACACACACACATCCACCAAAGAGCACATGGTTGGCATTACTACTGCGGTGATTTCCCTTGTAAATCGCCTGTACCTGATAGTTTTTGTTCTTGCAATTAACTTAGAAGCCTGTGGGGGAGAAGAGAGAGAGAGAGAGAGAGAGAGAGAGAGAGAGAGAGAGAGAGAGAGAGCAATGAAGTTTCAGGTGAGATATAGAGAAAAAAAGATTACGATGGACTTTTGAGTGAATGAATGAGTGAATGGGTGCGTGTGTATGTGCGAGTGTGCGTGTGTATTGTGTGTGTATGTGTGTGTGTGTGTGTGTGTGTGTGTGTGTGTGTGTGTGTGTGTGTGTGTGTGCGTGCGTGTGTGCGTGCGTGTGTGCGTGCGTGCGCACGCGCGTGTGGCGTGTGTGTGTGCGTGTGCGTGTGTGTGTGTGTGTGTGCTGCGCGCGCGTGTGTGTGTGTGTGTGTGTGTGTGTGTGTGTGTGTGTGTGTGTGTGTGTGTGTGGTGCGCGCGCTAAATGTTTGGTGTATAGGAGATCTCGGTTAAAGCTCTCATCTGAAATCCGGTCCTCAGACCACCGAGGAAGGTTTAACTGAGAGCAGGAAGAGAAAACAACAAAAGCCGTGTGAGATTCAAACCAAGAACCCCAAATCGTCTCGCCTCATGGACCACGTCATTCTCCACAATGCCTTTCTTCGAGTTGTTAACTAACCTGAGCTCTTGTATTGTGGAGAATGTCGTATCTGTCCTCGTTCGGCGCTACAGAAAAGAGAAATCGCGTTTAATAAAATGCTGTTGTCATTCTCTTTCGGGAGCCTCTGTTTCAACTTCTATGCATTTTTGACAAGAAATTGTGGGGGAAAATGTCTAGTGTCTGTAGACGGATTGAGGGGGGGGGGGGGAGAGAGAGAGAGAGAGAGAGAGAGAGAGAGAGAGAGAGAGAGAAGAGAGAGAGAGAGAGAGAAGGGGACAGAAGGGGTGGAAACGGAGGGGAGGGGAAAAAGTGAGGGGGGGGGGGTGGGAGTTCTGAGGCATCACAGAAAAGGTGTCTGTGGCCTACTTTTCGGGCAACGAAGACGCTGACTCAGTCTGGCACCTCGGTGAATTGGGGCAGACGTTCTTGATTGAAAGAATGTGCAATATTATGCTTTTACTGTGACTATGACTCTGTGTGTGTGTGGTGTGTGTGTGTGTGTGTGTGTGTGTGTGTGTGTGTGTGTGTGTGTGTTTTGGGCACTGGTGCGGGTGAGTTTGTGTTTTTATGTATTGTTTTTATAATCTATGTAATGTTTTATGTCATGGATTTAATGTTTATTTCATGTGTGTGTGTGTGTGTGTGTGTGTGTGTGTGTGTTGTGTGTGTGTGTGTGTGTGTGGTGTGTGTGGTGTGTGTGTGGGTGGTGTGTGCGCGTGTGTGTGTGTGTGGGTGTATGTGTGGGTGTGTGCGTGTGTGTGCAGGTGTATGTGTGGGGGTGGGGGGGGGGGTAGGGAGAGGAGTGTGAGTGTTGATGTATATACAAACACATATACTAACACAGGCTTTTATGAAACGATTTATAATGTCTCTTTTGTAAGGTCTTATGTACTTGCGAAATGATGTGGAGCAGAAGAAAAATTTCCGATGGACAATAAAGTTGATTGAACTAAACCCCTAATACAGTGTTGCAGAACCCACTGATAGTGACGCATATACTACATTCACGCCACGACAGTGCGGCGTATACTCCTTTGGGTCGCCGTCCCCCAGTTTCCCTAGATGACCGAAGTTTCAATAATTATATCCCCTGGTTGAAATAAATAGAAGCATGCCACAGTCTCTTCAATGGCAGTACGGCGTTCACTCTTGTGCGTGACCTCACACATTCCCGAACTGAGCGAGTCTATTTGACCCCCCCCCCCCCCCACCCCCATATCTAGGGATATTTACACGCACTGGCGCGCGCAGACATACACACCCATATACACATGTAAAAATGCATATGCACACGCGCGCATTCACACACGCACACATACACGCGCGCGCGCGCGCACGCACGCACGCAGACACGCACACCTGCACGTACGCGCGCGCGCACACACACACACACACACACACTCACTCACAAGAGAGAGAGAGAGAGAGAGAGAGAGAGAGAGAGAGAGAGAATACGAATATTTTTTGAGGGTAAACTGGATAAGCTTACAGCTTTTTTTACACCATGCCCTCAAGAACAACAACAGTAACAAACGATATCAAAATGAACATATAAATGATACACGAAAAGGAAACAATGAACAAGCTTATAACGGAGAAACATGATTAACATAAATATTACCTGATTGAGGGGGGAGAGAGAGAGAGAGAGAGAGAGAGAGAGAGAGAGAGAGAGAGAGAGAGAGAGAGAGAGAGAGAGAGAGGGGTGCTGCCATTGGCGC
>CM065737.1:12786163-12808663 GCA_033310375.1 Conus canariensis | reverse complement strand
GATGTCATTGCGGACCCTTTCCCTTGGACATTGGTCACGTAACTTTAGGTCTCTTACAGCCTGAGATGCGTAATCTCTGAATTTCAGTCTGAACAGATTTTATCTGTAATAGTCATTCAGAAATAAATTTCATCTTCGACTACTTGACATACTATGCATTTTCTTTCTTCTCTGTCAGTGTTCGTGTGTCTACACTTTTCTGTTTGTCGGCTGTGAGCACTGACTCGAAGTTATTTGAGTTCGTATCGTTGTTCGAAGTTTTTTGCATGTTTAGTATGTATTATGATTATAGTATGTAGTTTGCAATAATTTCATTGTAAAAGTAGAGTCATGAAATGCTTTTGTTCTTCTATTGCTTTCCAGGAATCTATGTTTGGCGTCTACTTGCTTTTTTCTTTTTCTTTTTCTTTTCTTTTTTTTTTTTTTTTTTGCATACTGCATTCTTTTGATGATAAAAATTGATAGTTCCAGAGATAATCATCAATCCCATTTTATCCAAAACATTTCGAATAACTTCAACCATGTTGTATCAGACACCTTTACATTTTGAAGCAAGAGGAAGGACGTATCTGTCTTTTGTTGGTATGTCTTATCAGCTACGTATACTACATAATTTGTAGACTGACAGGGGAAAGACCAAGTTCCGCTGATGGTGGCAAAGTCGTTGTTGCGGTTTCTGTATAATCCTCGAACATTCTTGTAAACTTTGTATGGGTTTTTGGTGAGGGAATGCTTGAGGTACGCTCTGTAGAGACGGTTTGACAGCTGGTGCTGTTCACGTCGTGGTGTGTGTAGGGTAACTGCACATCAACCCCGTGAGTTGGGTTTTTCGTGTGAGTTTTTTTTTTTTTTCTGCGTACGCAGGCTCGTACTCCTGCGGACACTCCCTGTATAGATAGGCAAGGATTAATCCCATCTACCCAACAGAGGGAGTGGAGTTTTGTGTGTGTGACCGTTTTTTTTTTTTATCCCGCCATTAAGGTAGCCATACTCCAACTTCGGGGAAGGTGCATGCTATGTGTAACGTGTCATCCATACCAACGGCCAGACTGGCCTTCTCTTCCGATAGTTGGTGATGGGATTTCACGTGTCTGCAAGATGTTATGCGTGCGTCCACACACGGAACCTCGGTTTATAGTCTCATTCGAAGGACTATATGGAAAATGGAGTCAGAACCAATGTTAACTCCTAGGGGAAAACCCCCCTGTACCGAAAAGGCCGGTGGAGATTCGAACCCGCAACCCCAGGATCACCAAGATTACGAGTTCGGCGCTGTACCACTGAGCTATTCCGGCCCCCAATCCCGTCAGTTGATATCGGAATTATCAGCATATCATATAAATAAGTCTACATCTTGTGTACTATGAACCTTTCCTTATCCGTGTTGAAGTGTGTGCTGCTTTGTTTGCTAGCTTTCAAAGACACCCTTGTGCACGTTGTAAATGACTGTTTATATGGAAAACGACCCGGAGATATTTGTACAGTTGGGGTTTTTTGTTTAGTTTGTTTTGTACAATACTGGACACATATTTCACAGGAAAAGTTATTTTAGATGTTTCGATGAGAATAACCTTTCTCTCTGAATCGATTTCTAGTTTCAATTTGTTACAGAAGTGATAACACTATTTAACTAATTTTCTGGCTTAGCTCTGGAGGCAGAGACAATGGACGGGCTCCGTGAATCTTGTGGATAGGACAAGCAAACTCTTGTTTCTGATTTTTAATGCAAAGAAACGTCGTGCCCATCTGTCCCTTGAAAACGGCGGGGTCACTTCGTTGAACGTGAGCTCTAGCACAGATTAGTTCCCTTGCCGATTTCCAAACATCGTCCATTGTCGTGCACACCATGCATGTACATAGCATGCAAACTTTGTTTTCCAAGTCGGAAGCGAAATTATATCGAATGTTGTGCGTTTGTATATCACAGAACAGACGATTTTCCGATCCTGATGTTCGCAAAACGCTACTCACTGCGGGCCGGATCTGTACCTGGTCAGGACTTTCTGATCTTGACGTTGCGACAGGAGGCAAAACACCTCTGTCACGATCACAGTGACAAACTGACGGGCTAATCAATCATGCGTGATCCAGGTTGGCACGAACACGTCATGCGCATCTCATTTACGTCTTCCTGGCCGGGGACCGTGTCAGTCACGGCTGAGCGGTTTTAAGAAGCACGAGAAGGGCAGTAGAACACCCCCACCCCGTCCCCACCTCCCCAAAGCTGTACTCTGGGCCCACTTTGGCTTGTCTGTGTTGTGTTGTGTTGTGGTATTTTGGCATTGTATTGTATGATATCGTATTGTGTCGTATGGTAACGAATTCTAACGAAATGATGTGATTTAATGCATTGCAGTGTGTTTTATCATAATGTCTTGCGTTGTAAAATATCGTATTGTATTGTATTGTACTATCCTGTATTATTTTGCGTTGTGTTTTATTGTATTGATCTGTATTGTTTACATTGTACTGATCTGCATTGGTCATACTGTATTGTACTGTGTTGCAGTGACGTGTATACCGTTATCGCGTTGTAACGCACTGTACTGAGTTACTCTGCGTTGTACAGTGTTGGTTTATGTTGTGGTCTATGGCACTGTATTGAACTGAATTTGTACTGTGTTTGGTCCATTGTACTGTATGCATTGTAGTGTAGCGTAGTGTAGGTAGTAGTGTAGTGGTATGTAGTGTAGTGTAGTAGCGTAGCGTAGCGTAGCGTGGGTAGGGGTTTAGTGTAGGGTGTAGTGTAGCGTAGCGAGCGTCGCGTTGGCGTGTAAGTGGTTAGTGTAGTGTAGTGTAGTGTAGTGTAGTGTAGTGTAGTGTAGTGTAGCGCAGCGTCGCGTCGCGTCGCGTAGTGTAATGTAAGTGTGTGGTCTGTCGTGTAGTGTTTTGTAAGTGTTGTGTAGTGTAGTGTGTGTTAGTGTGTGTAGCGTAGGTAGCGTAGTGTAGTGTAGTTAGTCTAGTGTAATGTAGTGTAGCGTAGGTCGCTTCGCGTTCGCGTAAATTATGAGTGTTGGAGACGTGCGTGTGTATAATTTTGGTTTGTGGATGTTTTTGTTGTACCACACAATGGACTGTTAATGGCCAGGATGAGTTGTTGTGTATTTCTCAACGTGTAGTGTTTGTACCCCGACTCGGCAGTTCTCAGGGATTACATTTCATCATCAACAAGCATGGAATCGGTGTGGAATAGGGTGATACACCAGAGAGAGACAGCATAAGCCACAGAACAAGAAAAAGGAAGAAGAAGGAAAGAAAGACAGAAAACAACAAGAAACGCCCTGTATGCATACGTGCTAGCAGGAGCGCGCGCGCCGTGTGTGTGTGTGTAGTGTGTGTGTGTGTGTGTGTGTGTGTGTAGTGTGTGTGTGTGTGTGTGTGTGTGTGTGTGCCCGTGCGCGCGCTCAGGTATTGACAGAGAAAGGGGGACGCGCCGCCTATGTGAGCGCACGCACGCCTGCGTGCGTGTATATGTGCGTGCGTGCGTGTAGGTGTATGCCTTCGCGCTTTTGCATTGACAGAGAAAAGTGGACGCGCGCCCATGTACCCGCGCGCGCACGTGCGTGCGTGCGTGCGTGTATGTGTGCGTGGTGTGTGTGTGTGTGTGTGTGTGTGTGTGTGTGTGTGTGTGTGTGTGTGTGTGTGTGTGTGTGTGTGTGTGTTGGATATGAGTACACGCGCGCGTTTGTTTCAGTGCAACCGGAGGTTAATCTGACAACTAATGATTTGTCAGGTCAAGTTGTTGCTTGCACGCAAGCGTGCACGCGAACTTGTGTATGTGTGTGTGTTTGCACGCGCGCGCGCGCGCGCCGCACACACACACACACACACTCACACCACACACACACCCACACACACACACACACACACACATCTGACGCGCTACGAAAATTTGAAAATCATTCTCTCGAACAATATAATACCGCGTCATGTAGCCCACGCCCATATATCAAGGGGCAGTAATCTCGTCACGTCGCCAGGGGCAAAAACCTCGCAATGACACTCGTTTCTTGACGTAGCGCTATTTATAGCACCGAGCCTCATTTTAGAAGCTTCGACTTCAAAGCAGACGACAATCGAAGAGATTGTTAGTTTTCTCGCCTGCAGTCAACGGAAAGGTGTTGGGGGAAAAATTTATTCGTGTATAGGCTCCGATGTTAACCAACTGGTGTGTGCAGCTTGGATTATTTCATTATTACCAACGCATTGCTGTCAGTGATTTTGTGGCAGTTACATTGTATATGTGACGTCTGCTTGAATGCTTCTTCCATTGTTGCAACAAAAGGTAGGTGGGTCGATCATGAACAATAGTTATGAACAGACGGATGTTCGGAAATATTTATGGCTGGGACAAACTAATTGCTTTTTTAAGTGGTGTATTCCCAGTACAGCACGAACAATTGACTGCTCTGGTCATGTTTATGGGACGTCATACAGATAGCCACATACGAGCGCGGATTTATCATTTCGTATATATGCGTAAGCGACGCTCTGTTGCTTCTAAATCTGAAGATCAGAAACGGTTGTTTGTTTGTTTGGTTGTTTGTTTTCCTCATCCCAAGGTTTACTGGAACGCATTCATCATGTCTGGTTCGTGTATGGCCCAACGTTGAAATTTAGAGGTCCACTATTGTCAATAATCTCTCTCTCTCTCTCTCTCTCTCTCTCTCTCTCTCCTCTCTCTCTCTCTCAGGAATCAAATTGAATTTAATTAGAATTGAACCTAAACAGTTCTGTAAATTTCAAATAAAGGCACAGGTTAAGTTTGCAATTTTCAACGAATTTGGCCTTGATGTTGTTTGACGGAAAGAAGCCATCTTTCGAATGGAAATGATAATGTCAGGGGGTTGAATAAGGGTTGTCCGGACTCCTGGATTGTCTGTGCGTTCACTTTGTTCTTGGCTGTTCTGGCCTGTTTTAACGATGACATATAAGCTTGTTACTCCCGAAGTACTTTCGTGTCGCTTTTTTCTTTCTTTTTTTTTTTTAAACCGCACTTTTCTTTTCTTTACATGTTAAATGGTCTGATATTGATGCAGATAACTTTCTTTACAGATTCATTCTGCACATTCCATATGGGCAGAAACAGTGGGTGGACATAATATTTAGTGTGCGCAGAGTTTGCATCTAATCGAAACACTTAAAAAAAGCAAAAACAAATGAACAAAACAAAACTGGTCGATAGCAAAAGCGTTGTAATGGGGGGGGGGGGGGGGGGGGGTGTCAACGAGTAACGAATGTCTGCAGTCAGGTTATTTTGAAACGATAGATTTCATACAGTTTAGGTCTTCGAAGCAAACCTACAGACTATGCCTTTATATATTGACTTAGTATAGTGCCGAGAGACCAAATATATTCAATTCCTTCTACGCACAGCAACAACAACTGCTGCTGCTGCTGCTGCTGCTGCTGATGATGATGATACTATTACTACTCACAAACACTACACTTAAAATGCTATATCTTGAGAGAACATGGTTTGGCTTGATTGAATCCTAGTCTTTTAAGCCAGCTTGAAGTGTAATCGACTAAGCCATACAATCAGTGTTTCTCTCTCTCTCTCTCTCTCTCTCTCTCTCTCTCTCTCTCTCTCTCTCTCTCTCTCTCTCTCTCTCACGCACACAGACAAGGACACATACGCAGACACAAAAACGGACGAGCATATTTCACACACACACACACACACACACACACACACACAACACACACACACACACACAACACACACCTCACTCACACACGCACACACGTACATACATAACTCTCTCTCGCTCTCTCTCTCTCTCTCTCTCTCTCTCTCTCTCTCTCTCTCTCTCTCTCTCTCACCGTGCACATACACGCACGCACACACCAGTGCTATGAATAGTTAACCGTGTCTCGTCTGCGTCATCACACGATGACAATCAGTATGTACTTCCACACGACACCTTGTAACACATGTCCAAGCGCGTTCAGCTCGGAGAAAACAGTTATCAATATTTCCATAGATCACTCGTCCCTGAGTCTCCAGGACGACGTGAATAACGCTTCAACAGACAGATACGCAGCGGCCTGTTCTTAGTAATAAGCCACAAAGTTGGGGTAGTTCAGGTGTGTCGCACCATGTTTTGCCAAGTCAAGTTTTGCCTAATTCATCTTCATGCCCGCACATCCTTCACGTTTTGCCTCAAACCAGCTGTAATCAAGCTGTTTAAAATCACTAGTTGTGTAAAGTGCAATTGCCGTGGATTCGCCGACATACAGTTGAAAACAGTATTCTTACTTGAATGATAATATGCAGATGCAACAACAACGACTATCAGAAATCCATCATCGCTTAGACACATTCAGTCATTGTATAATAACATGATTAAAATGGGTAATGTGCCAGTCCATTAACTGCGTTCACACCACTCATTCAATCCTAGTAACGTGTTCAAAATTTCATTAGTTCCTGCTCTCACAATCAGCGATCATGGAAGTCGGACAAACACTTTATTCGGGTGAACGGTGAGTGAAATTTGATTGAAACGTTACACCTGGGATTTCTCAAACCGTGGGAAGGTGACACTTGCTATCACGCGCGAGAATAAATTATTGGGCGAAACGTGATTCATCGAAACGTGATTGGTCGAAAGGTGATGTGCCTGTCCTGTTGCGGCAAGTCCAATCCTTCGAAGTTAGGAAGTGATATTAAGGTTTAACGTCTACACCCAGGCGAGGGTGTGATTCGCTCTCTTTGCATTTCGCCCTTCTCAGGCAGACTGACTCTACTGGAGCAACACACACAACACACACACACACACACACACACACACACACACACAACACACACACACACACACACACACACACACACACACACACACACACACACACACACACAGAAATTACAGTTTGTCGTTTCACCCAGCCAAGTTTTTCAGGTAGCCTCCCCCCCTCCCTCCCTCCCCCACTTTTTTTTTTTAAACCAAGTTCTGCGTGGCGAAAAGTTTTTGGTATTAAGTTGTCGTTCGTAACAGGAGAAAAAAAATCCATTTCATGCTTGCTCGGTAGCTGTTAAGTTTCAGACTTTTCTTGTTGAATACGTAAGTGGGGAGAGGGAGAGAGAGAGAGAGAGAGAGAGAGAGAGAGAGAGAGAGAGAGAGAGACAGACAGACAGACAGACAGACAGACAGAGAGACAGACAGAGAGACAGACAGATAGAGTGTTTGTCTGCGAATGTGTGTATGAGTGCTTACAGGAATATAGTGTATAACGTGTACTTACGTGAATACGTATGTGCATTTATTCATGTGTTGTATGCGTCTTATACGCTGAGATAAATACGTTTCCTTCACAAAACGGCAATCTATTATTGCATCAATTAAGTGGAATGCTTGATTTAGGGCAAAACGACACCCAAAACATTTGAGTAGCGAAATAGGAAACGATGAAATGAATCGGGATGTGTCCCACACTGACAAGAAGTGATATGGGAGACGGGAATAACAGTCCCAGGAGAGAGAGCGGGACCAGGACCTAGATTACAAAACCCCCTAGGCTTCCTTCAGAACGTCAACACGTTGAAATGGGCAGTGAAGATGACAATTTTCATAGGGCGCCTGCGGGATTTAATAATAATAATAATAATGAATACTTATATAGCGCCTATTCTCGGCTAGAGACCAAGCTCTAAGCGCTTTACAATCAACACTCGCTTACACAACGGGCTGCCTACCTGGGTAGTGCCGACTGAAGAGCTGCCAGCTGGCGCTTCATTCAGTCGTTTCCCGTGTCATCCAGTCAATATCGTTCAATATCGTTCACTCAGTTTCCTTACTTCCTTCATTCTTTCCATTTCTTACGCAGGGTGCATGCTGTGTGTAACGTGTCATCCATACCAACGGCCAAACTGGCCTACTCTTTCCGAAAGTTGGTGATGGGATTTTACGTGTGTGCAAGATATTATGCGTGCGTTCACACACGGAACCTCGGTTTATAGTCTCATTCGAAGGACTGTATGGGAAATGGAGTCAGAACTAATGTTAACTCCGAGGGAAAAATCCCCCTGTACCGAAACGCCCCGGCGGAGATTCGAACCCGCAACCCCAGGATCACCAAGATTACGAGTCAGGCGCTCTACCAACTGAGCTCACAACACCTGACTGCGAACTCGGTGTTCGAGCACCGAGTCAGTCGGGCACTCTGACCTTAAAGTTGTTCATCCAGAATTTTTTTGTTCGTGTTCATCCAAGATTTTTTTTTTCCATGTTCATCCAGGATTTTTTTTTCATGTTCATCCAGAATGTTTTCATGTTCATTCAGGATTTTTTTTCATGTTCATCTAGGACTTTTTCCCCACGTTCATCCGCGATTGTTTTGATCATGTTCATCCAGCATTTTTTATTTTAAATGTTCATCCAGGGTTTCCCCCCCATGTTCATCCGGGATTTTTTTTTCATGTTCATCCAGGATTTTTTCATGTTCATCCAGGATTTTTCATGTTCATTTAGGATTTTTTTTTAATGTTCATCCAGGATTTTTTTTCATGTTCATCCAGTATTTTTTCATGTTCATCCAGGATTTTTTTCATGTTAATGTTCAACCGGGATTTTTTTTTCCTATAGTCTGCCTCTGGGATGTTTTCCATACGCTGTGTCCCTTTCATAGGATGGCAGTGAGGTGGGGAACCGTCGCATGGCACGTCAGTTACAGGTAAATTCGCGGCGTCTGATGGCTGCGAGGGGGGGGGGGGGGGGGGGTTCTTTGCCAGCCTGCGTGTTGATTTGCTTCTTGGCGTGGTCATTTGTTTTTATGTGTCCCCCATCTGAAATGTGGAGAGGACATCTGAAGTATTTATTGTGTAAAGTTTGGGTTTTTCTCATATTTACTGACAGTGTCGAGTTCAGCCTCTCCTCCGTTGAGAAAGATGGATAGAGCCAGTTGTAGAGTTCCGTCGCTACAGGGAGGTTGATAAAGTATTTACTTTTTCAAAAGACGTTGAGTCTTTGTCATGGCCCGCACAGACAGGCTGAGCCTTGTTTTAATCACACCTTCCCACCCCTCCTACACCTTCCCCCGCCTCCGTGCCCTCCTGCCACTCGTACCTCAGCCTTCTTTGGCGAAAACTCTCTCTCTCTCTCTCTCTCTCTCTCTCTCTCTCTCTCTCTCTCTCCTCTCTCTCCCTCTCTCCTCTCCTCTCTCTCTTCTCTCTCTCTCCTCTCTCTCTCTCTCTTCTCCTCCTCTCTCCCCTCTCTCTCTCTCTCCTCTCTCTCTCTCTCCCTCTGCTCTCTCTCTCTCTCTCTCTCTCTCTCTCTCTCCTCCTCTCTCTCTCTCCCTCTCTCTCTTCTCTCTCTCCTCTCTCTCTTCTCTCTTCCCCTCTCCTCTCTTCCTCTCTCTCTCTCTCTCTCTCTCTCTCTCTCAATGCATGCTATATGAATAGTAAGAATTATCAGTTGCACAGAAAAAAAAATAAAACGATGAGAGACAGACAGACAGACAGAGACAGAGAGAGATTTATTTCTTGCTTCCGTCCTTGCCCAAAAGACTGAACGTGTTCCACTTCTTCCATGATCTATGCGATCAGTGTGATGTCGCTTTATGTCTGTTGTGTCTCTTCCCTGAATAGAATTCCATTCCGGTTATTCGTAAGGTCTTCCAGTTGGTGAGGGGTTTCCGGAGTTCAGCCTCGTTGTTCCACATGAAACTGATGCCATCAGACGGCCTTCCAATGGATCAAGAGATGCTGAGGCCCTGAAACGTTTCCTGGATTGTATTCTTTTAAGTTTTATTATTATTATTAAAAACATAAAGGTAGAACGAAGACAGCTTCGTAGCGCCGCCGTGCAGGTTATCGGAGGAAGACGCCGAGATCGATATCAAGAAACACTGTGCTGTTTGCATCCTTAATTAAGAAAACTGCACTGCTTGCATCTGTGTTGAGGAAAACTGCACTGCTTGCATCTTTGTTGAGGAAAACTGCACTGCTTGCATCTGTGTTGAGGAAAACTGCACTGCTTGCATCTGTGTTGAGGAAAACTGCACTGCTTGCATCTTTGTTGAGGAAAACTGCACTGCTTGCATCTGTGTTGAGGAAAACTGCACTGCTTGCATCTGTGTTGAGGAAAACTGCACTGCTTGCATCTTTGTTGAGGAAAACTGCACTGCTTGCATCTTTGTTGAGGAAAACTGCACTGCTTGCATCTTTGTTGAGGAAAACTGCATCTTTGTAAAGGAAAACTGCACTGCTTGCATCTTTGTTGAGGAAAACTGCATCTTTGTTAAGGAAAACTGCACTGCTTGCATCTTTGTTAAAGAAAAAACTGCACTGCTTGCATCTTTGTTAGGAAAACTGCACTGCTTGCATCTTTGTTGAGGAAAACTGCACTGCTTGCATCTTTGTTAAGGAAAACTGCACTGCTTGCATCTTTGTTGAGGAAAACTGCATCTTTGTAAAGGAAAACTGCACTGCTTGCATCTTTGTTGAGGAAAACTGCATCTTTGTTAAGGAAAACTGCACTGCTTGCATCTGTGTTAAGGAAAAAAACTGCACTGCTGCTTCTTTGTTGAGGAAAACTGCACTGCTGCATATTTGTTAAGGAAAAAACTGCACTGCTGCATCTTTGTTGAGGAAAACTGCACTGCTTGCATCTGTGTTGAGGAAAACTGCACTGCTTGCATCTGTGTTGAGGAAAACTGCACTGCTTGCATCTTGTTGAGGAAAACTGCACTGCTTGCATCTTTGTTGAGGAAAACTGCACTGCTTGCATCTTTGTTGAGGAAAACTGCATCTTTGTTGAGGAAAACTGCACTGCTTGCATCTTTGTTGAGGAAAACTGCATCTTTGTTAAGGAAAACTGCACTGCTTGCATCTGTGTTAAGGAAAAACTGCACTGCTTGCATCTGTGTTGAGGAAAACTGCACTGCTTGCATCTTTGTTGAGGAAAACTGCACTGCTTGCATCTTTGTTGAGGAAAACTGCACTGCTGCATTTTTGTTAAGGAAAACTGCACTGCTGCATCTTTGTTGAGGAAAACTGCACTGCTGCATCTTTGTTGAGGAAAACTGCACTGCTGCATCTTTGTTAAGGAAAACTGCTCTGCTTGCTTGCTGAGCGCTGCAATGATTTGGACCCGGCTTTTTCCGGTTATTTACAATTACTCGCAACTGGCATTAAACCGTCACGCATGCGAGATTGAGTCAATGGCTTTCTTAAAATCGAAGTTGTGTTAGAAATCGCTTTAATGCTGAAAGTGCTTCAACGAGATGGGGGTGAGAAGATCTGGTGGGATTTACCCCTTTTTGAATCTTGAAGAAGTTTATGTCATAAATCCGCCAAATATGAACAAACGAATCACGAGACACCACGCGTTTCGACCTCTTAGGTCTTCTTCAGGCAAGATAGACAACACTCAGGACAATGAAAATGAAGAACGAGCAATCATTTTTCTTGTCAGCTTCGGCGCAAGATGGGCGTCAAGGAAAACTGCGCTGCTTGCATCATTGCTTCTGTCTTTCTTTGAGTCTGTCGAAAGTGGTGAGGGCACACCTGGGTCGAAACGCTATTGCACTGAATTTGACAAGATGCGTGATCGCTCGTTCTTCATTTTCGTTGTCCTGAGTGTTGTTTATCTTGCCTGTAGAAGACCTAAGAGGTTAAAACGCGTCGTGTTTTGTCTTGTGATTCGTTTGTTCATGTTTGGCGGATTTGTTACATAAACTTGGTGGAGATATACCTAGGTCGAACCATTATTGCGCCGAGTTTGATAAGATAAGTGATTGCTCGTTCTTCATTTTCGTTGTCCTGAGTGTTGTTTTTCTTGCCTGAAGATGACCTAATATTATAGGTCAAAACACGTCGTGTTTTCTTTTCTTGTGATTCGTTTGTTCATGTTTAGCGGATTTATTACATAACCTTTGTAAGAGTTTAGATTTCCGCCTGCAGTCGCTTCACTTTGCAACTAACCGCTTTAATAATCCTGAACCTCGCCTCCGCACTTAATCATTGCGTCTATCTGCCTTTGAGTCTGTTGAAAGTGGTGGGGAAATACCTGAGTCAAACCCTTATTTCAGTGTCAACAAATGCGGCCATGCCAGTGCACAACAGTCGGAAAAAGTACCGACTCACATATACAGTAACATCACAGTCGCTCGAGAAATTTTTTTTTGCTGTTAATGGAGACATACTGTTGCGGGACCATGAGACAGAACTTCCGGGTACAGTGGGACTATTTTAAAACGCTTCAACTTACTACTTCAGAGTTCCACATGGAGCAGATTTTGACAGTCCGGATGACCGTCAAGAATGTTGGGGAACTAATCACCAAATCTTTTAGGTCACACTTATAGACATTTGTCACTAAAAGCAAATGCAAACGAGATCTTTGTTGATTTTTAAATCCGAACTGTATTGCGATTCCGTAACTGTAATTCATTGCAAAAGCGTAATTCTAAAAAAAGCCTTTGAATGAAAATGCTGTTTGGATATACATATTGCTATGCATCCACAGATGTAAATGCTGGTCATTGAGTGAATTACTTGTTGTTGAGGCCTGAAAAAGAAAAAGAAAAAAAGAAGAAGAAAAACAGAAAAAATACACGTGCGTCGCTACAGTGCACTAGCTCTGAAGTCATACGTCAGTTTTTACGTTTTATACGTAAATACCGCACTGTAATGTGTAATGAGGATAGCGCATCATCGCATAATTCCGAGGTCTGTGCCACAGACATTACGCAATGACACTGCAACCAAGTCTCGACCTCCAGGCAAAGGTTTTACACCACGAAAAATGACATTGTACCCGTTTTGTTCATTATTAGAGCACGCAGGTACTACAGGCAAAGCAGATGTTTCAAAGAGTCTGATGTGTGTTGTTTCAAATATTGTCGTTTCCCTTAACGGGAAAGGCTGGTATTTAACTGAGCCGAACCCGGAGTCACTCGTGTCATTCACCCATCACTGTGACGCTTGTCCTCCATTGGCGAAAACTTACCTGTTTAACCTGACGGGAAACGTTTATAACAGTCCCTGCCTTGCCAAGTTCACACCGTAGCGAGAAAATTTAGGCCTACAATCTACAAAGAATCGCGAGGCCCGACAAAGAAAGAAAAGACGGACAGATGCACACATACACACAGACGCACAGACAGACAGACAGACAGACAACGCACACACCACACACACACACACACACACACACACACACACACCACGCACGCACCACGCACGCACGCACGCACGCACGCACGCACGCACGCACCACACACACACACACACACACACACACACACACACACACACGCACGCACGCACCTGTGTACATACATACACACACGCACGCACGTTTTTCACAGTTGCGAACATTGTCGCCAAGCTGAACCGATGGCTGGTCCACAACCCGGACAGACACATGTTACGAACACGACAATTGTGATGTGGTGTCCACAACAACAGCAACGCCAGTCTGTTCCTTTGTGTGAGGTCCGTGAGGAGGCATTTCCAAGGGGAGAGTACGCTGAATAAGCTGGCTGTTCATTCCTATGTATGAGATAAAGGCACTCGCAGCAGCGGTGTGTTCCTTCTGTTTGTATTCATGAGGCTAAAGCGCGTAACACTGTGGCCAGGACGGGTAACGCTGATTGGAGAGGTGAATGTACGCATGTCATTAAGAGTGTCAGGCTTTGCATGTCTTTTTTTTTTTCGGTCTCAGTGTCGGCGTCTACCTCTTTCTCTGTCTTTCAGCGCTTCTCTCTCCTGTCTGTCTCTGTCTGTCTGTCTGTCTGTCTGTCTGTCTGTCTCTCTCTCTCTCTCTCTCTCTCTCTCTCTCTCTCTCCTCTCTCTCTCTCTCTCTCTCTCTGCCTGTCTGTCTCCTCTCCCCCCTTATCTCTCTCTCTCTCTCTCTCTCTCTCTCTCTCTCTCTCTCAGTTGTAGAATACAGCAATTGCGTGATGCGTCCCCTGTCATGCTTAATATATCCGAACCCTTACACAAGAAACATCTAGACTAGTTGGAAGAAAAAAGAATCCAAGTAAACTCCGTTTTGTCCTGCGAAGGAAATAAAAACATATCCAATGCATCACGCTCCAGTGGCCCGGTGGAAGAGCATCGAATTGCGGCAACATGTTGCGAGCTCAGATTTCAACTGCACACAACGTAAAAATCAGCTCTTTCACTGCCCATCTCAGTGCATGCACGTGCAACGCGCGTCTCTCTCTCTCTCTCTCTCTCTCTCTCTCTCTCTCTCTCTTTCTCTCTCTCTCTCTGTGTGGTGGGGGGGGGGGGGGGGGGAGTGGTGGAGGGCGTGTGTGTTGTTGTTGTTGCGTTTTGCCTTTTATTATATTGTTTTGCATCGCACTGTATCATGATTTCTTCCTCACCGTATTACATGACACTGCATTTTGTGGATGGTTGTTAACATTTTTTTCCATGTACTGTTCGCTTTGCTTTAATCATTAAAACAAACTCAATATCTTAGCGCGGCTTTAGGTGGTGGTGGTTCTGTTAAACTTATTCATTTATAGAGTGTTTGTGTGGGTGGGTGGAAAGAGAGAGAGAGAGAGAGAGAGAGAGAGAGAGAGAGAGAAGGGGGGGGGGGTATTGGTCTGTGAGAAATTTTTCTTTTGATATGTTTCGTTTCTAAATCCACTCTGTGAGGAATCTGTCTTTTTAATTTGTTTTGTTTCTAAATCCACTTCTACATCATCGTCATCGTCACATTGCGGTTGCATTTCGAATGAAGTCACTGTTTCGGCCAGTTCTCCGCTGCCAAAATTGTCATTATTTCCCCGTCTCCGCCATGTCATATTCCCGGTCGTTTCTGGCTCAAAAATAGAAACAATATGGCGACAGCTATAAAGCACCCCCACCCCTCACCCCCTCCCCAGCACTTCCTCCTTCCCCGCTTCTCTAGTCCCGCCCCGTCCTTTTCCCTTTTCGGCCAGGCAGAGAGAGAAAAAAAAGGAGGGGACAAAAATCCACACAGATTAGATGGTAGAACTGGGATGTCGACGCGATCCTGACGGTCCTCTCCCTGTCAGGGAAGACAATTCCAGACAAGACAGATTGACTGGATTACTTGCCGTGCGTCACGCTTCATCGATCTCCGGGCGAATTTCTTGGAAGGTGATTAGAAGACCGGCCTGTGACGTTCTCCTCTCTCTCTGTCTCTGGCTCTGGCTCTGTGTCTCTGTCTCTGTCTGTCTCTGTCTCTGTCTCTGTTCTCTGTTTCTCTGTCTCTGACTCTGTCTCTGTCTGTCTGTCTGTCTGTCTCTCTCTCTCTCTCTTGTTACTTCTTTTCCACCCCCTGGCTGATTGTCATTTGTCTGTCTGTCTGTCTGTCTGTGTCATTTGTCTGTCTGTCTGTCTGTCTGTCTGTGTTTGTCTCTGTCTGTCTGTCTCTGTCTGTCTGTCTGTCTCTCTCTCTCTCTCTCTCTCTCTCTCTCTCTCTCTCTCTCTCTCTCAGTATCCACTTCTTTTCCCAGTTCCGCCCTCCCCTCTCTCTCTATTTTACTCACTCAGTGTCTCTCACGTCATACTCACACGCATATGCCCACGTACTTTCTCGCTCACTTATTCAAACCCTGTAGGTTCATACGTTTGCACGTGAACACTTGGCACTCGATTGGCCAACCCGGTTGATATTTGCTGCGAAACCCCAAACTTTATCTTGCCTTCTGGATTAAAAAAAAATTAAACATCGTACATCAAAACAATTCACAGAATATTTTAGGAAGGAATCACATGAATGGCAAGCCGTGTGACGCTTTCAGTGCTGGCCATGATAGTACTTGCATGCGTTCGGGATAATAATACATGTAAACATTTTTAACTGCCTGTGTAGGGTAAAACATGGACTTTTTTTTATCTCACAGTATAATTCATTTTAATTAGTGAGTTTCTGAATCTGTCCAGAAAAGGAAAGCATGACAGACGAATTAATTCAAGAGTTATTAGATGGTTTTTATTGCTGTTTATAGATGACGTTATCCAGCCGAGTCCTTGGTTTACAAAATAAGTTGAATGCATTTAAGAAAGAGGCCGGCTTATTATTTCACTCCACTGTTAATCTTGGTGACAATTTTTTTTTTCGTAACTTCATAATTATCATCTGTCTGGGCAAGAAAGTTCACGGTATAAAATAGTGGAAGGCGTTCATGCTTGAATTAAGTATTTAAGTAGTGGTCAGAACGAATCATTTCGGAAAGGAAAGATAAGTTTCATTGAATGTTTTTGTCACTGGAGGGCCGAATTCATTCTCAAAGATGCGTGACTCTCAAATGAAAACGATGGGGTTTTTTTTTGCATGATACAGTCGCGGAATCGCCCTTCCCAATGTGCAGAAATATTGTTGAGAAGAACAGATTTTTTAAACTTCAGTAGAAAGCTTTCGAGGGTGTAAGAACGCAATATACACTCTCACTTCAGTAGAAAGCTTTTGAGGGTGTAAGAACGCAATATACACTCTTACTTCAGCAGAAAGCTTTCGAGGGTGTAAAAACGCAATATACACTCTTACTTCAGCAGAAAGCTTTCGAGGGTATAAGAACGCAATATACACTCTTACTTCAGCAGAAAGCTTTCGAGGGTGTAAGAACGCAATATACACTCTTACTTCAGCAGAAAGCTTTCGAGGGTGTAAGAACGCAATATACACTCTCACTTCAGTAGAAAGCTTTCGAGGGTGTAAGAACGCAGTATACACTCTTACTTCAGTAGAAAGCTTTCGAGGGTTAAGAACGCAATATACACTCTTACTTCAGCAGAAAGCTTTCGAGGGTGTAAGAACGCAGTATACACTCTCACTTCAGTAGAAAGCTTTCGAAGGTGTAAGAACGCAATATACACTCTTACTTCAGCAGAAAGCTTTCGAAGGTGTAAGAACGCAATATACACTCTTACTTCAGTAGAAAGCTTTCGAGGGTGTAAGAACGCAATATACACTCTTACTTCAGCAGAAAGCTTTCGAGGGTGTCAGAACGCAATATACACTCACTTCAGTAGAAAGCTTTCGAGGGTGTCAGAACACAATATACACTCTCACTTCAGTAGAAAGCTTTCGAGGGTGTCAGAACACAATATACACTCTCACTTCAGTAGAAAGCTTTCGAAGGTGTCAGAACACAATATACAATCTTACTTCAGTGGAAAGCTTTCGAGGGTGTAAGAACACAATGTACAATCTCACTTCAGTGGAAAGCTTTCGAGGGTGTAAGAACACAATGTACCCTTTTAAAACTAGACATAGCTAAAAACGGTATCTCCCTGACACACACTGTCATGACAAGATGAGGTGTATATCAAATCTGTTGCTAAATCTATCACAGACGCGTAGAGCGTTAGTTTAAAAAAATTATGTGTGAATTATTTTGGAAAATAAGAATGAGTTATCGTACATTTCGTGGACAGTTGAGCCGTTCTGGTAATATTTTGTAGGCTTATTTTTTTTTCACCCGAAATAGATGTTTTTGATCATACCGTGCTGCAGGATTTGTTTGTTGATACTTACCGTATCTTTATCTTTTTCGGGTATATGTGAATGACTGAAATCAACAGACGAAGGTTGTTTATTTTCATGTTCGCCTTACATTCCTTTTTGCTTTGCTTGTTTGTTTTTTTGTTTGTTTGTATGTTTTTGTCATGCATCTTCCCCTTGCCACATGACTTATCTGGCAACAACAAAATAATTCCAAATTATCAACTCTCTCTCTCTCTCCTCTCTCTCTCTCTCTCTCTCTCTCTTTGTCTCTCTCTTTGTCTCTCTCTCTCTCTCTCTCTCTCTCTCTCTCTCTCTCTCTCTCTCTCTCTCTCTCTCTCTCTTCAAGACCTCGTGTCACTTGTTTACTGCACTCATGAATTCTCAGGTCATATTCTTTTCCCTCTCCCTCCCTCCTGCTCTCCCCCTCCCTTCTTCTCTCTTTCCATTTCCCTCCGTTTACCCCATCCCTCTTCCCTCTCTCTCTCTCTCTCTCTTCCTCTCTCTCTCTCTCTCTCTCTCTCTCTCTCTCATACATGTACCCGCGTACACGCACGCACATATTTGCGCTCGCACATTCCCCCTTGAGTACCCACACACTCATCGCTCGCTGACTCGCTGTCACACCAACTGTTGGCACTCCCCGGCCCGACACTAACCATGATGTTAACCAAAATAGAGACGCTAATCCACGGCAATGGCGGCGCCTGCTTCACTGAGAAGAAAACCCTGACAAACGATATCTTTACGACCACCCACCATAAGGGATGCAATTCATAAATCTGCCTGAGCGATGCCAGCAGTTGGTGATTATCAGGTTAAGGACAGGTCGGGGCCGTCTTTGACCAGCTTGTCCCTAAAACCCTCAAGATAATAGAACGTAAATCTTGCCATTCACTTGCGTCAGAGCCGTCTCAACGCCCACGTATTCAAGAAGCTGAAGCCAGGGCCTTCGCCTGCTGGGTTTTTTGTGGCGCTGGGCACCAGCCCTCAGCGTATCCTCGTGCCACAGACTTTGCCCTGTTATGAATAATGCCAAAGACGGTAAGTGGCCAACAGTTATGTCCACTGCAGTCCAGACTGACTGAACAATACGACGACATTTGTCTGTCGGATCTGCATTGTAGCTGCCCAACCCGAAGAATCCGATTTTCATGAACCAAGATCCTACTGACAGATATAATCACGTCATCAAAGATTCCTGAAATCGTCACTAGAGATGTGCAATTGACTATGGCTTTGGCACGCTACTTCTTGTATACTGTGTGCTAAGATCCGGAAAATATGTTGAAAAAAGACCTCATGTGTGGACTATTAAAGGTCATCGTAAATTTTGAATTCGTTTCGTTTTGAACTGAAGAAATCCGCTTTCAAGACAGACATGTTCAACATGATAACATTTTTAATCAAATTCATGGTTCAAAGATGACACGATTGATAATACAAAATGAAACATATATGAATGGGTTCTTATTGGAGTTGAAGTATTAATGAAAACAGAACTATATCCATGGCAAACTAGTGGACCACTAATGACCATTGAATCCGCAGAATTGAAGAACGGTCCTACCTTTTACATTTGTGCAAAACATGAATGAATTGGGTGTCAGCCCTTAAGTTATGACACTGATTGCGTTCATCAGTATTGTAAACGTTCCACGACAGTCAGTCCTGTCCAGTCCTTGACGTGTGTGTCCCGGATATGCAGCTGAGCGTGATGCTACTCTGACAATTCATGTTTTTATTCTCATGTTCTGTACGTGTGCCAGGTATCTTTGTTAGCAACGAGTTATAGTGACATCTATGTACAGTAACTGATGTCTGTGTATAATATTTTTACAGAATCTTCGGGGGAAATGGAGTGGGGTAGGAACTTCGGTACGTGTCACCCGTTTGTGAATTCATTTAAGTAAAAAAAATCGTCTTCTCAAAATGAAGACTATTCATTCAAGCGAAATGTATAGGCACTTCCGTTATGTACCTGTACCCTGTTGCGCGTCCATCTAGTCGTTGGTTTTCTTGTCCGAGTTTCCCTACCTAAATGCGGTCTGCCGATCAAGTCTGAACAGCGTCCCCTGCGCTGGTTTGTCTGTCTGAGGTTGCCTTTCCCCGTAGCTCGAGCTGACGGGGCGGCTGTTTGTCGCATGATGAATTCGTCGTTTGACACACGGGGTATTTCAGCGTGGAACACAGTGCCGACCTGTTGACCCGATCCAATCCGATAGGAACACCATCAGCTTTACGGAACGACCTGTCCTCATCACTGGCACCTGTTGGCAGAACTCACGAGGTCGTCCCCACAGTGGGTGCCATCCCGCACATGCTTGGCAATGCGGCTGCAGACATTCTGCAAAGAAGGGGTGATCAGCTGAACAGTAGGACAAGTATACCATCTATAAACAAGCCACGACCATCATTAAGGCCATGTAACCCCGGGTGCAGAGGCATCCACTGTACAACCAGAACGACCAGTACCATCTGCTGACCAGGTCCGTGAGAAGCTTTCCAGCTGAGAACAGCCCACAATCGCCCCAACCCCCGATCTGTTCACCAGCACGTTTCCTATAGGCCAGTCAGACCTGCAATCCATTCAGTCTGGCGTCCTGACAACAGAACATCAGCCGCAGGCATACCGCTGCAGTAGACCTTCGGGCTTCAGATCCAGACAGTGGAGATAAAGGTAGTGAGGAACCTCGCCCGCAGTCTAGAGGGCCTGCGGCTCGTTAGCCTACATTCTCCGCGCGAGAGCTTGGTGTGTCCATTTGAGAGCCAGCTAGAAGATACTGAAGACCTAAAGAGTGTCAGTACTGGGCTCTGTGCTCTTATTGTTCAAGCTCTGATTATTCTACTGTACTGACGGAGAGAGGAGACTATGGTGCCAATTATAATACCATGATTGGGCATTCTTATTATTTAACTGCATCAACAGAAGGAACGGATTGTGGTGCCCGTGAAAACGCTATGGCTGGGAATTATTGTTTTTGCATCAACGGTTGAATAGAGTGTGGTGCTAGTATACGATGCCATGATCGGGGATATCTGGCCAGTGATATAATATTAGTGTCGGTCTCTTTCTATTGTCGGAGGCAGAAATGTATTTTTGGCGCAGCTGTTTTTTCTTCACTTAGGAGACTGTCGTCAATCTTAACTGCCATCAACGACCGTAGCGTCGTCAGGTTGGTGAACACCAGTGTCGTCAATTATTTGTTTGCAACTAGCGTGTCTCTTTTTCCTTTCTTCCCTTTCCTTCCTTCCCTTTTCCTCTTTCCTTCTGGCTGTTCTGTGTTTCTACCACCCATCATTTTCACCAAACAAATCAACCCATCCTTACTTAGATAATTTTTACAATGATGGAGTTCAACAACTACACTTGTTTCAGCCAGTATCACTGACTTTCTGAAAATCCAGAAAAATTAAGTTATCGCTTGACCGATGTATTCAGTATTCACCAGCTTTAAGCAAGAAATTGGGGGGGGGGGGGGGGGGGGGGGGGGGGGGGGGCGATGATTGATAGACTGGTTTGGTTTGTAGATTGATGGTGGGAACCGACATTATGGGAAACGTGAGCTGCACGTTCATTGATCGTGTGCCGCCGTGAGGGAGCCGATTGTCTGGCCGGGCTATTTGCACAAAGGGTGGTGCAATATGCTACAGTCTGTATCGCTCTGCCTCTGTCCGGCTGTCTCTGTGTCTGGCTGTCTGGCTCTCTCTGTGTCGGTCTGTTTGTCTCTGTCTCCTGTCTCTCTCTCTCTCTCTCTCTCTCTCTCTGTCTGTCTCTGTCTCTCTCTCTCAATCTCTCTCTCTATATATATATGTATATGTGTGAGTGTGTGTGTGCGTGCGTGCGTGCGTGCGTGCATGCGTGCGTGTGTGCGTGCGTGCGTGCGTGCGCACGCGCGCGCGCGCGTGTGTGTGTGTATGTGTGTGTGAAAGAGAGAGAGAGAGAGAGAGAGAGTGTGTGTGTGTGTGTGTGAGGAGAGAGAGAGAGAGAGGTGGGGCTGTGTATACGCGTACACCATAACCCCCCCCCCCCCATCTCTCTCTCTCTCTCTCTCTCTCTCTCTCTCTCTCTCTCTCTCGTCCCACCTACCCACGCCCCACCCTTCGCACCAACCTTCCTCTTCTGCTTGCTCCATCCCTCCCTTTACCCCCTCGCCTCCCCCTCCCCCCTCCACATCCCCCCCCCCCCAACCCGCGGCCTCCCCGTCTGTCCCGATTAACCCGCCTCCCTCCTTCTCCCCCCCCAATCCCCCCCACCCACCGCTCTTCTCTCTTTGTCTCCAGCGGGCAGACCAGTTCATCATCACTCAGACGCAGCGCACACAGACGCTGGGAGAACGAACGGCCCAGGCCGAATGGCCTCTGTGTCTCTTATCTCTCTCCAACACCACCACGACCTTGTACCACCACCCTGGGTCGGTCGTTCCCACAACGGGCAACTGTTTGCTCGGCTCCCGCCAGCCTGTTTTTTTTTTGTTATTTTGTTTGTTTTATTTTTTTCCCAGGGGTACGTGCCGTCCAGTCCCGTCCTAAATGGGGGTGCTGGAAACAACGGTCCTGGTGAAAGGGCGCAAGTGGGATTAGCTTTTCCCGTATTTTTGCCTTTGTCTGAACACAGACAGTGACGGTAGAAAGCTTAGTTGATAGCCCCCCCCCCCCCCCCCCCCCACACACACCACACACACCCACCACCATCCCCTCTGCTACAACTTCGATCTTCAGTATATGTTTACTCGTGCGCTTGCCGGAGTAGATGCGTATACTTACGCAGTCTTTCTGTCTGTTTCTGTCTGTCTGTCTGTCTGTCCTCCCTCCCTCTCTCTCTCTCTCTCTCTCTCTCTATCTATCTATCTATCCATCTATCTTAGTCCGTCCGTCTGTCCGTCTGTTTGTTTGTCTGTCTGTCTGTCTGTTTCTCTGTCCCTGTCGCTATCTCTGTCTGTCTCTATAACTCTCAGTCTGTCTCTCTCTCTCTGACTCTTATAGAACACGGGCACATACAAGCAAATACAGGTTGAAAAATGACACAATATTCAAAAAGAGAGAGAGAGAGTATGTGTGTCTCTAT
>CM065737.1:12781163-12783663 GCA_033310375.1 Conus canariensis | reverse complement strand
GCTGTACAGCAACTTAAGAATGGAAAGGCTTGTGGGATAGATAGAATACAAAATGAATATATAAAACAAAGCATCCCAGTTCTCAAAACAAGTTATTGTAAACTTTTCAATAAAGTTCTTGATACAGGGACCATACCAGAAGAATGGTTGATTGGACTTATTCTGCCAATATACAAAGGAAAAGGTAGTAAATTGGACTGTAACAATTATAGAGGTATAACACTTTTGAGTTGTGTTGGAAAACTGTTCCACAACAATTTTGAATAACCGTTTGACAAATTTTATCGAGAATAACAACACACTTTCGGAAAATCAAGCTGGTTTTCGACGAAGTCATTCTACGACAGATCATATATTTGTTTTAAAAAGTTTAATTGATATTTTCAATAGTCGTAAAAAGCAATTATTTTGTGTTTTTGTTGATTTCACAAAAGCGTTCGATTCAGTTTGGAGGCAGGGATTATGGCAAAAGCTTATCAAAGAAGGTGTAAATGGAAAGATTTTGCAAGTAATCACGAATATGTATCAGCAGATAAAATCTTGTATATTTATAAATGGAAGTCAATCTGAATATTTTGGCAGTTTTAGAGGTGTTCGTCAAGGTGAAAATCTTTCACCTTTGCTATTTTCTTTGTATTTGAATGATCTTGAACTATATCTCACAGATCGTAACTGTGCTTTCTTAAATATTGATTTAAATCTTCCTGACTCAGATTTACTAAGTTACATTAGTTTACTTTTACTTTTGTATGCTGATGATATTGTTATTATTGCAGATTCTTTTTGCGGTTTGCAGCATGCTCTTGATGTATTAAGCGAGTATTGTAGTACATGGAAGCTTAATGTTAATGTAGCAAAAACAAAGGGTGTAGTCTTTAATGGACGCAATAGCCCAAGAAAAAAACTAAAATTCAAAAACCAGTGTATAGAAATAGTACACACTTTCAAATATTTAGGTATAATCTTTAGCAGAACAGGAAATTTTTATAAATGTAAGAAGTATTTGTATGACCAAGCGCAATGTGCAATGTTTTCTTTATTAAAGATGGTAAGATTTCAAGATTTGCCTATAAACATTGTACTGGACTTATACCAGTCAATGGTACTGCCTGTGCTTTTATATGGCTGTGAAGTTTGGGGATATAGTGATTTAAAGCTAATGGAAAGTTTTCAGCTTAAATTCTTTAAGCATCTTTTTCATTTAAATCGTTCTACCAAAACAGAATTGATATATGGAGAACTAGGAATGTATCCTGTGTCAGTTCAAGTACATGCACGAATGATAAAATTCTGGTCATCCTTACTTTCTCCACAAACAACAAATATTCATCTAGTTTGTATCAGGTATTATATGATTTATACAGAAATCAGGGTTTTACATCCAGGTGGTTGATGTGTATACGGGATATCCTAATAGAAACAGGATTCGACTGTGTGTGGGAGACACGAAAGTTTTCGTCTGTTCACAGTCTCTGTAGAAATGTTCGTAGTTCATTAGAAGACATTTACAAACGTGCATGGAATGATGCTTTAGAATCTAGTAATAAGTGTTTATTTTACAGAAATTTTAAACCAGAGTTTCGCCGTGAAAAATATATTAAGATGTTACCTGATGTTTATATATACCCACTGATTCGGTTTCGCTGTGGCAATCATAAACTCATGATAGAAATTGGCAGACGATTTGGAATACCTCACGATGAACGATTCTGTCGGGACTGTGACCAGAATGACCTTGGTGATGAATTTCATTTTGTAATGAAATGTAACAAATATAACGACATTAAGAAATCAGTTTATACCTAGAAAATTTACATATACAAAGTCCGTATTTAACTATTGTCGTTTGCTTTGTGGTAGTAAGAAAGTGTTGCTAAACTTAGCGAAGTTTTTGAAACTTAGTAAAGTTGTGTAACATTACATTCGGTATGTTAATTATAGGGAAAATTTTGATGTTTGATTTGTTTCATTTCTATTTGTTTGATTTGTTTCAAGTCCTCCATGCCCCAAAAGGGGTCGCAGGATTAAAATCTTTGAAATCTTTGTTGTGTGTGTTTGATTGTGTGTGTTTGAGTGTGTACGTACGTACCGCGTCCACGCCTCTCTCTGTCTGTCTGTTTGTCTCTCTCTCTCTCTCTCTCTCTCCTCTCTCTCTCTCTCTCTCTCTCTCTCTCTCTCTCTCTCTCTCTCTCTCTCCCCTCCGCGCTCTCTCCCTCCCTCCCCCTCTCTGTCTTTATGTACACACACACACACACACACACACACACACACACACCAACCACACAGATTTATCATATATATCTATATATATACGTGTGCGCGCGCGCGCGCGCGCGCGCGTGTGTGTTGTGTGTGTGTGTGTGGTGTGTGTGTGGTGTGTGTGTGTGTGTGTGTGTGTGTGTGTGTGTGTGTGTTGTGACTCGGATAGATGGAAGGATAGTGATCCAGACAGAAGGCTGACCTGTGGAATGTGTAAAACACAACACCTCAGAAGGTGTCG
>CM065737.1:12761163-12771163 GCA_033310375.1 Conus canariensis | reverse complement strand
TATGGGACAATGATGTGGAGAGACTAAACTGAAATTACGCCTTTTAATTTCAATTTACCACAAGGAAGTTATAGGACAATAATGTGGAGAGACTAAACTGAAATTACGCCTTTTAATTTCAATTTACCACAAGGAAGTTATAGGACAATAATGTGGAGAGACTAAACTGAAATTACGCCTTTTAATTTCAATTTACCACGAGGAAGTTATGGGACAATGATTTGGAGAGACTAAACTGAAATGACGCCTTTTAATTTCAATTTACCACTAGGAAGTTATAGGACAATAATGTGGAGAGACTAAACTGAAATGACGCCTTTTAATTTCAATTTACCACAAGGAAGTTACGGGACAATGATGTGGAGAGACTAAACTGAAATTACGCCTTTTAATTTCAATTTACCACAAGGAAGTTATGGGACAATGATGTAAGAATCTGTAGTATTGCACATCAGTGACAAAAGCCTGCTCTGTGGGACGAACCGCGCAGGCAAAAAAAAAAAAAGAAAAAGAAAGAAAAAAAAAGCTGTGCACAGAGAAAAAGAACAGAGCATTATTAATCTTTTCACCGCAAGTTCGAGACGCACGTTACATTGCATTCAGGTGAGCAGGAAGGAAAATCCAATGAGCTTGTTTACAGCTCAGCCCAAACGGCCAGAAGGAATCGTGGCAGGATGTGAGCTGGGAGGACAACAGACATATTGACATGACCCGAGAAAAACAGAGACGTAAAGAGACTGGCAAACATTCACGCAGACAAATCGTTCTGTAGCTAGATAGATGAAAGGGCAGAAAAAAAACTGGAAGGTGAGTAGGTGGATAGATAATTGGGCAGACAGACAGACAGACAGTCAAATCGATAGATAGATGGATAAACAGAGAGAGAAAGAGACACAGACAGACAGACAGGCAGATAGATAGACAGACAGACAGGTGGCTAGATATATAGATATAAAATGGAAAGGTAGAAGGTAGCTAAACGGACAGATAGGTAGACAGACAGATAGATAAGCAGTGAGGTCGAAGACGGCTGACAGAGATATACATACATACATACATACAGACATACATACATAGATGCTTACATACATACGTAATTACCTTTGTACGCACAAACTTACCTCTTACATCTATACATACCTCGTACATATTTACATACATACGTACATACATACATTACATACAGACAGAAAGGCAGGCACACGCATGCACGTACACACGCACGCATGCACGCACGCACACATACATACATACATGCATACATACATTGTCGGTGCGACTTGACTGTCTGTGTTTTGAGGCCGTGGAGGTTACTCTCCCACAGAGCAGGGGTGCTGTTACCATTGTCTGTCTCTACCGACCTCCTCCCAGCAAATCAAACAATATGACGGACAAGATATTCATTGATGAGTTTCCTGTTTTGGTTTCTCGTCTGTCAAATCTCTCAGGCGAAATTATGATTGCTGGTGATCTGAATTTTCATTTTGACTCCCTGTCCTGTCCCCATGTCAAACAACTGAAGACCCTCTTCAGTGACCACTGTCTCAAACAGCTTGTTGATAAGCCAACCCATCGGTGCGGTCACATTTTGGACTGGTGCATAGTGCGTGAAAACTCCACTGTTGTGTCCAGCTGTGCTGTGCTCACCATCCCCTTCTCTGACCATGAGGCGATCATAGGAGCCCTTGCCATGGAGAAGCCCCAGAGAAAACAGCGCATGGTGCAGTCCAGGAACCTGAAGCGGATCGATCCCAAAGCGTTCCAGGCAGACGTACGGCATCTGGTGGCCTGTGATCTGAGGGACTGCCCGGACCACCAGCTTGCCGACCACTACAACGTGGGTCTCCGCCGCATTCTGGACCAGCACGCCCCTCTGGTCACCAGGATGGTGACTGACCGCCCCTCAGCGCCGTGGAGAAACAACTGTGTCAGGGACGCGAAGAAAGATGTGCGTCAGGTGGAGCGCAGATGGAGGTCAACTGGTTTGACTGTCCATCAAGAAGAGTACAAAAGAAAACTGAACTCTTACTCTACGTTTACTAAGAACGTCCGAGTGAAATACTATAGTGGCCTTATTGCCGATTGTACCTCCTCAAAACAGTTGTATGCAGTGGCTGGTCAGCTCTTGGGCACAGTTCTAGTTTCCCCCCTCCCAAGCAACCTTGACCCATGCCAACTTCCAGAAACGTTTTCTCGCTTTTTTCATGAGAAAGTGTCAAAAATAAGGCATGATTTGGATTGCCAAAACGCTGGCCCACCAAACTTCAAAATATTTAACGGCCCCAAGCTTAACCGTTTTGACACAGTGTCTGAATAGTTCGTCTCAGAACTTATTTCCAAGTCTGCAACGAAGTGCTGTGATCTTGACCCAATCCCCACCAACCTCACCAAACAGAATCTTGCCGATCTTGCCCCAGTTCTCACGAGAATTATAAATGTTTCTCTGGCTACTGGCTCTGTTCCTGGATGTTTTAAACATGCTCTGGTAGTTCCTCTTCTAAAGAAAAATGGCCTATGTCCTGATGAACTTAAAAACTTTAGACCTGTTTCTCACCTTCCTTTTCTCTCCAAACTCCTGGAAAAGGTTGTCTTTGTGCAACTTGAACGCCATCTGTCCCAGCACAATCTGTATGAAATTAACCAGTCTGCTTACAGACAGAATCACAGTACCGAAACAGCGTTGCTTTGTGTGACTGACAGTCTCCTTCGGTCCGCTGACAACAAAAAAGCATCGCTTCTGACTTTGCTAGATCTCAGTGCCGCATTTGACACTATCGACCACAGTATTCTTTTAAAAAGACTGTCGGCGTCTTTCGGTATCACAGACACTGCATTAGAATGGTTTCGGTCATACCTGACTGGCAGAACACAGTCTGTGTCGTTGGTGGCAAGGTCTCCTCCCCCCTTCCCCTGGACTTTGGTGTGCCCCAAGGCTCCGTTTTGGGCCCCCTTCTCTTCTCTCTGTATATTCAACCTCTATCTACGGTCATTGAGGAACACGGAATTCCTCATCAGAAATTTGCCGATGACACCCAGCTGCACGACGCTGCTGAACCTGCTGCATTCCAACTTTTGGTATCGGAATTTGAACTGTGTTTCCAATCTGTTAAATCATGGATGCTTAAAAATAAGCTTAAGCTAAATGATGAAAAAACTGAGGCTCTGTTGGCAGCACCTCGTTCTGTTTTGGATCGCATTTCTGAAAAATCTATTCAAGCTGGAACCAACAAAATTCCCTTTGAAGACAGTGTGAGGGATCTGGGTGTCCATTTGGATAGTACGCTGTCCATGAATGTCCAGATCGGTCACCTGTGTCGTTCAGCCTATTTGGCTTTGAGAAAGATCGCGTCAATTCGCTCATATCTTACACAGAAAGGGACTGCCCAACTTATCTGTTCCCTCATCATGTCAAAACTCGATTACTGTTACAGCATTCTTGCCGGTCTTCCCGCTGTCGATATAAACCGACTTCAACGTATACAAAACAACGCAGCCAGACTTGTTTTCCAAAAGTCCAAAAGAACCCACACTACACCTCTGTTAGTTAGACTACATTGGCTTCCCATTCATGCGCGCATTCAGTATAAACTTGCAACACTTGCTTTCCGACACTTTGATGAAACATTGCCTGCTTATCTTTCCAACACACTTGTCACTTATCAACCCTCTCGCACTCTCCGCTCTAGCAGTGACAAACTTCTCAAGCTTCCCCGCATGAAACTGAAATCCTTTGGCCAACGTTCTTTCAGTTATCAAGCCCCCCTTGTCTGGAACTCCCTCCCCTCCCAGCTCCGCTCTTCACAGACTCTCTCTGCGTTCAAATCTGGTCTCAAAACGCATCTCTTTCAGAAGTCCTTTTGTCTTTCTACATAGCGTACGAGTTAATGCGTTTCCCATGCATTCTCCATCCTTTTGCCTCTTGAATGTGCACCCGCGCTTCCGTGCCTGAGTGCTTGTGTACTTTTGCGTGTGTGCGTTCGTGTGTGTGCGTTTACGCGCGTGGGTTTTTGTTGCTTCGTGTTGAGTTTGCCCTTTGTGTGTGTGTGTGTGTGTGTGTGTGTGTGTGTGTGTGTGTGTGTGTGTGTGTGTGTGTGTGTGTCTGTCTGTCTGTCTGTCTGTCTGTCTGTCTGTCTGTGGGTGTGGGTGCTCCCTTCTGCATGTTTTATATTGTATCCCGTGCAGTGTTCACGAAATTGGAGGCGGGTGGGTGGGGGGTGGGGGTGGGGATGGGGGCTGGTTCTTTTCTTCTATTCCCAAATTCTTGTCGAGCGTTGTTCATATAATGTCATGTGTGGGGGGTGGCGGTGTGGGGGGGGGGGGAGGTGGGGGAGGATAGAGTGGGGGGGATGTGGCTTGTTCATCTGTTTTAGTGCTTGATTTGTGACCTATTGTTTTGATGCCTTTTTCTCAGTATTGTGCAATGTTTATGGAAACTTTAATTTTTCCTGTATTGTGAAGCGCTCTGAGGATGTCTTCTTCTCTCATCGAAGAGCGCTATATAAGCTCGATTTATTATTATTATTATTATACATACGTACGTAGGTACGCACGCACGTACATGCATGCATGCATACATACATACATACATACATACATACATACATACATACATACATACATACATAGTAGTAGTAGTAGTCCGTCGGGAGCCGACGAAGACGATGGTCTGTGCACTCAGCGATGACGATGACAGCGCATGTGACTCCGCAGCTCGAAACTGGAAGCACACTGGCGCCCACAGACGACACATCGATGGTCTGAGTTTGGGACTGAGGAGGACGAGGCCCTGTGTCGTCTGTCCCTTGCATCGGCGAGACGCAGTCTTCTGTCCTCTTCGGGGGCAGCTGTTGCTTTGAAGGTGAGGGACCTCCAAGATGATCTGCCAGCAGCAAGGGTTTCGAGCTCGCGAAGCTGGATGCCGCACCATCTGAGATTGCTCTTAAGGGTGTCTTTGTATCTCAGTTTGGGCCTTCCCTGTCTGCGTGAGCCTTTCTTGAGCTCACCAGACATCAGTTGTCTGGAGGTGCAGCTGCCGTCCATTCTGATGACGTGCCCAGTCCAGCGTAGCTGAGCCTTCAGCAACATTGACTCAATGCTTGTCAAGCCAGCTTTGTCCAACACCTCTTGGTTTGTGACTTTGTCCTGCCAGCGAATGCCCATAATCATGCGCAGCGATCGCGTATGGAACTGTTCTACCTGCTTGTTATGTTTTCGATTCAGGGTCTACATTTCACATCCATACAGTAGTGAAGAAAGGACTATAGCCTTGTAGATCGTAGTCTTTGTAGACAGTCTTATGCATTTCTGCTTGAGGACCTTCACTCTTAATCTACCGAAGACCTGGCTGGCTTTCTGGATCCTGGACATGATCTCTTTGTCCAGTGAACCATCTGCAGAGATAATGCTGCCCAGATACTTGAAGCTCTCCATGCATTTAGTTGGACTTCATCAATGGCAATGGCTGGCTGGGGCTTGGCTGCGTTAGGGGCGGCTTGGACCAGGACCTCCGGTTTTCTAAGACTGATTGCCAGTCCGAACAGCTTGGATGCGTTTGCGAAGTGGTCAACAATGACTTGCAGGTGTTTCTCTTTGTGTGCCATGAGAGCACAATCATCCGCAAAAAGGGCTTCAAGGATGAGTTTCTTCAAGGTCTTGGTTGGAGCAGCAAGACGACGGAGGTCGAACACGGATCCATCTGAGCTGTACTTGATGTATACGCCCAAGTCCAGATCTTTCACAGCATGAAGGACCTGCGTGAAGAACAAGTTGAACAACTTGGGGGCGAGGACACAGCCATGTTTCACTCCGTTTAAGATGTTGAAGGAGTTTGTGCATTCACCATTAGAAAGGACATGTCCAGTCATGTTGTAGTGGAAGAGTCTTATCAAGGCGGTGAACTTGTGTGAACAGCCCAGCTTCATCAGGATGGTCCACAAAGCTTCTCTGTTGACAGTGTCAAAAGCTCTGGTCAAGTCTATTAACACTGCATGCTAGACCATCTGCTGCTCAATGCATTTCTCCTGGACTTGTCACACAGCAAAAACCATGTCTATGGTACTGCGGCCAGGCGAAAACCACACTGGGGTTCAGGAAGGTTGTCTTCAGAGATGTTGTTGATGAGCCTGTTGAGGAGGATGCGGGCATGTATATTTCCAACAATGGAGAGAAGAGAAATTCTTCTGTAATTACCACAGTCTGATTTTGCCCCTTTGATCTCATAAAGTGCCACGATAGTGGCATCACGGAGGTCTGCTGGCATGCCCTCTTCCTCCCAGATGGTCGAGAGGACGTCGTGGAGCGCTCTGAAAGCTGTGGTTCCCAGTGCTTTATACAATTCAGCAGGAATTTCATCTTGTCCAGTGGCTTTTCCGCGGTTCATTTGCTTTATATAGCAGTCCTGACTTCATCCTCAGTGGGTGGTAGGTCAAGGTCCACCTGTGTAGGCTTCTGGGGTATCTGCTGTAGGGCTTCCTGGTCAACAGTGGATATCCGGTTTATAAGATGGCTGAAGTGTTCTTCCCACCTTGCGCTGATTCCCTCCTTGTCCTTGATAATGGTAGAACCATCAGCAGAAAGCAGAGAGGCTGTTCCTCCTTTTGAGGGGCCATAGACAGCCTTGATGACACTGAACAGCATCTTAGAGTTGTTGGTATCTGCATATATATAGCTGCACTTCAACGGCCTTCCTTTCCTACCTGCATGGCTCTGAGTTCTTTTGGGGCTCTGGCTTGACAGTCCTTGAATCTGTCATGTCATGAAGAACAGTTGAGATGGTTCTGGCAGTCAATGTAGGCCTTATCCTTATTGTCCAGCAGTGCTTGCACGGCCTCATCATTTTCATCAAACCAATCTAGGTGAAGCTTCCTCTTTGGGTCTGGTACTGCCTTGGCTTCTCTGTGACCACGTCTTTGAATTAATGCCACTTTTCTTCTGGTCCACCAGATAGTGGTCCTGTCGCCTCAAACTTGTCATCAGGGCTGGTTTGGAACTCCTGCTGGTATCTGGGTGACAGAGTCTAGCTGTGTTGAAGACCACTCTAATGAGCTTCGGGCCGTTACGGTAGAGAGGGACTATGCGCATGTTGAGCTTAGCTTTAACAAGCCGGTGATCCTTCCAACTATCTGCACCACGCATTGCTGTGGTGATGAGTACGTCGCTGCTGTCACGCTGGCGGGTGATGATGAAGTCTTTTGAAATGCCATTGTTTAGATCTGGGGTGCATCCACGTCGGTTTGTACTTATCAGTCTGCCTGAACGTTGTGTTGGTTATCAGCAGGCCGTACTCTGCACATTTGCTCAGTAGCCATTACTATTCATCTTCCCAACTCCAAGCTTACCTATCACTCTTTTCCATTGGTCATAGTCTCTTCCAACTCTGGCGTTGAAGTCGCCTAGCACTATGAGTTTGTCGGAGGCAGGTATGGTGCGCAACAGATTGTCCAGGTCAGCACAAAACTGCTCTTTGATCTCCTCTGTGCTCATCAAAGTGGGAGCACATGCACTTATGATGGTGGCGAAGCGCTTGTTGCTAATAGGGAAGCGGAGTTTCATTAGTCTTTCATTAATGCTAGAGGGTAGATCGGGAATGTGCCTAAGAAGGTTAGACTCGATGGCAAATCCAACTCCGTGTATTCTGTCCTCGTTCTGGGCCGTGCCTTTCCAGAAGAACGTGTATTCTCTGCCTGACTCTGACACTGATCTTTCTTCAGCAAGCCAACTTTCACTTAGAGCTGCGATGTCGATGTTGCACCTTAACAATTCTTTTGCAGTAAGAGCTGTCCTTCTTTGAGGCTTTGAGGGGTTGTCTCTGTTCATGAGGGTACGTATGTTCCATGTTTCATGGTTAGTTTTTTCTTCCTTAGTAGTAAATGACCGCACATGGGCAAATCCGCCAGCCGCGGTGAGCTGGCTGGACAGTTGAGGGCAAGCTTTGTTTAGGCCACCTTGTCTAGGCCCGTCCCTTACTAGGGTGAGCAGTGCTGTCCTGAAGAGGAGGCTGCTCAGTCACCTGAGATGCTGCCGGGATTCTTTGTTGCCCTGGATTCAAAGAACACACGACCACTGATCCCAGATCACCTACGCGCAGGCTCACGACTATGACTTCCATTGGTTACCTCCACCTGTCACTTTCGCTACTCCCCCATCGCCGCAGGACTTGTGGTTAGGGAGTTGTGGGGTTGGTTTACACAGACACTCGTGTGTGAATTTGACTGACCCTCGGGTACCAGGAAAGTTCCTGGCATCAAAGGGTGAAGTGGAAGAGCCGTTGCACAGGGGCAGTCCCACTCTCTCGGCAGAAAAAAATCTTGATCCAACGGCACAGAAAACTGTTACGTCTGGATACCTCCCCTGCTACATACATACATACTCACACACATACACACATGCATACATACATACATACATACATACATACATACATACATACACACACACATACACACAATACATACATACATACATACATACATACATACATACATACATACATACATACACATATCAATTACTTTAATGCATCAACTTGTCAAATCAACAACTATGCACAGTAGCCCAGACTGCAGGCGCATCGATAAAAGCTGTCTTTCACATTCTCTCTCTCTCTCTCTCTCTCTCTCTCTCTCTCTCTCTCTCTCTCTCTCTCTCTCCTTTCTCTCTCTCTCTCTCTCTCTCTCTCTCTCCTTTCTCTCTCTCTCTCTCTCTCTCTCTCTCTCTGTCTGCCCCCACATGCATACATACATACATACATAAATACATACATACATACATACATACATACATACATAAACATACATACACATACACACACACATACATACATACATACATACATACACAGACAGACAGACAGACAGACAGACAGACACCTCGAGTAACTCAACACGAGAGGAATGTAAGCACTCGCAATTAGCAAACGCAGACATAAAAGACAGACACGTGTCAGCGCTCGCTGCTAACTATCCATTAGGCGCGAGAGCAACAACAATCCCAGACGAAGGTAAACACTCTACATACATACATCAGAACAGACAAAGCTCAATTTGCCCATTCATAACTAATCAGACCAGCTCTGCTGGCTCCGTCCTTTGTGGAGGTCCTTCCACTCCTCCAAATAAACGGATAGACAAATAAATAAGTAAATAATCAGAACGATGAACATTAATTAGGAGAAAATACAGAAAAAAAGTATGATTTGGTCCGTATTTTTTTATTTCCTCTGTGACGCTAGGCATGTAATGAGAGAATGTAATCAAAAGCTAACGTACAAACAAACAAACAAACCACGATGAACAGTAATGATAGAAAATACAGAAAAAAGAAATGTAATTTTTGTCTGTGTGTGTTTTTTTTTCCTCTGTGAAGCTAGGCATGTGATGAGAGAATATAATCAAAAAAAAAAGAAGAAATTTAATGTTTAGATCACATGCAACTTCGGCCAAGAAAAGGAGGAAAGATAGATAGATAAACATAAAGATCGATCGATAGATAGATAGATAGACAGACGGACAGACAGATGGATTGATACACAAACAAGAAAGAGAGACAGACAGACGGAGAGAAAGACACAGATAGACAGACGGACAGGTGGATAGGTAGATAGGTATATAGACAAATGGATAGACCGAGACAGATACATAGATGCATAGATACGTAGATAGATAATCACATAGATAAGTGGATAGATAAATAAGTAGATAGATAGATAGATAGATAGATAGATAATAGATAGATAGATAGATAGAAATAGATGTAGGTGGGTTAACAAATAGGTAGATAGACAGGATAGACGGATAGTTAGAAATACAAAAAGATAGATGGCAGGAAGGTAGGTTAACACATAGATAGACAGATGAATAGACAAGTGTGTAGATAAATAGGTAGATAGGTAGTAGGCAGATGGATGGATGGATGGATAAATAGACAGATAAATGGATAGACAGACAGACGGATAGATAGACAGACGGACGAACAGAGAGATAGATAGATACATGGCTGGATG
>CM065737.1:12751163-12756163 GCA_033310375.1 Conus canariensis | reverse complement strand
ATGGAATTTCTGTGAGCAAGGTTTTCATAGAATCTGCGGTAAAGTGTTTGCGTCTGATATGTATGTGTGTCCCACCACTCTACAAGAACACGTTTCACAGTAGGCTTAAAGGGTTCATCATATGGAATGCACAGCAGAGCTTATTCACCTCTTAAAAGACATAAAATGTTTCTTCTTTACTACTAGTAGCAGAAGATAAAGACATATGTCGGTTTAGACATGTATCTAGAAAAGACCAGTTGCATGAATTCAGACTTGGTGTTTCAGAAGTAAATTCTCATTCGTCAAGGTACAGACAACATACACAAATCTTCTTGGTATGCAGGTGTTTTGTCTTGTGTCTCGTTTGTCCACGTTTTGTTTTTTGGCGGTTCGCTAACATTTATTTAAGAAGATCTGTTTATGTAGTTTTTGTGTGATTGTTTCCGACACGAATGTCATTGTCAAGTGCTCCCCCCCCCCCCCCCCCCCCCCCCCCCCATTCCACCTTTCTCATTTTCATTTTGACACATTTAGAAGAGACCTAATCATTGAACCCTCTCTCTCTCTCTCTCTCTCTCTCTCTCTCTCTCTCTCCCCCTCTCTCTCTCTCTCTCTCTCTCTCTCTCTCATGTCACATATGAATATTTATAGACCATCGGCCATACAGGAAGTTAGGAGTGGCGACGGAAATGGACAATATTGTTCTCCCTCGTCTGTGTGAGTGAGTGTGTGTGTGTGTGTGTGTGTGTGTGTGTGTGTGTGTGTGTGTGTGTGTGTGTGTGTCTGTCTGTCTGTCTGTCTGTCTGTCTGTCTGTCTTTTTGCGTGTCCATGTGTATGCGTGCGTGTGTGTGTTTGCGCTGGCGCGTGTATGTAGTTTTGTATGCGAGCGTACGCGCGCACGCGCGTGTTTGTGTGTCCGTCAGTGTGCACTGTGCCCAGTAGACTTTGTGATCAGAGTTTATTTGTTATTGTTGTTGTTGTTGTTGCTGCTGCTGCTGTTTGTTGTTGGCGAAGCTGCTGTGGCAGGGTGGATGCAGTTGTGTAGTCACTGTTTTCCCACGTTCCGTGTGTTGCAGCCGGCGAAATGCTGGCCCGTTAATGTGATGATCTCTGTATAATCATCCTAAACATTTTCATAAGGGGTCCAAGATTCGCAGAATCGTTGGTCACATGATCTTGGCGTTGTTATTCTGGAATATTATCTACAGTTTAGCCATGGTCGGACGCATAGAGTCGGTTCATGGTTCTTTGGGTGGGTTCAAAAACAAAAACAAAGAAACAAACTAACAAAAACAAAAACCAAACAATGTGTGTGTTTGTGTGTGTGTGCGTGTGTGTGTGTGTGTGTGTGTGTGTGAGTGTATGTGTGTGTGTTTGAATGTGTGCGTGTGCGTGCATGAGAGCGTGCGTACGCGCGTGCGCGCGCGCGTGTGTATGTGCGTGTGCGTGCATGAGAGCGTGCGTTCGTGCGTGCGTTTGGATGTGTGTGTGTGTGTGTGTGTGTGTGTGTGTGTGTGTGTGTGTGTGTGTGTGTGTGTGTTCGCGCGCGCGCGGCGCCTGTGTGTTCTCTCTCTCTCTCTCTCTCTCTCTCTCTCTCTCTCTCTCTCTCTCTCTCTCTCTCTCTCTCTCATATGCCATTATTTACTTCTTATGCATATTTGTGGTGATTTGCTCTGTTGAGTTCAGAAAGGCAAATGAGTAAACTGACCGAGGTGTCAATATTATCACCTCTGCTCGCTCTCTCTCTCTCTCTCTCTCTCTCTCTCTCTCTCTCTCTCTCTCTCTCTCTCTCTCTCTCTCTAAAGCAAGGTGATGTTTGCAGCCCGATTCTCTTTTCGTTGTTCGTCAACGAACTTGCACTAGAAATTATAGAAAATGGCAAACATGGTGTGTCCTTTGATTTGATAGAATTGTTCATATTACTTTTTGCGGATGATATTATCTTGTTATCAATATCAGTTGTTGGCCTACAAAGACAGTTGAATAGTTTGTATGCAGCTGCAATGAGACTGGAGCTAAAAGTGAATATGGAGAAAACAAATATTGTTTTTCGCAAGGGTGGATATCTGGCTAGACATGAACATTGGATGTATGGAAATGAGCCAGTAAAAGTAGTAAACGTATATAAGTATCTGGGTATATTCTTTTCAACCAGGCTGAGTTTTACCTATGCATGTAGAGATATAGTTAACAGAGCAAAAAGAGCTGTTCTAATTATACTTAAGGTAATGTATAAGCTTGACTGTAGTTCGTTTAATATATTTAAAAGATTATTTGATTCACAAGTTCAATCAATTTTACAATACGGGGCTGAAATATGGGCGTTCGAAAGCAGCAATGTTATCGAAAAGCTGCATTTGTTTGCCATGAAACGCTTTTTGAACGTCGACAGTCGTACTCCTAATGATTTGGTATATGGAGAAATAGGAAGATATCCTATCTATTTAAACTCATACGTTAAATGCATCAGTTACTGGCTAAAATTGACAAGGATGGAAAATTACAAGTTACCATTTAAAGCATATAAAGTGTTATATGATCTTGATATTAACGGAAAGAAGACCTGGGCCACAAATGTTCGTAAGTGCCTATATTCTTATGGTTTTGCTTTTGTATGGGATAACCAAGGTGTCGAAAATATTGCAGCCTTTATTAAATGCTTTAAACAAAGGATCATTGACTGTAGGTGGCAAGACTGGCATAGTCACATGCACACCAGCGACCGATTTGCTGAATATAGGGCGTTTAAGACAACAAATCTTATGGAACCGTATGTTGAAATTGTTATGAATAGATATGTTAAAAGTGCTCTAACAAAACTAAGATTTGGTGTGTCAGATATAGCCAGTCACCGATTTAGATACAGTGGAAAAGTAGATGAAGTTATGTGTCGCTTGTGTCATGTTTCTAAGGAAGATGCCATTCATATTGTTCTGTGTTGCCCTGTTCTTCATGATTTGAGGGTAAGATATATTCAGCCCAAGTATTATAATGACCCATGTCAGTTCAGGTTTAATCTACTTATGGCATGTAGAAATGAGTGTGTACTATCTAATGTAGCACTATTCACTTATAAAGCTTTAAAACGTTTGTGTACTGCTTCAACATAAAAAGTACTATTGATGGACCACATAACAATGACTTTTTTTTTTTTTTCTCTTTGTTTTGCTTTGTTATGCTTTACTTTATTTTTGTTTAGTGCATGACAAATGTTTTATGACCGGTGTCTAAATTCCATGGCATGTATGTATATATATATATATATATATATTGTGTGTGTGTGTGTGCGTGTGAGATTATATGAGTCGGTGAACGACCATCCCCTTCAGGTAGGGGCCTAGGCCTAAAATCTGAATAAACATTCGCATTCGCATTCGCATTCTCTCTCTCTCTCTCTCTCTCTCTCTCTCTCTCTCTCTCTCTCTCTCTCTCTCATGCCATTATTTACTTCTTATGCATATTTGTGGTGATTTGCTCTGTTGAGTTCAGAAAGGCAACTGAGTAAATTGACCGAGGTGTCAATATTATCACCTCTGCTGTCAGGTAAAGATTCACACATGACACATGCTTCTCTCTCTCTCTCTCCCTCTCTCTCTCTCAGCACACTACCTTTGTGTAAACCAAGCAGCACCTGCAGGTGTTTCATTGATTCGAGGCCAATCGTGACAAAAGTGCGCGCGCTCCTCGTGAAGGACAGAACGGAGGCGGCAGAGAGAGGACAGTCTCTCGCTGAGCTAACAACAAAAATATTGTCGGTCGCGTGATGTTGGCCACCCTCCACAATTGAAGTTTCTTTCTTTTAGTGTGCGTGTGTGTGCGAAATACCGCATGAAACTCCCCACCAATCAAATTCTGTTACTATTTATAGTGGAGATAGGGCGGGGGTTAGGGTGGGGGAGGAAGGAACAACTAAGGAATGGTGTGATTAGAAAAAGGTTTTGTTTTTCCCCCTTTTCTGATCACTGTCTCCCGAAGACAACAAAGATTTGGTTGGCGTGGAAGACTGAAGAGGATTATGAGGGGAATGAAGCTGCACCACAGACTGGACGGTTTCAACTTTAGTTTTCATTTTAGTCTCTTCTACAATCATTACCTCAGACTGTTCGTCTCCGACTATTGTAGTTTTAAATACTGATACGTTGGCATGATCGATCTCACTGACCAAACCAAAATGTGGTTTTGCGCCGAATATGAGAAGATAAGTGGTTTCTCGTTCTTCGTTTTCACTGTCCTAAATGTTATTTGTCTTTGCCCGAAGAAGACCCAAGAGGTCGAACTGCATTGTGTTTTGTCCTGTACTTTATTTGTCTGTGTCCTTGGTGGTCACTAAGCCCCTCTTTTTCTAAATTTTGCTTCTTTTTCCGCCCTCAGTCACTCCGTTTTGAAACCATTTCAAAATGAGTTTTCGACATGACGAAAGACATTCAATGTTCAGAAATTAACTACGTGTGATATGTTGTCATTCACTGACCCCCCTAATAAATGAGAGCCATTAATGGATTGAAAATGTAACAGCAACACTGGCATCAGTGGTGTTTGCGGTCGGCCGGACACTAAAAGCAGCAACAGCAGTAGTAATAATGGTTGCAATAGGAAGATGGGCAGCACGAATGGCTCGCGGTGTGAGCGTAGTGTTAGAGAGCCGCCCCTTCCCCTACCCCCGCCCTCCCCACATAGTCATTCTTTCATCCTGTACCCCCCTCTCCCCTATCCCCCCCCCCCCCCCCCCCCCCCCCCATGCCATGTCTGCCTTTCCCTCTCGAGACAGCTATCCTCCTCTGCAGTATTGCCTTTCCTGGGCTAAGCCGTTAAACTCGGAATGTAAATAGTAGCAGAAGTAGCAGCAGTCAGCGACAGCAGCAGCAGTAGTAGCAGCAGTCAGCGACAGCAGCAGCAGTAGTAGCAACGGCTGCAGCAGAAACAAAGCAGCAACAGTAGTAGTAGTAGTAAGAGGAGGAGGAGGAGGTGATGGAACAGCAGCTGCAACAGTAGTAGTTGCGGTTGTTGTCGCAGCAAT
>CM065737.1:12738663-12746163 GCA_033310375.1 Conus canariensis | reverse complement strand
GTTGGGCTGAAAACAACAGTGCATGTTTCAACCGTCAGATCCGTTTTTGCGCAGGTGGTGATTTTTTTTCCCCAAGGAAGCATTCTACCTCTTCTTGGTCCATTCTTGTGATAGTACAACACTCAGCAACCCAATTCTCACAACAGTAACCCATTTCTCACAATGGATTGATCAGCAGATCAGAGAGAGAGAGAGAGAGAGAGAGAGAGAGAGAGAGAGAGAGAGAGAGAGAGAGCTGTAAGGGGAGGGAGGGGATCGGATTGGGATCCGGGAGTCTTTTACACAAGAAAATCCGGAACGTTTAAAGCCGAGTGTGAGAAGCAGAAGGGACGGGGGGGAAGGGGGGGGGGAGGGGAGGGGGCGGAAGGGGGATAAAAAAGGGGGGGGGGGAGATAATCGGTCAGGAGGAGTAGTTGAGCCGTGAATGTTAACAGGCACTCTTCCAGCCTGTGGTTAGATATTCTCAGAAAACAACTCGCTCCATTCCACGAATGCGTATGTGAAACCCGCTGATCAATGATACGGACGCTGCTGAGCGGCAATGCAGCGTACATGTGCGCGCTCATGTATGTGTGTATGTAAATGTGTGTGTGTGTGCAAGAGAGAGAGAGAGAGAGAGAGAGAGAGAGAGAGAGAGAGAGAGGTCAAGTCAAATTTTTATCATCCTGCCCTATATCTTTCCGCATTCATTCCTCAAATTCCTCGATGGATTTTCCTACAAGCTGTTTCTCATTTTATGGCAACATGGATGCGGATATACTCCACAAAGGGGGAGGGGGGGGGGTGAGGGGACTCCGTCGTTCAAAGAGTTACCGATCTTTCCCCACCGTTTTATTTCATTTGTATTTCTTTTTACTTTTCCCTGTTTGAAACTGACATTCTGTAATGTTCACGAGAATTTGTTTGTTTTGTTCAGGTTTTTATCTTCTTCCTCCATTTGCAAGTCAGGCAGATTTTCCGATGGGATTTCTCCAAAATGTTTGAAGTGGTTCTGTTTTGGAGAGCTCTGAACTTTTTGCTTGTGTTGGACGTTTCGTCCACAAGGAGCACGGTCAGATGTGCAGTTCTGCAACAGATGCGTAAATGTTTGCACAGACATGATTGAACTCTGACGTTGTCTACATTTGAAAGTGTTTTTTTTTTTATATATTTATTTAAGTTTCACTAGGCCTGGTGCTAACTGTAGATCATCAAATACATCTAGGCTATTGAATTATTATAGACTGTTTCTATGTGCGATATACTTCTTACACTTGGAGATTGCTTAACTTCCTGAAATTGGAAAGGATAAGTATAAACAATCTTATGGTTAGGCTATAGCCGCGGCCGCATGAGTTTGTTTCCACCCGTTTAAAGGTTTCGTTTTCTGTTGTTTCTGTCGTGTGTGCAGCTGCAGATCTCAGTGTCGAGGATTTATTCTCATTTGTACAAACACAAGACCAGGAGCACAGTGTACCAAATGCAGACTCAACATTGGTTTAGAGTCCTCCAGTGTGTGTGCCACAGTCACAAAAATAGCCGCTGAATGATTTGGCTTGCTAACCCCACATGGCCTGGACAGTTATGCACGGTGGAAAGAACTGGATGTATAATTCATCGGATATTTTCTTCAGGCTCTTAGACACACAGGTCGTCCCTCTGCTTTCATACGGTTCTGAACTCTGGGAAGACAAAAGTCACCACCAGCTGTGGCAAGTGCATATGTGTGCACGGTGAAGATGTTTACATGTCAGAAACAAATCAGCAGATGGCTAGTCTATGGGAAACTTGGACATTTTCTGCTATGGATAACAAGGCTGTTACTCGGAGTATCAAGTAGTATTTCAGGTTGCTACAACAACAAGAAAATAGGTTTAGTTTGCTGAAACAAGAAATTAGGTTCATTTGCTGAAACAACAAGAAATTAGGTTTAGGTTGCTGCAAGAACAAGAGAATATATTCTCAAAGAAAGTGTATTGCATCTTACTTTATCATGTATGAGAAAGGCCGTGTAACACGGGGTCACGAATGTCAAGAATATTTTCTGTGATAATGGTTTTCAGCAAGTATGGGTTTTGGTTGTGGTAATGATGAAAGCTTCAAGAAGTATGGGTTTTGGTTGTGGTAATGATGAAAGCTTCAAGAAGTGTGGGTTTTTGGTTGTGGTAATGATGAAAGCTTCAAGAAGTGTGGGTTTTTGGTTGTGGTAATGATGAAAGCTTCAAGAAGTGTGGGTTTTTGGTTGTGGTAATGATGAAAGCTTCAAGAAGTGTGGGTTTTTGGTTGTGGTAATGATGAAAGCTTCAAGAAGTATGGGTTTTTGGTTGTGGTAATGATGAAAGCTTCAAGAAGTATGGATTTTTTGGTTGTGGTAATGATGAAAGCTTCAAGAAGTGTGGGTTTTTGGTTGTGGTAATGATGAAAGCTTCAAGAAGTGTGGGTTTTTGGTTGTGGTAATGATGAAAGCTTCAAGAAGTATGGATTTTTTGGTTGTGGTAATGATGAAAGCTTCAAGAAGTGTGGGTTTTTGGTTGTGGTAATGATGAAAGCTTCAAGAAGTGTGGGTTTTTGGTTGTGGTAATGATGAAAGCTTCAAGAAGTATGGGTTTTTGGTTGTGGTAATGATGAAAGCTTCAAGAAGTATGGGTTTTTGGTTGTGGTAATGATGAAAGCATCAAGAAGTGTGGGTTTTTGGTTGTGGTAATGATGAAAGCTTCAAGAAGTGTGGGTTTTTGGTTGTGGTAATAATGAAAGCTTCAAGAAGTGTGGGTTTTTGGTTGTGGTAATGATGAAAGCTTCAAGAAGTGTGGGTTTTTGGTTGTGGTAATGATGAAAGCTTCAAGAAGTGTGGGTTTCTGGTTGTGGTAATGATGAAAGCTTCAAGAAGTGTGGGTTTTTGGTTGTGGTAATGATGAAAGCTTCAAGAAGTGTGGGTTTTTGGTTGTGGTAATGATGAAAGCTTCAAGAAGTGTGGGTTTTTGGTTGTGGTAATGATGAAAGCTTCATTAAAGAATTAAAAAGACAGATTATTCAGTAACATTAGCTGCCTTTGGCGAAACCATTCAGACTAGTCCACGTTGTCCCGCACGTCTGGTAAATTGAAACATTTTCACGAGAAAAATGCGTCAGTGTTTTGTTTGCAAAAGGATACAGAAATGTTTTGGCATGAGTTGGAATGGGTGTGTCCCAGATACATAAAGACAATATATAAAGACAGACTGTGGTTTTCACCTGTCACTGAAAACACTGCATGCATGTACCTTTACTCCTAAGAGAAGACGAAATCCATGTCATTTTCAGGTGTCCATGATATAATCAGATCAGAGTGCTGCATAAATTTAGCATGACTACAGTGAATTAGCAAGTGAACTGCAATGTCAGATAGTCAGTTTGGTAACATTCCTTGCCTCTGACTTTAAAAGAAGATAAACTTTCAGTGGTAAAACAAATATGCGAATCAGAGACAGAGGTCACAGTGTGCGGAAATCAATAGAGGAAAGTGATCAAAGTGCGCTTACCTTTTCTTTGTCAATGGAGTTACTGTCCTTTTCGAAAGTGGCAATTAAAACATAAGTGGAGACACTATCCTTTGCTTTTGCATTGAAAAGCGCCAGCCACAGACCCAACGCTCTCTAGAGCTACTGTCCTTTAGTTTGTTCCCCGAAAGCCCAGTTGTAACACAGTAACTCAGTCATTTTTTCTGAATATTTCAAAAAAATTTCAAAAGTTTCATTACCATATGTCATTCGCATATTTTGATGACTGAACAGGGTTTTTGCAAACAGTACATTTCTCCAGGCTCATGGCATCAGAAAGGAAAATGCGATTTTTTCTGGAAACTCATAAATAGATGTATCGAAATGTTGCTGAGATATCAGCATGCACATTCCAAAAATAAGGCTGAACCGTTGATTTTTCTGCACCGGCTTTTGGTTATGTTGCACGTGACGTGAAACAAACTGTAAACTGTTCACACTTGTATGAGTGCTGACGTCGTTACGGTAGCAGCGTCGGTCATAAGCTCAAAAATAAGCGAATAAGAAAGTTAGGTAACTTTTGCTCCCATGATGAAATAATTACAGGCCCATAATTCTAAACGAATGCTGCTTCCAAACAGCAGATCGCCTGGCAGAAAGGACCAGACAGAGTACACAGGTCTCCTTGTTTGTTCTGAGTGTTCCGTGTTGGCATTTCTGCTAGTTGCTTATTTACTGTGTACTGTTCCTGCCTCATTTAAGATTTCCTCTGAAATCAGGTTTAGCGGACAGTAAAATGATGGCCTTGTTATGGGCATAATCGTCAGTGTGTTCATTCGTGTAGTGATGTCGAATCATTGCTTTTAGGGAAACGGCTCTATCCGGATTTACCCAAAGCAGCCGTTCTGGTTTCTATTTTCAGTGATAGGCGTTGGTTTTACTCAGCTTGCTGTATTTTTTTCTCCCATTATTTATGTAAAGATAATCTATATGAATTATATAAAATAAGAAAACATTCCCATTATTTAAGCAAAGGTAACCAATATGAATTTATATGAAATAGGACAACGTAAATAACAGCAGTGCCAGCAGCCGTTCTGAGAACAGATAATAATGATTATAAATAAGATTTGTAATTGTGCTACTAGATCTACTGTATTAACAGATTGAGATTTAACAGATAAAGAGTACTAGACGGGTTAGTCTCCAGAAAAGTGTATGCAGAGAGACAGCACTCTTTCCTTGAAAACATTAAGATTTCATGAGAGACAAAGCATCACGCTAAGCTGTAAGTTTGATTTGGATTTTTTTTTAATATCGCATTGACCATGCCCTCATAAAAAGGACCCCCCAAAAACCCGAAGAGGTAAAACGTAAGATTGTATAAGAAAAACGTGAGTAAATATAAAGCATCTAAATTCTGTCACAAAGTGAAACATTGGTTGTACGGCGTACGTCACTCCAGCTTACTGTTTGATTTAGAACCGTATATATGCAGTATACACAAAACACACCTTCAAGAACAGGAGAAACAGAGGGAGAGAGGTGAGGTCCGTATTTTCGTGTGTGTGTGTGTGTGTGTGTGTGCGTGTGTGTGTGTGTGTGTGTGTGTGTGTGTGTGTGTGAATAGAAGTTTGCATAAAATGTGTTTGTGTGTTTGAATGGTAGTTTGCATGAAAAAGAATGTGTATGTGTGTGTGTCTGTCTGTCTGTCTTATTTGCGCGCGCGAGAATAATCAATTACGTCTATACGTATGCGGCCGGTTTCTAACGCTTGCCTACCACGCGCGAACGTCAACTAATGACACGATCCTAACAACAGAGTGAAACGGCGTGGTTGTGAACCGAAAGGCTATGACGACAGTGAATTCGATTTGAGAGGAGCGCGATCGGTTGTGGAAAGAGAGGAGAGAGAGGAGGGGGGGGGGGGAGGGGCGGTCGGGGGAAGGAGGCGGGGGGGGGGGGGGAGGGAGGCAGAAGGCGAGGGCCAGATCAGTTACAAACTTTCATGTGTTCAGGACCTCGGCCAAACGAATCTAACCAAGTTAAGTTTGCAGAACCTTCGTTTAATCTTTTCCACTTTTCCCTAATACGGCTTCCGGTCAGCGAAGTTCAAGGTGAGTGCGCGCGGGAAGGGATGGAGGGTGGGGAGGGGGCGGGGGAGAGAGATGGAGAGAGGGAAGCACGAGAGAGAGAGAGGAGAGAGAGAGAGAGAGAGAGAGAGAGAAGGCGTTGAGTGGATGGGTGGGTGGTGGAAGAGAGAGAGAGAGGGGGGGGAGGGGGGGGGGGGGAGTAGCGCTACGTTATTATGATCATCTCGATGGGCGAGCGCTCCATGTGGAGAGGGCCTGTGATCTTGGCCCGGGAGGGAAGGGCTCCGTAATGGGGCTGGAAATTGTGAATTGATAAAGTGCACTCGGGAATATAGACCGAAGAAGGTGGCAGAGTGCACACTAGACCGGAGGAGGGAGAGAAGTGGCGGCGGGGGGAGTAGGAATTGATTTAGGAGGAAAAGCATTCTGTGTGACAGATTCGTACGCGTGTTTAGTGTGTGTGTGTGTGTGTGTGTGTGTGTGTGTGTGTGTGTGTGTGTGTGTTGCTGTTGTCTTGTAGTGGTGCTGTTTGACTGTTGAATATTATTATTATACACATTATTGTGATGCGTTCCGTTGTCTCGACGTGCGCGGCATGTACTGGGTCTTGGTCCCATGGTGAGGACCCAAGTGTGCGAGGTAGCGCGCACGCGCGTGGAAGTGTGTGTGTGTGTGTGTGTGTGTGTGTGTGTGTGTGTGTGTGTGTGTGTGTGTGCGCACAGAACTATTATACACACATATATAAGAAAGGCAAACAGACAGAGACACTCTTTGCATCGTATAAAGCGTGTGTCAGAGTGTGGGTGAGAGAAAGAGAGAGGGAGACAGACAGAGAGACATCATACTCACGAGGACACAGCGGTGTGTGTTATGAAAGAGAGAGGGAGACAGACAGAGAGACATGATACTCACGAGGACACAGCGGTGTGTGTTGTTAGCTGCAGGGCTGCATTGACCAGCGACGTGATAGGGAGGAGGAATCATGAATATCGTCAACTTCGGGGAGAGGAGGAGTGAAGGGGGAGAGAAGAGAAGGGGCAGGGGAAAGGAAAGGTGATAATTGATAGGACAGTCTGTCTCTGTCTGCTCTGTCCCTCTCTCTCCCTCTCTCCCTTCTTTCCTCTCTCTCTCTCTCTCTCTCTCTCTCCTCTCTCTCTCTCTCTCTCTCTCTCACTGTCACTGTCTCTGTCTGTCTGTCTGTCTGTCTGTCTGTCTGTCTCTCTCTCTCTCTCTCTCTCTCTCTCTCTCCTCTCTCTCTCTCTCTCTCTCTCTCTCTCTCTCTGGAAAGCTGTAAAGTCTGTTGCTTAAATTTGTTGAGAATGGATGAGTCAAAGATATAACGGCGAAAAGCATATAAATTGAACATTTAAACGCGTGCAGTAAGAGAAAGTGGGCACTGGCCTGATATTCGTTACAAATAGTGCATGTTGAGAATCCAGTATGCATGGTTAAATCAAGGTGTACTTTCTCGTTCTCAAGGAGGTAGTTTCTGGTTGACTTACAAGGAAAGATTGGTACTTCGAAAACTCCCCCCCCCCCCCCCCCCAAAAAAAAAAAAAAAGGGGGGGGGGGGGAGAATCTATTCAAGGGTTGTCTCAAACTTTAACATGTGTAGGATCTTTTGACACATTTACTGAAGAAAACTGCGTTTTTTAGTTGAAGTTAGACGGGCACCTTACGATCATTGTGGAAATAGATGTGCGAAACTGTTGTGCATTATTAAGCTTACAGATACCGACAACACGCTGCTGATGATCTTATTTTGTCAGCTGTGTTTAAAGTGAGAGAGGACGGCGACTGGAATTGGCTGTATCTGTTTATCTATTAATACAAAGTGCATCTGTCATGGTACTTTTTTTGTACTCCCATTTCTTATAGAACAGGTAGTACTTTACAATGGGAACGAAGGGATGCTGTCTGTCTGTCTGTGTGTCCGTGGTCAAAACGTGTTC
>CM065737.1:12721163-12728663 GCA_033310375.1 Conus canariensis | reverse complement strand
TCAGAGCCACACGAAAATTCAGTAGATTCTTTTTGGGGCCATATTCAACCTTCTCACGAAGTTTCCTTAAAATCAATGCAGCAGTTTTTGCGTAATGAAAATCTATAATAATTTTGCCGAACAATCACGGATCCGCTTTCCGATCCGGATCCGCACCAAAATTAAACAGGTTTGTCTTTGGGCCCCGCTCCATCTTTTGGCTGAGTTTGGTATGAACAGGTGTGGTAGTTTTTGCGTCATCTTGCTGACGGACGAACAAATGAATGGAGGAGGAAAAAAAACAATCGAAGTAACAGAGGTAAACACAGAGATGACAAAAGCATTGTAAAGATAGTAAGTGTAAAATCGACCTGGCGCTGGCGCCTGGAACTGCTAGGATTCCGCCGCAACAGCTGACAGTGAAAGGAATACGCTTTTGTGTATTATCATGTGTGGGTCGTGTTGCCAAGAAGATTGGCAAGTTTAACTTGATTGAAGGGTGCTGAGCCAGTGTTGGTGTGTTGTTGACAGAGAGAGAGAGAGAGAGAGAGAGAGAGAAGACAGACAGACAGACAGACAGACAGACAGACAGACAGACAGACAGACAGGCAGGCAGGCAGAGAGGGAGGGAGGGAGGGAGGGAGAGACAGACAGACAGACAGGCAGAGAGAGAGAGAGAGAGAGAGAGAGAATGAATTACTATTTCGTTAGGTGAAATCCGTTTTGTGGCTGCGTAACTCTTTGATGTAATTTATGGAGCTCGTTTTGTGCAAACGTGTCTTCTCGTGTCTTGTTTTTTTTTTTTCCCCCTCCTAGTCTGCCTGTCTTCTCCTTTTCCCCTTCCACCCCCCCCCCCCCCCTCTCTCCTCTCCTCTCTCTCTCTCTCTCTCTCTCTCTCTTCTCTCTCTCCTCTGTCTTCCTCTGTTCTCCCTCCTCTTCTCCTCTCCTCTCTCTTCTCTTCTCTCTCTCTTCTCTCTATCTCTCTCTCCTCTCGTCATCTCTGCTCCATCTCTCTCTCTCTCCGCCCCTTCCCTTTCTCTCTCTTCTCTCTGTTCTTCTATCTCTCTTCTCTCTCTCTCTCTCTCTCTCTCTCTCTCTCTCTCGTCTTGTCTCTCTGTCTGCCTCTCCTGTCTCCTCTCTCTCTCTTCTCTCTGTCTCTCTCTGTCTATCTCCTGTCTGTCTTCTGTCTGCCTCTCTCTGTCTCCTCTCTCCTCTCGTCTCTCTCTCTCTCATCTCTCCTCCTTCATTGGAAATTGACTGACGTGATGACGCCCGTTACGGTCCTCGCGTCGGCTGTGTCTGTCAGTCTGTCTCCATGTACATGTTTCTCAGTCTGAGACTCTCTGTGCCTGTCTGTCTGTCTGTTTCTATGTCTGTTGTGTGTCTGTCTGGACTCCCTCTGTCTGTCTGTCTGTCTGTCTCTGTGGGTATCTTTTTCTGACTGTGTCTATCTATCAGTCTGTCTGTCTGTGCATGTCTTTCTGAGACACTCGGTGTCTGATACTTTGTGTACGTCTGTCTCCGTCTGGGACTTCCCGTGCGTTGTCTTTCTATCGGTGTATATCTGTCTGTCTTGGACTCTCTGTTTCTGTCTGTCTGTCCTTTTTTCTTTGTGTCTCTGTCAGCCTTAGACTCTCTGTGTATGTCTGAGTGATCGCCTTCCATTTTAGATTGACGACTTTTCCGTTGAATTATTCATCACGGCTTCCCCTCTCTTCCATCAATGAAGTAAAGAGTGTCAGCCAAGCATTCACAGGAGATATTCCCCATTCTCTCCCTTTATACCATCCCCCCCCCCTCCTCCCCATCCTTCACCCCCACTCGGGACGAAAGCTACCGTCTGCCTTCTCGCTGCAAGGGCCGTATGGATGTGTAGTCAAGAGTGAAGCCGGCTTCTGGCCCACACGCCGTAATGATCAGAACCACTCCATTCGGCAGTTCCCCTCTGATGCCCGTGTTAGCCGTTGGAGAGTGGATTGCTCGCTCCCTTATGGCCTGTGGGCTGTAAAGGGTTAATTGTGCTTTCGGGTCGGGTCTGCGCAGTCAATACGTGAAAAAAGGGTTTCGTTTGGGATGTGGAACTAAGGAGCGATAACCACGATGGCTAGAAAGAGCGTGTGTGGGCCCCTTACGCAAACAGCTGACCGTAAACTAACAGCAATGCATACTCTCTTGCGGATGTTGCCTTCTTCTTCTTTCCCACAGCCGCGCGCGTGGCACGTGTTGTCCATCACAGAATCAGTTCCAGCCAGTGCGTGCCTTAAGAAAGTGGGAAAATGCTGTTATCGTACTTACCGGCTTACTCTCTCTCTCTCTCCCTCCCTCTCTCTCTCTCTCTCTCTCTCTCTCTCTCTCTCTCTCTCTCTCTCTCTCTCTCTTCTCTCGTTTCTTTTTTGTTTTGTTTTGTTGTTGTTGTTGTTTTCTCAGAGTGACCACTGCGAACAACAAAGGCACACAGTCACAGAACGCGCGTAATGCAGACGATACTACGGTATGTTGTCATTCATCAAGTGAGGGAGGGTACAGTACTCATGTCTAATGAAAATCGATTTTTGTTAACAACTTTTCCTTGAGGTAGATTCCATACTCTGTACATTACAATCCACCTGTTTGTGATTACAGTCCACCTGTTTTTTATTACAATCCACCTGTTTGTGATTACAACTCACCTGTTTGTGATTAATCGACGAAAGGGCCAAAAACACAGGTAAAATACTCTGTTTGGGACTGCTGTAAGGATACGGTTCTGCTGCTGTCAGCGTAGGGGGCCCACAACCGTGTGTTTCCTCCCAACAACAACAGTGACAATGATGCTGGGGGACAACAACAGTGACAATGGTGTTGGTGGACAACAACAGTGATAATGATGCTGGGGACAACAACAGTGACAATGCTGTTGATGCACAACAACAGTGACAATGATGTTGGCGGACAACAACAGTGACAATGATGCTGATGGACAACAACAGTGACAATGATGCTAGGGGACAACAACAGTGACAATAATGCTGATGGACAACAGTGACAATGATACTGATGGACAACAACAGTGACAATGATGTTGGTGGACAACAACAGTGACAATGATGCTGATGGACAACAACAGTGACAATGATGCTGATGGACAACAACAGTGACAATGATGTTGGTGGACAACAACAGTGACAATGATGCTGATGGACAACAACAGTGACAATGATGTTGGTGGACAACAACAGTGACAATGATGCTGATGGACAACAACAGTGACAATGATGCTGATGGACAACAACAGTGACAATGATGTTGGTGGACAACAACAGTGACAATGATGCTGATGGACAACAACAGTGACAATGATGCTGATGGACAACAGTGACAATTATGCTGATGGGGACAACAACAGTGACAATGATATTGGTGGACAAGAACAGTGACAATGATGTTGATGGACAACAACAGTGGTAATGATGGTGATGGGGACAACAACAGTGACAATGATGCTGATGGACAACAGTGACAATGATGCTGATGGACAACAACAGTGACAGTGATGCTGATGGACAACAACAGTGACAATGATGCTGATGGACAACAACAGTGGCAATGATGCTGGGGGACAACAACAGTGACAATGATACTGATGGACAACAACAGTGACAATGATGTTGGTGGACAACAACAGTGACAATGATGCTGGGGGACAACAACAGTGGTAATGATGTTGGTGGACATCAACAGTGGTAATGATGCTGGGGGACAACAACAGTGATAATGATGTTGGTGGACGTCAACAGTGGTAATGATGCTGGGGGACAACAACAATGACAATGGTGCTGGGGGACAACAACAGTGGCAATGATGTTGGTGGACATCAACAGTGGTAATGATGTTGGTGGACATCAACAGTGGTAATGATGCTGGGGGACAACAACAATGACAATGGTGCTGGGGGACAACAACAGTGGCAATGATGTTGGTGGACATCAACAGTGGTAATGATGCTGGGGGACAACAACAATGACAATGGTGCTGGGGGACAACAATAGTGGCAATGATGTTGGTGGACATCAACAGTGGTAATGATGTTGGTGGACATCAACAGTGGTAATGATGCTGGGGGACAACAACAATGACAATGGTGCTGGGGGACAACAACAGTGGCAATGGCGCTGGGGGACAACAACAGTGGCAATAATGTTGGTTGGGGTTGTGTGGGAGGGGGGGGGGGAGGGGGGGTAACGATTATGGTTGTTACGGTCTGGAAAAAAAAAAGAAAAGATCTACGTGTTTTCCTTTCAACAGCAGGCACGAAAAGATTGGTGTTTTTACAGGGCTGGGTAGCTCGGGTGTGTTAGTTCGTGGTGTAATACAACTGCACGATGTTCAACCTTAGACGTGAAACAGTGAGTTTGCTCACCACGTAAAGAGTTCGTCGCCACAGTACAGAGCCACTATCACCCCGCCTCCTCACCCTTGCCCCACCGCTTCTCCCACCTCCACGTCTGCGTCCGTTTTCTTCCCCTGTCAAAGTAGGTACCTGTGCAGAATTTTGCTAGCCGCATCTCTCTCAGTGTCACAACTTCTCGGTGTCCCACCTCGAGCGCATGCTGCGAATCCTGTGCAGGCTTCGGGATATGTTCTCCTTTCTGAAGACTTTGCTGCATGCTCGCCTTTCTGAAGACTTTGCTGCATGTTCGCCTTTCTGAAGACTTTGCTGCATGTTCTCCTTTCTGAAGACTTCGCTGTGTGGTCTCTTTCTGAAGACTTCGCTGTGTGGTCTCTTTCTGAAGACTTCGCTGTGTGGTTTCTTTCTGAAGACTTCGCTGTGTGGTCTCTTTCGGAAGACTTCGTTGTAAGGTCGCCTCTCCGAAGACTTCGCTGTATGGTCTCATCTCAAATACACCGGTAAATAATCTCGTGTCATCTCATAACACTTTGGAGTATAATCACATCTTAAAAGAACTCAGTGTATGGTCTCATCTCTAAAGATCTCTAAATTTTTTGTCTGATGTCAAAAGTTGACAACCACACCGTTACGTACGGTGTAGAGAAGGGGGGGTAAGGGAAAGAGCATCAGAGATTCAAACTTCGGACCTGTGATTTTCACGCTTTCTAATCAGGTGCGTTGCCCACTAGGCCACTGCCCTATTTTAAGTTGCTTTTCCGTGGATCAAACATTGGAATGGCATTGGCTGTAGACCACGAGGTTGAATACGGAGCACATTGTGGTTATTGAGGATTTTAATTAACGTCATCAGATTGATCATTAAGAGACTCGCAGCGAAAGCGGCAGTGTTTTTTTTTTTATACACACACATATGCATATATATATATATGTACTTAAAAGAAATCATAAGACTTGAACTGGGCTGCACTTGACATTTTATTTTTCATAAATTTTCGCCCTGTTTTTGGGCTTCCTCAGACAATTGCAATCACAAACTAAAAAGGTATAAACAATATCCCGGCCTTGTAAGCCCCAAAAAAGGGCGAAAATTTCTGAAAAATAAAATGTTAAGAGTGCAGCCCAGTTCAAGTCTTATGATTTCTTTTAAGTGTATGCTGACTATTGTGAGCATTGTCTGCTTGAACGGATTCCTCGGTGGAGCGGTGCCTGATTATGGAAATCTGAATCAATCAAAAACTATATATATATATATATATATATGTGTGTGTGTGTGTGTGTGTATTGTGTGTGTGTGTGTGTGTGTGTGTGTGTGTGTGTGTGTGTGTGTGTGTGTGTGTGTGTTGATGATGATGATGATGGAAGTTTGCGTTGGCCAGTTTCTCTTTATGTTATGTGTGGAGAGGAGTTAGCTCTCTCTCTCTCTCGTCTCTCTCTCTCTCTCTGTCTCTCTCTCTCTCTCTGTCTCTCTCTCTCTCTATCTCTTTCACTCTCTTCTCTCTCTCTCTATCTCTCACTCACTCTCTCTTTCTGTCTCTCTCTCTCACTCTCTCTCTTCTCTTTCTCACTCTTCTCTCTCTCTCTCTCTCTCTCTCACTCTCTATCTCTCTCTCAATCTCTTCTCTCTCTCTCTCTCAATTTTCTCCCTCCTCTCTCTCTCTCTCTCTCTCTCTCTTCTCTCTCTCTCTCTCTCTCTCTCTCTCTTAACTCTTCAGTTCCACTATCGCCAGACAGAGAAAGGGAAAAGCAGGGGAGGGGAAGAAGGAGGAATGGAGAGAGGTGGGAGGGGGTGGAGAGCAAGGGGGTGGGAATAGACTGCCGACCGACAGGCAACAAAAACAGAGACTGCATTATGCAAATCTAGTTGTTCAGTGACGACAAACGGGAGCGGAAGCAAGAGAATAACGTTGTGTAACTAGATCGTCAAACTAGTGCGAAGAACACCACGTGACAGTGCAGAAACAACGCGCTTCGATCTGGAGGTTTTGCGCAAACCAGACGCACAAAAGCGACAAACAAAGCAAGAAAAGGACAAGAGAAGAGAAGAGAAGAGGAGAGGAGAGGAGAGAGGAGAGAGAGAGAGAGAGAGAGAGAGAGAGAGAGAGAGAGAGGAGAGAGAGAGAGAAGTGGCTTATCTGTTCTGCGATGGTACCCTCAGCAGGCAAACGTAAAACAACGGACAGTATGACACTGACAGAAAGAGGGACAAACATGCTGCAGGGTGGAGAGTGATAGAAAACAACAACAACAACAACAACGACGACGACGACGACAGCAACAACAACAACAACGACGACGACGACAGCAACAACAACAACAACACGACGAGAACGGCACTCGGGAGAGCGCAGACCTCAACCAAGGTCGAACGGATCCTGGATCCGCCCTCTCGTCCAGCTGCGGACCAAAATGGAATTATCCGGAAGCAAAAAAAAAAAAAAAAGGAAAAACAAAACAAAATGGAGTGTGTAATGCAGCATGGTTGACAAAAGGGGTCGGAAGGTTGGCATCTTTCTTAACTTTTTTGTGAGCGAGTCAAGTCATGAGTGAAAACTCCACCCCCCACCCCCCACCCTCACCCCCCTTTTCCGGCTCCCGCACGGGGATGTAGTAGTACGTATGGACTGCAAGGGTTACTTCCCATGCGCTACAAAGACAGGAAACGTGCGAAATGACGACGTTTCCATCATCAGAGAACACTGATTTACTTCAAAGACAGTCAGTAGTCATTTCGTGAACTGTATCGTCACAGGCTTCCTGTTCAGTGGGTCGCCCATTGACCCCGGATCTGCATCACAATATAGCAGGTACGTCCACGGGCCGCATTCTCTCTTTTCCATAGCTATCAGCCCTCCCCCATTTTTTTTTTCTGGACAGTCCCAAATTTAGAAATTATTCCCGAAATCCCGAATTCATTTTTGGGAAAAAAAACAATTTAAGGATTTTGTTTTAAAAAAAAACGGGGTTGGGTGGGGAGGAGGGCTTATGGAATAGGAGTAATGAAATATTGTGGAATAAACCCAAAATAATGTGATATTGATGTTGGAAACTTTTTGTATGAAAAACGCATTTTAATTTTAAACCCTTCATTTGTTAGCTGAAACATAAAGGGATGGAAATGCTTTCAGCCAAAA
>CM065737.1:12696163-12716163 GCA_033310375.1 Conus canariensis | reverse complement strand
CATACATATATATATATATATATATATATATATATAAAACAAATAAATTCCAAGGATAAGTAACTGAGCACCATTCCAGCAATTTACAGAGCAGCTTGGTGTTGTAATGACTGCAAGAAATATTGAATTATAAACAAAGCTTGCTCTTATGCCTTAGATTGAAGAAACAGGGGGAGATAAGCATTCATATCTGCAGTGGTAGATAATTCTGCCTAACTAACAGTATGTGCTTGAGTGGGTGAATGGGGAATAATAAGTGCTTCTCAGAATGAGCCTTCAGCAAGGTTATAGTCTCCAAGGGGGAGACTATAAGGGGTCACTGAGGATACACAATCAGGTTTCGAAGTACCGGTATCTGACGAGGAGTTATAATGATATGTTAGTGAGTTTCCTCCCCTTTGGGGATTGTCTCCCCCTTGGAGACTATAAGCCTGCAGAAGGCTCATTCTGAGAAGCATTTATTATTCCCCATTCACTCACTCAAGCACATACTGTTAGTTAGGCAGAATTATCTACCACTGCAGATATGAATGCTTATCTCCCCTATTTCTTCAATCTAAGACATAAGAGCAAGCTTTGTTTATAATTCAATAGATATGTATATAATATGTAAATATTCAATATATATATATATATATATATATATGTGTGTGTGTGTGTGTGTGTGTGTGTATGTGTGTGTGTGTGTGTGTGTGTGTGTGTGTGTGTGTGTGTGTGGAAGTGAGAGCAAAAGGAATGGAAGGTGGAAAAAAGCAAAAGGAGACAACCGGAAAAAAAAACCAAGGAAAGAAGACAGAGAAGGAGAAAAAAGAAAGAGAAGAGGAAGGAAAGAAGAAAGAGGAAAAGGAAGGAAGAGAGGGAAAGAAGAAAAAAACACAAGCGAAAAAGAAATTAAAGACGACAGAAAGAGAAAACAAAGGAAGGAAAAATGAAAGACAAAGGGCACTAGAGAAACGAAGAAAACAAATTGAAAAGAGATGAGAAGAAAGGAAAGAAGAAAAAAAACAGAGAGGCAGACAGACAGACAGAGATGAAACAGATAATTGATTTCATCACTTGCCTCATGCACCCCTGCCTCACGTTGATGCGTCACAGGTGACAAAATATGAAAATGCAGTCTGTCACTCAGACAGCTCCATCTAAAAAAAAAAAAAATGATTATAATCATAAAAGGGTAAGCGGGCGCGTGCAAGCATGTATGCACGCACGCACGCGCTCACTCATTCACACACACACACACACACACACACACACACACACACACACAACACACACACACCACACACAAGCATGTGTACATACACACAGACACTCATGCGCGTGTGCACTCACACATGCACAGACATATATACGCACACACGCGCGCGCGAACAACAACGACAACACACACACACACACACACACACACACACACACACACCACACACACACACACACACACAGCGCGCGCGCATCCACATACACACACACTCACACATGCAGGCGCGCATACATATAGAGCGAGACAGAAGGGGGGAGAAGAGGTACGTCACTTAAGATTGCGAACTTTAAACCCAGTTTTATGATTTAAATTAAATCGTTACTTAAACTTGCTATTTATAAATGAAAACGACTCATTTGAAAAAAAAAAATCGATAATCTGTTTGTGCGCATTAAAATACGGAGTCTCTCTCTCTCTCTCTCTCTCTCTCTCTCTCTCTCTCTCTCTGAGTGTAGTGTAGTGTAGAGTAGTGTAGTATAGTGTAGTGTAGAGTAGTGTAGTGTGATGTTCCATTTTCTTTTATTTGTAAATGGCCAAATTGCAAACGCTCTCGCGCGCGTGTTTCAGTTACTAACGGTTTCTACCAAAGTTCACCCACGCGTGTCAAACAACTTGATCGACAACTTGTTCTAACCTCCTCCAAACGTTATTTCAAAACCAGGTTTAAGAAAAAAAAAAAAAGAAGATTGAAAGGAAAAGCAGGAGATTGGCACGAGTTATGCTCTTTCTTTTTTTTTCCTGTTCTTTTCTTCCTTTCTTTCTTTCCTTTTTTTTTTTTTTTTTTTTTTTTTTTTTTGGTGTGTTATTGTGTGATCTTGGCACCGCTTATCTTTCAGCCCTCGGGGAGTGTAGGAAACTGGTTCCAGAGACCGACGTTTACTGCCTGAGGACTTGCAAGGCGCGTTAGCTTACCTCTGCCGCACAAAATGATCGTCGTCGAGTGTTTTGTTCAGCAAACAGCTTACAGTGCAGACAGTTTTGCAACAGTGCCAGTGAAATGGGTTGCTTGGCGAACAGGGACTCTTACCACGCTTAAAAAGAAACATTTGTCTCTGTCTGTCTGTTTGTCTGTCTGTTTGTCTGTCTGTATGTATGTGTGTGTATGTATGCATGCATCTCTCTCTCTCTCTCTCTCTCTCTCTCTCTCTCTCTCTCTCTCTCTCTCTCTCTCTCCACCCCCCCGCCCCTTTCTCTGTCTCTCACTAAGAGACGATGTAATTGAAAAGCTGCACGTGTTTGCCATGATATGCATTTACGCTCTTTAAACGTTTACAGTCGTACTCGTAACGATTTGCTATGTGGAGAACTTGTGAGATATCCTGTGTACCTAAACTCGTGCGTTAGATGTATCAGTTACTGGCTAAAACTGACGAGAGATGGAAAATTACAATGCACCATTTGGAGCTCATAAAACGTTATATAATCTTGACATTAATGCAAAGAAGACTTTGGCTACAAAATGTTTTAAAAATGCTTGCAGTCTGACTGTTTTGTTTTGAATGGATAACTAAAGATATTACATTTTTAAGAATAAATTCTTCAAACAATTATCATCTGCAGATGGCATGATCATATGTATGTCATTGACAGCTTTGCTAACTATAGGGCATTTAAGATGAATTGTTTTGAACCCGTACACTGAAATTGTGATTAGGTCTATAACCGTGCACTTGCAGAACTCAGATTTCGTGTGTCAGACATTGCCATCCATCGATTTAGTCACAGTGAAAAAGCTAGAAAGTTATGTGTCGCCTGTGCCATTTTGATGAGGAAGATGTCTTTCATATTACACTTTGCTCCCCCGTTCTTCATGATTTGAGGATGAAATGTATTCAGGCTAAATATGATAATCTTCCATTTCATTTTAGATTTAATTTACTTATAACATGTAGAAATGAGAGTGTGTTATCTGATGCATGATTTGAGGATGAAATGTATTCATACTAAATATGATAATCTCCCATTTCATTTTAGATTTAATTTACTTATAACATGTAGAAATGAGAGTGTGTTATCTGATGCATGATTTGAGGATGAAATGTATTCAGACTAAATATGATAATCTCCCATTTCATTTTAGATTTAATTTACTTATAGCATGTAGAAATGAGAGTGTGTTATCTGATGCATGATTTGAGGATGAAATGTATTCAGAGCTAAATATAATTATCTTCCATTTCATTTTAGATTTAATTTACTTATAGCATGTAGAAATGAGAGTTTGTTATCTGATGCAACATTGGTCACTTACAGAGCTTTAAAATAATTATATGCTTGCGGATGTAACTGAAAAGAACTGTGTTGTTATTGCTTAGAAAAATAGCGATGAATGGTGGGTTTGTTTGTTTTTTGCCAAAACATATGCTTTATGATGTGTCTTAAATTCCATGTTATATGTGTGTGTGCTGTTAAACCACGACTATCCCATCTGAATAAGCCATATCGTACTCTCTCTCACTCTCTCTGTCTGTCTGTCTGTCTCTCTCTCTCTCTCTCTCTCTCTCTCTCTCTCTCTCTCTCTCTCTTTTCTCTCTGTTTCATATCATGCAATCTCTATTCTACTTCTGATGATCCCATTGTTTCCATTCCGGTGGTCAGGATAGAATCCTTTGGCCAACGTTCTCTATCCCATCAGGGCCATAGAGTCTGCAGAATCCTTTGGCCAACGTTCTCTGTCCCATCAGGGTCATAGAGTCTGCAGAATCCTTTGGCCAACGTTCTCTATCCCATCAGGGTCATAGAGTCCGCAGAATCCTTTGGTCAACGTTCTCTATCCCATCAGGGTCATAGAGTCCGCAGAATCCTTTGGTCAACGTTCTCTATCCCTTCAGGGTCATAGAGTCTGCAGAATCCTTTGGCCAACGTTCTCTATCCCTTCAGGGTCATAGAGTCTGCAGGATCCTTTTGGCCAACGTTCTCTATCCCATCAGGGCCATAGAGTCTGCAGAACCCTTTAGCCAGCGTTCTCTATCCCATCAGGGCCATAGAGTCTGCAGAATCCTTTGGCCAACGTTCTCTATCCCATCAGGGTCACAGAGTCAGTAGTGCACTTCCATTGACCATTAGGTTCATCTCTTCCACGGCCTGTCAGTTCCCAACTCTGCTCTGGGTTTTCTACAATGTCTTAACCACCCTGCATCTGTGTTGTAAGTGCATCTTGTGTGTCCACACATGCATAAGGGGAGGAGGAAACAGTGTGTTTTTATGTGTGTGTGTGTGTGTGTGTGTGTGTGTGTGTGTGTGTGTGTGTGTGTGGTGGTGCGCGCGCGCGCGGCGCGGCGCGTGCGAGTGTGTGTGTGTGTGTGTGTGTGTGCGTGTGTGTGTGTGTGTGTGTGTGTGCGTGTGTATGTGTGTGCGTGTGTGTGTGTGTGTGTGTGTGCGTGCGTGCGTGCATGCGTGTGTGTGTGCGCGCGCACACACACGTCTGTCTGCCTGTCTGTCTGAGTGTGTATGAGAGCGAGAGAGAGAGAGAGAGTAAAAAAATGACTAAATGACAGCTCACGGATGTGTTTCAATCACTAACGGTTTCGATAGAATGTTGGCTTAGCCAAAGCTCCTTAAGGTCTTGCGTGCATTGCATACTACCTGTGCAACCCCCACCCCCACCACACCCCGCCGCCACCACCCCCGAACTTTTTTTTTCCACAAAACTAGTTTTAAAAAAAATAAAAAAAAAAAAAACCACCTGAAAAGGCAGGAAGCTGGCTGTAGTTACGAGGTGCTGTGTATCTTCTTGTGGGATCTGGCTCCCCTTGTCTCTCGGCTCTCGGGGTGTGCAGGAAATTGGTTCCAGGCGGCCAACACATGCAGGCTGGAGACTTTCAAAGCAATAATTGGCTTAGCACTTCCGCACGGACCGGTTTGTCAACGGGGGGGTGTTTTGCTCAGCAAACAGTTGAATGTGGACAGCTGTGCAACAGTGGCAGTGTTGCCCATGAGCAGTAAATCGACAACGCCCCAAAAAGTTGTGTCTTTTTTTCCGTCTATTTTCCTGCCTCTGTGGCTCATTCGCCAGTATTTCTTCGGAAGATTCTGTATGTATGTATGTTTGTTTGTTTGTTTCGGTTCTCTCTGGCTACAGTTCATTACATGCAGGGTTTTGTTTATGTGCTTGTTTCGGGCTGTGTGTGTGTGTGTGTGTGTGTGTGTGTGTGTGTGTGTGTGTGTGTGTGTTGTGTGTGTGTTGTGTGCGTGCGTGCCTGCGTGCGTGCCTGCGTGTATGTGTGTGTGCGTGTGTGGAACTCTGGCAACAAGATAGTGCAACTTTAACTATGTTCACACTTGCGTGCGAGCGCGCGCGCGCGTGTGTGTGTATGTGTGTGTGTGTGTTGTGTATGTGAGTGTATGTGTGTGAGTGTGTATGTGTGTGTGTGTGTGCGCGCGCGCGCGCGCGCGTGTATGTCTGTGTGTGTGTGTTGAATTCTGGCGAGAAGACAGCACGACTATAAACACTGTTCACAGTGGAAACTAGCTACCTATTCTGCAATGACAATTTACCCATATGACCTTTTACGGTTCGTGTTTGGACACTTTTATTTTCACACTTTTTCTTTTTAATCCTTTGGTGAATAATTGGCCAGAATTACTGGTGCCTTTGGCATAGCTGTGGCTTATCTCCTGTTAGGACATCAACAGATTAGTTATGATGTCATAAATGGTTGTCATGTTCGCTGTTTTTTTTTTCAGGGCAGATAATTTCGGTCACATAAGTGGAATCGGTAGTGCATTTCTCGCCCCTTTTTTTTCGTGGTGACAGTCTTAAAAGGATTCTGTGTGGTTGGTGAGGTTATAATAACTCTGTAATTGTTTGTATTCTCTGTCTGTCTGTCTCTCTCTCTCTCTATCTGTCCCCCCCCTCTCTCTCTCTCTCCTCTCTCTCTCTCTCTCTCTCTCTCTCTCTCTCTCTCTGCCGGAGGGTCTTTCCCAAAGCGTCACTGCTAGCTTCTGCTATCATGCCTGCCAGAGGACGACACCCCTTCAATCGAGTCATTCATCACAGCAACAGGAACCTGCAGCATGTGTGTGACGGCATGGGTGTGCACTACAGGGACCACACTGCTGTCTTCACCACCAGCAGTGGTGCACCCAGAATGGCATTGTACCAAAATGCCATTCTGCCTACGAGGAAAGGGACAGCACGCCTTGCTGAAAATCTGTTTGCTAGGAAACAGGCAGACAGCATCGGCACAAAGAGGGGCAGTGACCACAGGCCTCGCCCCACTGGACGTCTCTCCACTTCCCCCTTCTTGCATCACCGCTCCGTTCCTCCTCCCGTCCATTCACCTACTCCACGCATGTTACCAACAAACAATCACACATCACAGTCCTCTCAACCCGAGAACCCTCCTACTCTTCCCCATTCTCCGGCCGACCCACACTACTCGGAAGTCTTTCCTCCCCTCCCTACCACCACTCTAAACCCCACCCACCCACTCCGACGACCGGACAGTAAGCCCACTACCACGCGGGGAACTAATGCGTATGGTAGTAGAGAGACCTACACTTCGCCTCCACAACCACCACCCATGATGCCACCGCCTATGTATCCTTCTATGTTCTTCCCTTCTTTTCCTCGTAGCTTCCCACCTGCCTTTTGGCAGTGGCCACACTTCATGCCAATGCCACCAAACTATGGCCAGTTGTAGACTTGAATCAGTGTGTGTGTGTGTGTGCGCGCGCGCGCGCGCGCGCCACGCGTGCGTGCGTGTGCGTGTGTGCTATATGTATATATACACTCGTGTGGAAAGTACAGAGTTTGAACTATATGCATCTGCCAATGTGGACTGTGTAATTCCGAATCTGCCGACCATCTGATAAGCTGAAAAGAAAAAGAGGTTGCGAACTACATTATTAGCATTTCTGAAGAAAGCAAGACTTTTATATCATAGTTTTATTGTACCTGAATGGTGTGTGAGCACGCTCAGAAACCTCCTGTGGTGTGGATAAAGCTTCAGTGACACTTGCCACAAGCGTGTTACGTAACTTTGTGAATTTAACTTTTGTGCTTTTTCATTATCCTTTTTCATTGAGCATTGTTGGATTTAGTGTGTAAGTGTGTTGTATCACACTTATTTGTAGTTTTGACTTGCTTGTTTCTCAAATTCATTATCCTTTTGAATTGAAGATAGTTGTTGTGTGTGTATACCATACGGACACATTGAGTTTGTATTCAAGTGTATCCTTGCTATATTTGTTTTAGTTGCACAAATGATGCAATCATCTTCAAAGTGGCCACAGGAAGACGGACTACGTATTGGACATCTTAATATAAACCGTAGACAAAACAAGTTACAGGAGGTACCCACTATACTGTATAATCAAGACAAACCCTTTCATATATTTGGCTTCACTGAATCAAGACTTTCAGATATTGTCCCTGATGCCACTGTCTTAATCTCTGGCTACAATATTGTACGCAGAGATCCCACCGAATCCAAATCTACAGGCATATTACTTTACGTTCATGAAACATTAAATGCCCAACGTTTGTATGATCTTGAAAGTTTTGGAATTGAAGCAGTTTGGTTAGTAATCAAGTTGAAGAGAACAAAACCCATCAAAATAGGATTTGTATATCGAAACCCAGCGGAAAATGCTGGCTGGATGGACAAGTTTACGGCCATGATGGATGCAGCATCGCTTGATGCCACAGAATTAATACTTTTAGGTGATTTCAACATTGATCTATTGAAGTGCCAAACATCATGGTCAGATAGGACTACCTCATACAACTTATCCCAAATTATAGACATGCCAACCAGAGTAACACTCACTAGCAAAACATTAATTGACCACATCTATCTTTCTGAACCACAAAACGTCATTGAGAAATGTGTGCCTTTGAATGGATGCAGCGACCACTTTCCAGTATGCATTACGTGGAAAAGAAGTGGAATCAAAATTCCTAAAACTGGCCACAAACACATCACTTACAGATCTTTTGGACACTTCCACGAAGATACCTTTCTCACTGACCTCATGAATTCCCCCTTTATAAATGTTTATAATTACACTGATCCAGAGAAAGCGCTTGAGTACTGGCTACACACGTTTAATTCTGTTTATGACAAGCATGCGCCATTCAAAACGCGTCGAGTTAAACATAGTGCACAACCAAAGTGGATGACTGATGAAATACAAGCTGCTTGTTTCTTACGCGACGATCTGCTTGAAGCAGAAGGGAAGTCGGATGGATTTAAAAGGCAACGTAATAAAGTCAATTCACTCAAACGGACAGCAAAAATGAAATTTTTTCGTGAACTTGTAGCTAACAAAAAAAATTCGAAGTCCATATGGCAAGCAATAAATGAACTTACGAATAAAACTTCACAGTCAAAGACAAGTCCCATTACCAGCATAACACCAAATGAACTCAACCAACACTTTACAACAGTTGCAGAACACATTGTCAAAGAAAAGAATACTGACTCAAATGAATTACAAAAATTAAAAAAAATTTGCAATGCTATGAACATTCGTCCAGCAACACCAGTTCCGCCTATGACAGTTAGTGATGTTTGCCAAGCTTTATGCCAGTTAAAGCAGACAGGAAGCCGCGGACTTGACGGGATTGATGGAAAAATACTGAAACTATCAGCACCTGTTATATGTGAAACTCTTACCTACATTTACAATTTATGCATTGATAAATGTCACTTTCCCGCTCAGTTCAAAGTTGCAAAAGTAATACCCATTTTCAAATCTGGAGACAAATCTGAACCATCGAACTACAGACCTATATCCATTTTGCCAGTTCTGTCCAAGCCCTTGGAAAACACATAAATAAACATCTTTGCCACCATTTTGACTCCTCCAACCTACTAAATAAAAAATCAATCAGGATTCAGGAAAAATCATTCTTGTCATACAGCGCTTGCAAACCTAGTAGATCAATGGCTAGCCAGTGTTAATGAGAATAAATATTGTGGCGCACTGTTTGTTGATTTTGCAAAGGCTTTTGATGTAATTGACCACAAATTGTTATGCAGGAAGCTTTTATCATATGGTATAACAGGAAATACCTTCCAACTGATAACATCATTCCTAGAAGATCGTCAACAAATCGTTTGTGTCAACAACGAATTATCAGAGAAGCTACCTATCCAACATGGCGTACCCCAGGGTTCTGTGTTAGGTCCGTTGCTGTTCTCAGTTTATATAAATGATCTCCCTCTTTATATTGAGGATTCATGTGAACTCTTTTGTGATGATACCACTGTCCATACAAGTAGTTCCAGCTTGGAAGCTGTTTTCACTTCATTACAGAAGAATGCTAATATCTTAAGTAATTGGTGCAGTGTAAATCACATGTCACTGAATCCTAACAAAACAAAACTAATGCTGATAACAACAAGGCAGAGAAGACAAAACATAACCACACAGCCCCCATCTGTTTTTATCAATAACCAGGAAATTGAAGTGGTGGACAGCCATCGAGTTCTAGGCGTATATGTTGATAATAATCTTTCTTGGTCTTATCACCTTCGCAATTTATGTAAATCAATATCCAGACAAACATATCAGCTGTGCAAGATTAAGCATTTCTTAAACCTTCATGCCAGGAAATTGTTCCTACACGCACATGTTCTCTCGTCAATCAATTATTGTTCAACACTATTTGATTCTGCTAGTGCTAATGCCATGAAACCTCTTAAGAGTGTCTACAAAAGAGCACTTAAAGCAGTCCTATTAAAATCATCTAGTCTTAGTGAAGGGGATTATACTAAAGCGGGGGCTCTTCCGTTACAAGAAATGTTTGCTGTCAACAAATGTCTGCTAATGCAAAAAATTGCATCGGGTTTAGCACCACAAACTCTTCAGTCCAAATTTAGCATAAACCCTAGGGATTCAACCAAATTCCAGGTTCCCACACCTAGAATAGATCTATTTAAATCAAGCTTATCTTACTCAGGTAGCGTGGTTTGGAATTCACTTCCACTACATTTCCGATGTACTCAAATTACAGAATCCTTCAGGGAAAAACTAATTACACATTTCACAGCAGACCATTGCTATTAGGGACAAAATACATATACCAGGGCACACCCTCTGTTTTGCTGCATATTAAACTGATACGCCGTTTCCTTTCCACTGATGTTTTCAAAACCAGATAATGATAAATGAGAGATATGGTTACTATCGGTTTTATTAATGATTGAAATTATATCATGATGGATGAGTGTTGTGGTCGCTGGTTTTATTGGTGCATTGTCACTAATTGATGTCTTAATACTTTGATTTCTTCGAGCACTGCAACTGCAAGGTGATAAATGTGTCCGGATTACTGTTGATCATATTGATGTATTGCTCTTTATTCAAATTGATAGTAATGTTTAGCATGTGATATTTTGGATAGAAAAATGGAATTATAATCTCTCTCTCTCTCTCTCTCTCTCTCTCTCTCTCTCTCTCTCTCTCTCTCTCTCTCTCTCTGCGTTTCGATGGATTGTCGCTTAATTAATAATCATAGTTTTGGGTAGTGTATGAATGGTCAAGAAGAAAACAAAAAAGATGGAAGGGGAAGGTAAATAATAATGGGCATCTCTCTCTCTCTCTCTCTCTCCACACACACACACACACACACACACACACACACACACACACACACACACACACGCACGCACGCACGCGCGCGCGCGTGCGCACGCGCACTTGCACACGCACACGCACACGCACACATCATGAAAAATAAGTGTTATGATTATTGATGCTATGAATTTATTGCTGCTTACTGATAACTGATTGTTCGTTCTCGTTTTGCCTTATAACCACATCATGTAAATGTAAAAGAAAGTACAAATGTTGATATTATTGATGCATTGTAATTGTCTAATTATCATCCTTAGCAGTTTGTTGGTTAATTTTTTACAAAAGGAATGTAACTCTCTCTCTCTCTCCTCTCTCTCTCTCTCTCTCTCTCTCTCTCTCTCCTCTCTCTCTCTCTCTCTCTCTCTCTCTCTCCCCTTCGATAGGAGGATCGCTTATGCCATATCTGTGTGTGCTGATTCTTTTCTTCTTTGTCATCAATTTCTTTATTCTTGTTTGTTGTTTCAATCGTTTCTTTTTTCCTTTCTAAAGTCATCTACGCCTTAACTGTTAATGGATGAACTTTTTAATGTTGTGAAGATATGTGTGTTTGTTAAAAGTTTTCTAAGTCTTAGTCACTAGTCATACTTAGTCGCTTAACGGGGCAAGGGCCGGATGAAAAAAAGCATGTGTTTGCTTATCTGTTACCCTTGGAAATAAAGATTATCATCATCATCATCATCATCTCTCTCTCTCTCTCTCTCTCTCTCTCTCCTCTCTCTCTCTCTCTCTCTCTCTCTCTCTCTCTCTCTTCCCATTACGTAATCTTTATTCTTCTTCTGATGATGGCTTTCCCCCTGTCCCGTTCTTCAGGACAAGTCCTTTGGCCAACAACGTTCTCTTTCTCATCAGGGCCAACAGTCTGGAATTCACTTTCATTCACCGTGAGAAATTCCACTTCCGCGGTTTGTTTTGAATCTTCTCTGAAGACCCGTTTATTTAGACAAGTCTGACCCATTTATTCAGACAAGTCTGACCCATTTATTCAGACAAGTCTGACCCGTTATTTAGACAAGGCTGACCAGTATATTTAGACAGGTCTGACTTGTTCATTTAGACACGTCTGACATGGTTATTTCGACAAATCTGACTCGTTTATGTAGACAAGTCTGATCCGTTTATTTAGACAAGTCTGACCCGTTTATTTATTTAGACAAGTCTGACTTGTGCGTTTTGACAAGTCTGACCCGTTTATCTGGACACGTCTAGCCCGTTTATTTAGACATGTCTGGCCCGTATATTTAGACACGTCTGGCCCGTTTATTTAGACACGTCTGGCCCGTTTATTTAGACATATCTGATCCGTTTATTTAGACACGTCTGGCCCGTTTATTTAGACATGTCTGATCCGTTTATTTAGACACGTCTGGCCCGTTTATTTAGACATGTCTGATCCGCTTATTTAGACATGTCTGATCCTTTAGACACTCTGGCCCGTTTATTTAGACACGTCAGGCCCGTTGATTTAGACATGTTGATTCGTTTGTTTAGACACGTCTGACCCGTTTATTTAGACATGTCTGATCCGTTTATTTAGACACGTCTGACCCGTTTATTTAGACATGTCTGATCCGTTTATTAGACACGTCTGACTTGTTAGTTAGACAAGTGTGACCCGTTTATTTAAACAAGCTAATTCGTTATTTAGACACGTCTGACCTGATTATTTAGGCAAGCCTAATTCGTTATTTAGACACGTCTGACCTGATTATTTAGGCAAGCCTAATTCGTTTATTTAGACACGTCTGACCTGATTATTTAGACAAGCCTAATCGTTTATTTAGACAAGTCTGACCTCATTATTTAGACAAGCCTAATCCGTTTATTTAGACAAGTCTGACCTCTGTTATCCCTGTGAGTATGCCGAGGATCCTTCCAGTACAAACAGCTTCTCCACTTTCTGAAAGACCTACGCTAGCACCTGCCTCTTTTCTATGACTCCCGTTGACTCTGCCTCTGTTAATTGAAGTTTGTAGTTCTGTACTTTAGTCTGCTGTTTTTCCTGCTTCTCTGGAAAACTTCTCTGTCTTTGCTCTGGACACTTTATGTGTGTTAGTGTTTTTGTTTGTTTGTGATAGTAATGTATGACGTGCCAGCTTTTTCCCCCGTAAAATCTGGCGTGTAAATGGTGAGATATGCATACACTGTCCTGAATGAACGATAGCATTCCATTCTGCTTTCTTCTGTTTGCCCACTTGGCTTTCTACGTATTTTCGTGGCATTTGAATGATTTTGCTAATTAACTACTTTTTTTTTTAAATCTGGGAGTTTAAAAAAAAATCAAGGGAGTACCTGATGTTGTCAGCACCGCTTAGGTTTGTTTTTCCTTGGGGGGGGGGGGGGTACTTTGTTTGTTTGTTTGTTTTAATGCGATAAGATGTCAGTAGTTTTGCTACCATGCTATTCAGTGCTCTTATTGTTTCTTTTTTGACGATTTTTTTTCGACCTGTTAAGGATGGACGTTTTTTTCTGTGAGTTTGACAGTCCTGAAGACGTTCTGTGTGGTCGGCTGGGTAATGGTTAATAAAACTCGAAACTTGAACTCTGTTCTTTTTCCTACAATTTCAAAGCCAGCTTGCATATACACTGTAATTTTGTGCATCCATGTATGTGTGGCGGAGGGGGGGGGGGTGGGGGCGGAGGAGGAAGAGCGGGCTAGAGGAGGATGTGAGCGTGTGGAACGGTGCGCGCGCGCGCGCGTGTGTGTGTGTGTGTGTATGTTCGTGTGTACGTACGTGTGTATGTGATTGCGTGCGTGCGTGTGTGTGTGCAAAAGCGACTAACTTACAGCTCTGTCACGTGTGTGTTTCAATTACTAGCGGTTTCGACTGAACGTTAGCTACAAGCTTTATTCACGCACGCGTTACACGCAACTTGATCTACAACATGCTCAAACCTTCCCCAAAACGCTGTCTCTCACAAAGCAAGCTGAAAAATTGAAAAGGCAGGAAATTGGCTGAAGCTGCGCGGTGTTTTGTATCGTATTGTGTGATCTTGGCACTGCACGTCTCTCAGCCCTCGGGGGGTGGAGGAAATTGGTGCCAGAAGGCCAACATTTGCAGATTGGAGACTTCCTAGGCCTTGGCTTTCTACCGCCGCACAAAGCCGGCGGCTTTCTCTGTCTGTCTGTCTGTCTGTCTGTCTGTCTGTCTGTCTTCTCTCTCTCTCTCTCTCTCTCTCTCTGTGTCTCTCTCTGTCTCTCTGTCTCTGTCTCTCTCTCTCTCTCTCACTCTCTCTGTGTCTCTGTCCCTCTCTCCCCTCTCTCTCTCTCTCTCTCTCTCTCTCTCTCTCTCTCAGCTTTCTCCCTGTCTATCTGTCCTTTCCCTTCCAGTACCTGGGGCTTGCAAGTTGTTTGTTCATATGTGTAAATAATGTGTGTGTTTGTGTGTGTGTGTGTATGTGTGTGTGTGTGTGTGTGTGTGTGTGTGTGTGTGTGTGTATGGTTGTGTGTGTGTGTGTGTGTGTGTGTGTGTGTGGTTGTGTGTATGTGTGTTTTGTGTATATGTTTGTGTGTTGTGTGTTGTGTGTGTGTGTGTGTAGTTGTGTGTGCGCGCGCGCGTGCGTGTGTGCGTGCGTTTGTGCATATGTATGTATATGTGTGTTGGGAGGGGACAGCCTGATGGATAGGTCGGTAGATGAGTGTGTGCGTGAGAACTAAAGACCACAAAAAACTCCGGTTCAAATTGCGAATGTTCAGCTTACTGTCCAGAAAAAAAAATCCACATTTTCAAGACATAGGAGTGGCTCTGAGACTGACAGAACACTTCGCAAACAGCTCTCTACCCCGACTCTCCTCGGCAGCCCTACTTTCACTTTCAAACTCCAGTCTGAAAACAAACTTGGCGACCAACTATTCAACACTTCTTTACGAAAGATCTAAACAGTGTAAAAACCGATGCATAGCCTCTAAAAAGACTGCAGATGGAGTAAGGCTGTGGATGATATCAATTTTCCTATATACCCAACGTGTATGGGGGAAACTTTCCACTTGACATCCTCAGCGTGGAAATACCAGGTGCCCGCTCATGCAGGTGCGCTGCCACGTGGGCTTGTCTGTCAGACCTCATCGTCCGTGAAGCACTTCGCAGCGCCGTTCTGAAGCGGGAGAGATGTATTGACCGGCCGGTAGGAATCAGTGGAACAGCAAATTTATCGGCAATACGGCGCTGCCAGTAACCGGGTCCGGTCAATGCAGCCACCACGGTGGTGAAATCAATACCACACCGTGTATCGATCTGATGGTAGTCGTGGTGGTGGTGGGCCCCACACCACCCTGTCTGTCGACAAAAGAACCCACCTGATGATGGGATGCCTTCGGAGTTTCGTGAATTGTCGCGGCATGAATGCTTGTTTGATGGGATGCTGGGGAGTCGGGAAGCTGAGAAATACAATGCCGCCATCCCGTGTTGAACGTGCTGGACTGTCGCAGAGTTAAAGCGATACGGTGTACTGGCGTGCGATGTGAAGGCGGCATCAGCGTTATTGGATCACCATAATACAATAATGTGTGAATGCGGGGCGGTCACAAAGCACAGCACTATTGCCCTGCTGTGTGAATGTGCCATCAGAATGTTATCTGATCTCTGTGTGAATGCGATGCAGTCACACATCACAGCACTGCTGCCCTGCTATGTGAATGTGCCATCAGAATGTTATCTGATCACTGTGTGAATGCGATGCAGTCACACATCAGAGCACTGTTGTTCTGCTATGTGAATGTGGTATCAGGATGTTATCTGATCTCTGTGTGAATGTGATGCAGTCACACATCAGAGCACTGTTGCACTGCTATGTGAATGTGGTATCAGAATGTTATCTGATCTCTGTGTGAATGCGATGCAGTCACACATCACAGCACTGTTGCACTGCTATGTGAATGTGGTATCAGAATGTCATCTGATCACTGTGTGAATGCGATGCAGTCACACATCAGAGCATTATTGCCCTGCTATGTGAATGTGGTATCAGAATGTTATCTGATCACTGTAATGCAATACTGGTTGAATGCGGGGCAGACACAAAGCGGAGCACTATTGCCCCGCTATGTGAATGTAATATCAGAATGTTATCTGATCACTGTAATACAATAGTGTGTGAATGCGATGCAGCCACAAATCAGAGCACTATTGCCCTGCTATATGAAGGCGGTATCGGAATGTTATCTAATCACTGTTAAACAATAGTGTGTGAATGCGATGCAGTCACAAAACAGAGCAATACCGCCCAGCTATGTGAAGGTGGTATTAGAATGTATCTGAACACTGTTATACAATAGTGTGTGAATGAGATACAATTACAAGCAGAGCACTATTGCCCTGCAGTGGGAAGGCGGTATCAAAGCGGTGTGTGACGGTAGTAACATGATCCTTTTTTATTTTTTTTTTATTTTTTAATAAACATACAGTTGGAGCATACAAATGCGCGGAAAGAGGACAGTGCGCAAAATCAGGTACATCAGCAGCATTTCTGCATGTCTCGCTCACAGATAAACACCTGTTACACAAAATAAAACGACAAGGAAAAAAAAAAACAAAAAGAAAGACAAAGAAAGAAAGAAACATGAAGCATAAAACCCAAATCAAGCAAAATGCATCTTTAACTAATTTGTCAGCTTGTAACTTTCACAGTGCAATACGAAACAGCACAAAACAACACAATACAATACAATGCAATGCAAAACACAACACAATGCCATACAATACAAGACAACACAACACAATACAGTACAATACAAAGGAATCTGCTAGGTAGAGTGCGATATTTCTTCTTTTTTTTTCAAGTATACCAGTGAAGAAAGAAAAAGAAGAAGAAGAACATAGAACAAGACAGTGGAGGGACAGGAGTACATGTTCCCCTCTTAATGCAGTGTAACAGGCCAAAGCAAAATTCGCTCTGCGTTTCCGAGCGATGACGTCTTAAATTCAGCTTCTGTTTGCATTATGGGCTTTCAGACGAAACGTTATACAGCAAACAATAAAAAAAAAAAAAAAAAAAAAAAATAGCAAAAGTAAAATATACTGTGGCAATTTAACGAAGAACAGTGGATGGAATAAAATACAGGAACAACTGAATATCACTCTTTGTTCATAACAAAGGAGCTGTGGGTATGTAATGCAATGAAATTGTAATTTTGTATATAAGTTGAAACTGTAAAATCTACTCGAGAGCATGAAAAGAAAAGCACGGGTAGAGTACATTTTAAGTGTGAGCTTTTTTTTTTTTCGCAAGAAAATGACATTTTTTCTTACTAAGCTATATTGTAAAAACATTGAATTTGAGCGTATTAATCAAAGAAATTATCATATTGGAATAAGATAAACAGTAGCTATAAAAGGTTTTAAGTGTATCACTATTTGATAACTGGTTCGGATGGGTACAGAAGAAAAAAAAGTTACATTCATATACAGTTATCTGATCATTATAGTGCTAAGTTGTGTGGAGGCGGCACATTCACAAAGTTATGCATTGTACTACATTGCCCTGCTATGTGAAGGTGGTACGAATGCAGTTCAGTCACAAAATACGATACATTACAAACGCTCATATCATGTTTTGTCATACTGTGTGCATGCAGTTCGGTCAAAAAACAATGCAAAGCATTGCCATTACAAGGCATGGAATTCTGGGAGTGTTTAAACGTAAAGTACACAAAAGCTGGCGATTTCATCTTCGTCTTGGCCACCTTACGCACGCGCTGCTGTGAATAATTCAGCATGAAATGTAGATATGATACTGAAGAGTGTATTGCTCGGAAAACATGATATATGAAGGTTTTATTTCTAGATGGCTCCTACATGAACCAATGTTTGCAGGCCCAGACTTAATTATGAATGCGTGCTGACCCAATGTATTATGTTATTACTGACATGATCATAGCCCGCTAGAACAATTATTACGTCACCCAACACAGCCCCAGTGAAAACTTTGCAGAACCTGTACAAACCAAAGTGCGTCAACTTTCATTATACAGTCGGCTTGCCTCTCTCTCTCTCTCTCTCTCTCTCTCTTTCTTTGCCAGTAGGTGGTTTTTTATTTTTTTACATGCCCTGAGGATGTAAATTGGAGTTGTAAGTATGAGCGGTGTGTTGTTTATTTTCATAATTGCATTTTTTTTAACACTGTATCTCCCCTTATGTATTATTTGAGAAATATATTGAATAAAGATGCTTTTAAAACAAAAGTTAAATAAATAATTCAGCATACTAATATTGCCTTTGAATTATAGCTGTCAAACACTTCTTCCTGCTTGCTTTGATTGTTCTGTGAAGTCCAGTTCCCGTTGTCGCTGGAGTGTCACACTGAAGTGCCGCCAGCATAAACGAAACTGTTTTGTCAACTAGACATTCCACCGTGTTCGAATCAGGTCGTGAAACAGCACGCGGACACGTCTCCAAAGGAGTTAACTGAAAATGACACGGCGCCCATGGGCATGTGTCTGTTCCTTAATCCGCTTTGATGTCATGGACGCCAAGTGTGCTTCTTATCTCGACAGAGTGGTTCGCATGGTGAATGAGAACGCGCGAAGGGAGTGGTACGATAAGGGCGATAAACGTTTCCCTGTTACACACACGAGTTGTCGCACCTGTGCGACCATGAGACTAGCTTATCACACCTAGGGTCAAGGTAGGAGCCGTGATATTACGAAATTATTACATTCGAGTAGGAGGAATGAGAGAGAGAGAGAGAGAGAGAGAGAGAGTATTCTGGAAAGTGAACAAGGTGGAGAACACCAAAGAGAGAGACAGAGACAGACGGACAGAGAGACAGAGTGTGTGTGTTTTCTTTGTAATGAGAGAAACGAACAGTACATGAGACATTTTCTTACATCCTGCCCGGTACCCAAGGATTTCCCGAAGGTAGAAATACTTTCTGTTTGTTTGTTTGTTTTTTTATAATTGGCAAGCAGGCGGGGAGACGACGAAGAAGGAGGAGACAATGAAACGAAAGAAAGAAGATGACAGAAAAGGGAGTGAACGCGCTATAACTGGGAGAGCGGGCTGTTGTTCATAACATACTTGTAAAACCTCATTACCGAGAACTTGATTCCTGTGTGGGAGGATGACAACATCATTAACTGAACGCTTGCGTGAATCACAGAAGGCTTGGAGTGTTTGTTTCGTGGAACAGGTAGAAAAGCTTTCGGAATGTGTTGTTGATCTTTTCTTTCCCACAACGTTCTCCTTTCCTTTCTGTCTTCCTCTTCTCTTTCTCTTCCTTTCCTCTTTCTCTTTCTAGTCGTCGTCATCATCATCATCATCATCATCATTTTCTTCTTCTTCTTCTTCTTCTTCTTCTTCTTCTTCATCATCATCATCATAACCGTCTTTCCCCATGCTTCTTTTTTTTCCGCCTTTTTCTTGTTTTCCCTCTGTCTGCTCGACTTAACGTTTTGTTTTGTTTTGTTTAACGTCACATTTTTTTCGTTTCTCTTTCATTTCTTCTCCTCCACCTTCATCGTCGTCGTCTTCTTCATTGTTGTATTCTTTTTCTTCTTAATCATCATCATATTCCTCTTCTCTGCTTCTTCTTCCTCTTCTTCTTCTTCTTCGTCGTCGTCGTCGTCGTCGTCGTCTTCTTCTTCTTCTGTTCTCATTTTTGTTTCTTTCTGCATTTCCTCCTCCTCAACTTCTTTATTGTCTTCTTAACATGTGTGTGTGTGTGTGTGTGTGTGTGTGTGTGTGTGTGTGTGTGTGTGTGTGTGTTGCTTTTCTTCTTCTAGTCGTCCTGTTCCTCCCCTCTTCCCACAAGGCCGTGGGCGCGGCGGAAGGATTAAAACATCTTAAAGAGACACCTTTGTTCCGAAAGAAATGGGCACTTAGAAACCCGCATCGAACTCCAAGAGAGTGGGAGAAGGGTTAAAGAAAAGAAAAGGAAGAAGAAAAACGATGTGAGGAGTGTATAGGGGAGGGGAGAGGGGGGAGTGCGAGACTACGAGCAAGTGCTCTGGAGGAAAGGACGGAGGAAGGGGGAAGAGGGAGGGGGGGGGGATAAAGTTTCCTTTTCCGGTTTCTCCGGAATGCCGCCCACAGATGAAAGAGTTGATCATCAGCACCTTGAGGAAAGTCGGAAGTAGATGTAGCCCGGTATGGGAAGGTTACCGACCTCAATGGCCTTATCTCAAAAAGACTGAAGAAGAAGACAGCTTTACCATGCT
>CM065737.1:12673663-12688663 GCA_033310375.1 Conus canariensis | reverse complement strand
TCATGTTTCGTTATTATCAAATTATCATCTTCTCTGGGACTGGTCACACACACACACACACACACACACACACACACACACACACACCTCACACACACACACACACACACCACACACACACACACACACACACACACACAACACACACACAGATGGAGAGAGAGAGCTATGCACAAAGACAAGGTCAACTTGAAAATGGTATAATTCTTCCCCATTTCTTTTTGTATTTTTTCTTTTAGGTGTATAAGGTGCATCACGGACATCGACCTCTGACCCCGTCGTCAGGGAGACCAGCCCTACGGCCTCTACCGTGACGTCACCTTCACCGACAGCGATGACCACCAAGCGGCCCATGTCAGCCCCCAAAACCAACGATGTCGCCGCCGCCATTCCTCGCATCGTTCTGGACGACCGAGCGGGCGGAGGAGGAGACCCCGCCTCGTCCAGACCGGCCAGCCTGGCGGCCCGTCCCCCCGCTAACGGTCCAGGTGTGACGTCAGCCGCGGCGGACCCTAAGGAGAGCCCAGACGGCGAGGGGTACATCCCCCACCGCTGCAACTCCGACATCGGCCTGCCCACGGCCAGCATGCCCAACCTGACCTTGGCCTTGACTCTGGGGGAGGACGGTGGTGGATGGACGGGAAGGGGAAACTGGGGGTGTACTGCTCGCCCAGGACGACACGAAGGTCCGTGGACCTGGACGTCAGCTCCCGAGACCCCACGGCCCGGGAGGACTACGACTGGCTGGACGACAAGACGGCCTCGCTGCACCTGCTCAGCGCCAGCAGCCGCGTTGGCAGCGCCCTCAGCCTCAACAGCGTGTGCACGGCGCACAGCGTGGGGCTCCTCTCCAACGACTCGGACGACGACTTCCAGGACACCTCCATCAACGACAGCAGCATCTCCGAGGGACACCAGGGCTCGGACAGGGCGGCGGGGACTCAGCAGCTGAGGAGGCTGCAGTCGTACCCCGAGGAGGATCACTCGGGGGTCAATGACGCGGGGGTGACGCCCAGGACGTCCCACTCGCTGTGCAACCTGCAGGCCGCCCAGGCCGGGTCCACCGCGGTGGGCGAGGACCGGGCCTGCAGCAAGGCCGCTGCAGAGCCTGAACTGACCCCGGAGAAACTCAGCCTCCTGCCTTCTGACGTGGACGAGTGTCCGGACCCACGGATGCCGCCCCCTTCAGGGCCCCGAGAGAGGAAGGACAGGAGAGAGGCGAAGGGAGGGGCCAAGCCCAAGGTGGGGGGAGGCCGTGAGGATAGCAGGAAGTCCCACATGGTGAGTTACGGCTCGGGTTCCAACACCATGCGGGAAGGGCGCATCAGGCAGTGGCTGGAGGACATGGACAAGGCCTCCTAGTGACGCCTCCGCTCCGTGCCACTGTTCCGTATCTGGTTTACGCGGAGAGAAAGATCCACCGGCCACAAGGAGGAACGAACAGTTCATGAACACACGTGGACAGAACATGTGCTGGTGACGGAAGGACTGTTGACCCCCGCCCTTTGTAACGTATGACATGCGTCTTACGGCAATGTGTTGGACTGCCCGGTTAGGAAAAGGTGGTTGACTTTCCCGCCCACCCGTGTGGGGAAGCTGGATCGGTCGCAACGAAGGCGAAATGGATCTGGATTGGTGAACACACGCCATCAGTGGTGCGGCGTGAAAACAACAACAACAACAACAAAACGAAGTGAGTGTTCCGTGTGGAGTGTCAGCCAGAGAGAAGCGAAAGGAGGTGAGACACGGTGGACGAGGTCCGTGTGGAGAACTCCCATGTGACTGTGCCTTGCTGTTTACAGGCCTGTGATTAGACCCCGGGGACAGCCCTCCCCGGGAAGGATCTCAGTGCTGCGCCAACAGAACGTGACGTAACATATCCAGACCCACGGATAGAACTACCAGAAAGTGATGTGATTAAAAAAAAAAAAAAAAGAAAGAAAATGTGCGGTGACTTTCGTTTTCCCACACACAACGTCTGGAGGACACACTATGACGAAGGTCAGACTGACCGACTTGACCACACCCGCTGTGTCAGGAGCAAGACTCCCACCCACTCACCCACCCCCGCTACCTCCCTCCCGTCCCCTCTCTGGTCGCCTCCCCCTCAGCCCCATTCCCTTCCCCATCACCCCCACCCCATATACTGAACATGTCATCACTGTTTAGAGCATCATATGACGTCATTGTTGAATTCGACGGTAAATATCGCAAGAGATGTAATTTTTTTTTTTTTTTTCTTCTCTTTTATTTTAATCGTGTCGTTCACAGTTTCGCCCAGAATAATGGGAAACCACCGCTACCAATGTGATGTATGCAATCAGTGGGCATTGATTACCGACGGATTTTGTCCTTATGTGTGTTCTGTCCTTATGTGCATATTTTTTTCCCAGTTCGGTGACGGAAGAAGGAACCAGCATTCGACATGATGAACACGACAAAAACCAACAGAAGATCACAAACAATGGCTGCTGATGGTGTCACTGTATAGTAACCATAGACAAAATTTTCATCGCTCGGTTTGGTTGGAAAGGGGAATTATATGCGTATACGATGAAAGAAAAAAAAGGTATAATACGGAATAAAACCCAAGCCGCAAGCTGCGCTTTCGTGTGGTGAAACGCACGTTGTTTTTCCTTGCTCTGCTGCAGCAAACTCGTAAGAAGCGTAACAAGAAGACTGTGTGTGGCACACTAACGCTGGCGAACAACTACTGCAGAAACTGTTGCTGTCCTCTGAAGTGTATGCGTGTGCATGGGGGTGGGAAGGAGAATGTGTGTTTTCAGCAGGACAAAAAAAATTATAAAACCATGGTGACAAGGTGGACAGAGACGAAGACAGAAGATGGCAAGAAACACTGCTGGTTATTGGTGAAACATGATGCTGCTTTCCCTCGAACCGGATCTACAGACAGTACAAGAGAACTCTCCTGAAATGAGATCCCTTATGTTCGGGAGCGGAGACTGCGGGTGATGCTTGATGTGGGGTAAAATGCGTGCTGAATTTTCCTGTTGGCTGAAAATAACGACATTCAAAAGGGCCGCTCAGGATAAGACAATGGGAAAAAAAAGAAGATACAGTGTTGTGCTTTCCTACCAAGGCCGTGTACGTCATTTTGTGATCTGGATGACGTCGATGTTAGATGCAAGGAGAAAGAAACACTTTCTCATGGGCAAAGTTCTTTGGTGACAAAAAATATCGCGGTACCTAGCTAGCTAGCTGGCCTTTGTTTTGCCTGACGATTACCAGCGTCATCGTTGTGCCCGTTACCATCCTATCACTGTCCCTGTGAACACCGTCATTGTGTATTATAACGGTAAAGAAGATTTTGAGACCTTTCCTTTTTGAGTTACACGCATTCCAAACTGGAAGAGCACCAGGAGGGCGCAGACCTCCGTTAACGTCGAACAGTCGTTCACTCACCCTCCGAGTTGTGATCCGAGTTGTGAACCGAATCCGCACCAAAGCTTACAAATAAGTAGATATCAATATATCTAATAAGCTCCCTCCCCCCTCCCCCCCCCCCCCCCCCCCCCCCCCCCTGCCTTCCACACAACATCGCACTTTTTTTTTTAGATTGAGATCCCTGCATTGCAGATATCAATGGACCTGGCAATGTTAAAGAAAATGAAAACAAAAATCCTTCATCATCCCTTCAGTCCCGATCCGCTCCAAACTAGTATTTCTGTCCTTGGTCCAAATTCCTTGTCTCCACCAAGTTTCGTTGAAATCGGTTCGGTACTTGTTGCGTGAACAGTCTTGCTGACAGACGAAACAGACTAACAGACGCGGCGAAGATGATCAGAAACCTACAAATTTCCACCGGCAAATCTGTTGGATTGGAGTTGCCATTTCAGCTTGACACAGGAAAACAGCTGAGTCAAAATGCAATTCTTAAGAGGAACTGAAAACTGAGACATCAAAAGTCTTTTGTTCCCTGTCTCCTTAGACCTTTTTTTTTTTTTCAACCTTGAAAGTATGCAAGTCTAGGTTTCAGAATGTTCATATATGCCACAACAATAACATTCTCCCAGTGACAGTTGCTGAAGTGTCAGAGATGTGACTGTTGAAACAAAACGATTCCCTTCAAAACGCACTTGGAGTGACAAATCCAATCCTTATTGCCTTTGCCCTACCACCTCGTCCCAGCCACCCACCTCCTTCCCCTCCTCGCTTTCAATCTCTTCCCCTCTTGCTCGCCCACTTATCCCTTCTCATCCCCTCCCCCCCCCCCCCCCCCCCCTCCCCATCCCCTTGCCCGCCAGTGCGCCCTCGTCACTCTCTTTTCCCTCTGCCTGTTGCCTACTGACCAAAAAAGACTGAGAGTGAAAGTGATGTTTGCGAGAGTCTGTCCTCATTGCTTTCCCACCAGACATACTGGTCTTCTTGTGTGTGTGTGTGTGTGTGTGTGTGTGTGTGTGTGTGTGTGTGTGTGTGTGTGTATCTGTGTGCGTGTGTGTATGTGTCTGTATCTCTGTGTATGTGTGTGTATGTGTGTGTGTCTGTTTCTCTGTGTATGTGTGTGCCTGTCTGTATCTGTGTGTGTGTGTGGAGAGAGAGAGAGAGAGAGAGACAGACAGACAGACAGTGTGTGTGTCCGAGTGTGTGTGCGTGTTAGAGAGAGAGAGAGAGAGTGTGTGTGTGTGTGTGAGTGATGAGGGGGTGGACGAGTGTGTACAAACGTGTTGTTAGTGTCTGCACGGTATTGAACGGTCATGACATTTCTTTGGTGATTAAGTACGTTAAACAGCGTCATCACTGCTTCACCTTGTTCTCATTCTTATTCATGCCGTTGTTGTTGTCGTTGTTGTCATACCTGTTGTTGTTGTGTGCTGATGAAATACCTTTCTACTTAAATTACATTGAAGAACAATACAGAATCGGAATTATTCGGAAAAAAAACAACAAAAAAAAACGAACAAAATTACCAACTATGCCGCTCGCATACATAGACATTCTCTCTCTCTCTCTCTCTCTCTCTCTCTCTCTCTCTCTCTCTCTCTCTCTCTCTCTCTCTCTCTCTCTCTCTCGCACACACATACATACACATAGACACTCGTATTCGCGCGCAAAGTAGTGTTTGTTATAGATGCGAATGATAAGCACGATGTTCAACATAACGACGAGAGAAGAATGTACAATTGACAGCTAAGAAGGTAAACATTTTTTTCCCAGGTCCTTTGGTGGTGTTCGTGTTGTTGTTGTTGTTGTTGTTGTTGTTTTCATTTGGCGGAAGGAGGAGGGAGGGAGGGAGAGGAGTGGCGAGAGGACGGCGGGGTGGGGGTGTGGGGAGGGAGGGCAGGCGAGGTGGAATATCAGGTTGTGAGAGGTGGGTGGGTGGGTTGTGGTGGTGGTGTTGAATAAACTTATGGACATCTTCATCTGTGATCACAAAATAAATGTCAGATTCGAATCATGTCTTGCTTCTTTTGCAGTGGCAGCAGGCCGTTATGCTTGCGTGTGATTGTGTGTTCGTGTGTGTGAGAGAGCCTCTGGACGTTTGAAAATCGGTTCCTTTCTCATTGCTGTGGTACCTCTTGTGTGTGTGTGTGTGTGTGTGTGTGTGTGTGTGTGTGTGTGTCTGTATACATGTGTGTGTGTGTGTGTGTTGTGTGTGTGTGTGTGTGTGCGTGCGTGTGTGCGTGTGTGTGTGTGTGTGTGTGTGTGTCCGCGCGTGAATGTGCGCGAGTATTCGTTTCTGTTTGTGTGTGTGTATGCGAGTGTATGTATGTTGGTGTGTCTGACTGTTTGTCTGTCTGTCTGTGCCTTTGTGTGAGTACGTGTGTGTGTGAGCACGCGCGTGCGCGTGCGTTGTTTGTGTGCGCATTTGTGTTTTTTGTGTTGTCTTTTTTTTCATCATCGTTGTCTGTGTGTTTAACTTTTTATTTTGTATCCTTCAGTGCGTGCGTGGTCGGAAATATGCGTGTGTACTTGCTCGCGTTTATGTGCACTTCCGTGTGCCTGTGTTCTGTGCTCGTGCTCTGTGTGTTCATGCGTACGCTTGTATCTACATGCTCGTGTATTATACGGTTACAGAGCACATTGATTGAGGCGCCATCTGCTTTGCATCTGGCCACGTTCCCCTGTGCCCGTGTATGCAAACACTCATGTTTAAGCCTTGGCTTCAAGACCCTGTGGTCATGGTCTCTCTCTCTCTCTCTCTCTCTCTCTCTCTCTCTCTCTCTCTCTCTCTCTCTCTCCTCCCCTCTCTCTTCCAACCCCTCTCTCTGTGTCTTCCTCTCTCTCTCTCTCTCTCTCTCTCTCTCTCTCTCTCTCTCTCTCTCTCTCTCTCTCTCTCTCCTTCAACCCCTCTCTCTGTGTCTCCCTCACCTCTGTCTCTCTCTCGCTCTCTCTCTCTGCCTCACTTACCCCCCATATCTGTGTGTGTGTGTGTGTGTGTGTGTGTGTGTGTGTGTGTGTGTGTTCACGTGCACATGTTTGCGTTTCTGTATATGACGCGCGCGCGCGCGCGCGCGCCGCCGTGTGTGTGTGTGTGTGTGTGTGCGTGCGTGCGTGTGTGGTGTTTGTGTGTGTACGAACATGCATTTTCTGGAGCATGAAAGACATCACTTTAATGGTTGTGGCTTTCGCCACAGACACACACAAACAAGACACACACACACACACACACACACACAACACACACACACACACATGCGCGCGCGCCCAGGCATGCACGCACGCACGCACGCACGCACGCACGCACGCACGCACCCCACACACACACACACACACACACACACACACACACACACACACCACTAATTCGTAAACACGTAAACGCACGAACACACGCAGGCATGCGCGCGCTCACACACACACACACACACACACACGCGCGCGCGCGCGCGCGCGCGCCCATTCTCTCTCTCTCTCTCTCTCTCTCTCTCTCTCTCTCTCTCTCTCTCTCTCTTATCCGTGCCGTAATATTAGTATTAATCAGTTTAGGAAACAGAAAAATTACAACGTCCAACATCCCTATCCCCCCCCCCCCCTTCCCAACTCCCTTGCTCTCCTCCATCCATTCCCCTCTCCTCCCATCCACCCACCACCACCCCTCTCCCCAAACAAAAACAAGAAAGAAAAAAAAAAAAAAAAAAAACAAGAGAACGAAGAAACGAAACAACAGAAACTTGAAAGAATAACAAAATGAGAATTTAAAAAAAAAAGTGAGAAAATACCGGCGGGAGGTGCTTCCCCCACCCACCCCCTCAGGTTTATCCCCCCCTCCCCCCCCCCCCCCCCCCCCCCTCCTCGGGTTCCGACAGTGACCCCCGGAGTGCTGAACCAATCGATAAGCTGGAAGCTTTGACTGGCGCGTGCTGGCGTCATTGCCCCGGCATCGGGAATGGATGGTGAAGGAGTCTGGCAGCGAGTGAGAAGGAGAGAATAAAACATCGCAGTCAAGTCCTTTTCACGTGCTTTTGTTGTCGTTGTGTTGCTGTTCCTTATATCATGTTCGTGTTGTTTGTTTATCTATGATTTAGTTTATATCTGTGTCCAATTTATTCGTGTTGTTTGTTTGTTTATGACTTGGTTTATATCTGTGTACGTTTCTTTCTATGCATGTATCTGTGTACGTTTCTTTCCATGCATATATCTGACAGTCTATTTGTTAGACTGTCTATTTTGTATCTCTATAGAGGCGTATCTGTCCTTCTGTCAGTACTTTGCATATCTTTGTCCTTTTGTCTATTCATCTGTTTACCTATCCATCGATTCATACGTCCATCTGTCCAGTTGTCTGTTTCTTAATTAATCATATCGCTATGGTGTGCTCTGAATCAAACATCGTGGGTATGGGGCCCGGGTGGTCTGGATGAATTGGGGCCACTTAGAGGTCGAACACCATAGTAGTAATGCACCCTCACCCCCACACCCACCCTCTCAAGCCCCCCCCCCCCCCCCCCCTCCCCTTTCCCCGTTTTTTACGGAGTCGTGCACTACCAACTGTTGATGGCTGTCCTGAAAAGAAATTTCCACATCGAGAATAACTCCAGATTCGTCCTGTTTTGTCCCACCATCGACAAGGCCACGAACTGGGAATGACAAAATGATTTTTAAAGGGGGGGGGGGGGGGGGGGGGGGGGGTCACTTTCAAAAAATGGCCCTGCCCGAAGCAGAAACTGAAATCATCTCATCTTCTCCTATTCGCCCTCCCCATTCGTTTTTCTGCTTTTCGTCTACTTTTCTTCATCTGGCTCCGTGCCTGAATGAACAATGATTGTCATCACCAGTCAGGCTTAGGAGGCGGTGACATTTGGGATCAAAACCGCTCTGTCTGTGAAGCTGTGCAGTGTCTCCTCTGGTGGGTTGCCTACTGGTGATCGTATAATAATATGTCTATAGCTCCCTGTGGACTACCGGTGGTAGGAAAGGTGAGTTGTGATGTGACTGTGTGAGGGGGGAAACAGAATGATTGGTACTGGAGTAATGGAACCAACAAGACAAAGTGATGAGCAAGCACACAAACAACAGAGAAGAGGGGCAAGTCATGTTGTTTATATCCGAATCGGCCGCTGATTTTTTTTCTTTTTTCCTTCAATCCGAGTGATTCGATTCACTCGATCAGTTTTGGGCCCTTTCGTCACATAGGAACCGATAACTAGGGATGCTTGTTCAGTCCGTACGTGACCACGTAATATTAAGCAAAAAGCCTTTGAAACTCCGTAAAATGACGACATCATTACATTTCTCTTACATTCGCCAACTCGGTCCGAGTTCACTTTACTCTTTGTTCCGTCCTGCATACGGAAAGGTCCGAAGTTGACCGACTATCTCCGAGTCGTTTCGAACAAGGAAAATCCACAGCCCGACCATGGAGGCCACGTTTATGTTGTGAGCACGATTAAACCACATCTTTGCGCCACGTCATGTCTAAATTTAAACTCCCGAATCAAATGAGTTTCTGACTCTAAAACAGACCAAGAGCTGCAGGAAAAAAAAGGAGAAGAAAAGAAAGCGAAAGAGGAGGATGGGAGGCGAAGAAGAAGCTGAAGCAACAGCAGCAACAACTACAACCATGTATGACAATGACGGGCGCAACGATAACGACAACAATGACAACGAAGCCAGTGCTGAGGTCGATGATAAACAAGAACAGCAAGAAGAACTGACGGTTCAGTTCATTCCACTCTTCATCATTAGACTGGCAAAAGGGTCGGATGGGAAAGACGGGCGGAGGGGGGGGGGGGGAGTGGGGGGGGGGGAGGGGGCGGGAAGAGGGAGGGGAGCGGAGGAAGCGAGGGGGGTGGAGGGGGGGGGGGATTAAAATGACGATGCTGGATCCGAAAGTGGCAGGAAGGGAAGGGAGGTAAGAAAACTTTCCATGCAGGATCGAACCAGCTGAAGAGTGCAATTGAGGGGAGGAGGAGGTGGGGGGGGAGTGAAAGGGGATCTTTAGCTCCAGACAGACGTTTGATGACCTGGCCATGGCCATCATCTACTCCCCCCAACCCCACCCCCATCCCATCCCCCTCCCCGTCCTCTTTCCACGTTGTCTCTTCTTTTTTTTTTCCAACGGGGCGCAAAAAGCCTCCTGACACAAACACATGGGATAGATGAAGGTGGGAATGGCAAAGGCAAAAGGGGGGTGGTGGGGGAATGTTGAGGGAGGAATGAAAGGGGGAGGGAGGAGGTTGGGGTTGACTGGGGAAGAGGAAGTGGGAGGGGCGGAGGGTGAAGTAAGGGCGGTCATTGATTGGCACCATGTTGGTCAGAAAGGGTGCGGCCAAACGGCGGGTGATGTCGACACTGTGGGAGGTGAATTGACATAGGTTGGGGACAGGGAGGGAGGCGGGGGGGGGGGGGGGGGGGACAAGGGGGTGCGTTGTTGACCAAGCCAAAAATAGATTAGAACGTGTGTGTGCACAGGGCGGTGAGGTTGGTGTGGTGGGAGGTAGAGGAGAACTCTGTGTGTGTGTGTGTGTGTGTGTGTGTGTGTGTGTGTGTGTGTGTGTGTGTGTGTCTGTCTGTCTGTCTGTCTGTCTGTCTGTCTATATATACGTATGTGTGTAGGTGACTGGTTGATGGGTAGGTTGGCTGCATATTTTAATTCGAATGTGTGTGTGTGTGTGTGTGTGTGTGTGTGTGTGTGTGTGTGTGTGTGTGTGTGTGTGTGTTTGTGCGTGCGTGCGTGCGTGCGTGCGTGCGTGTGTGTGTGTGTGTGCAAACAGAAGGAACTGTTCATATGCGGCTGGATTGGAAGTAAGGTGGTGATGATGGTGGTGGGCTATGGATGGGGTCTTGTGCAAAGTGTATATATTTTTTTCAACATATGCGAGTGCTCACAGACATACATACAATTTAGCGAAAAAAAAGCAAAAGCAGAGAAAATTATGATGTTGTATTACTGGTTCACACTGAGATATTTTGGTTTGGATCGCATAACATCACATCTTTTTTCTTCACTGATTGAACGCTCGTGTCCCCTTGGTAGCTCTGTTCCCGAACAAATCATTCCAATTTTCCCATACATAGTTACATCAGAACTCACCTTCCTCGCCACTGCCAGTCTACAGGGAGCAACCAGTAGCTCAGATCACCAGGATGCAACATACCGGAGGAATTCCTGCACTGCATCTGAGAGACACTTCGGTTGTATTCTCGGTGGGGGCCAGTTTTGAACCAACCTGCGCACGACACCGCCTTCACATCCCCTTGCCGACGACCTTACTTGCTCAGTCAAGGAGTCAGCGTCTCTGAGCTTCCTCCTCTGGACAGAGACGACCACCATCTCCTCCACCCCACCCCCTCATTCAGTGACAGTCCTCAGTTGCCTGCCCACACTAAAGACCTTGACATGAATCACCAGAGGTTTGCACCTGGTGGCTTCCTCCCTGCTGGTGTGGAGAAGCAGGCCAGACTCATCATCATCGCCTATTAACCCTCCTGGGGTACAGGCCGCCAACCAAGGACCTCCAGGTATCTCTGTCCTGGGCTCTTTTCTCCAGCTGGTTCCAAGTCATCCCCATGTTCCTGATGTCTGCTTCCAGGTCCCTGCGCCAGGAGTTCCTTGGCCGACCTCTTTTTCGTTTTCCTTGGGGGTTCAATGTTAGGGCTTGTCTGGTGATGTTGCTTGCATGCTTCCGCAGCGTATGTCCAGTCCAGCCCCAACGTCGTTTCTTGATTTCCTGTTCTGCGGGCAGCTAATTTGTTCTCGCCCAGAGCTCGTTGTTGTTGATGGTGTCTGGCCATCGGATGCGGAGAATCTTGCGCAGGCAGTTGTTGATGAACATCTGCGCTTTCTTGGTGGTGGCAACTGTAGTTCTCCAGGTTCCCGCTCCGTACAAATAGAACTGCTTTGATGTTGGTGTTGAAGAGCCTGACTTTGGTGTTGACTGACAGTTCCTTGGAGCTCCAGATGTTCCGTAGCTGTACGAACGCTGCCCCAGCAGGCCAGACTGGTGGAACGCAATCCCCGAGACTGGTGCGGCCCTCTAGGACTGAGAAAGCAGACATGGCCCATGCCCACCTTTCTGCAAGAAAAGCTGTACCAGTCTGCAAAGGCTCTGAGATTGACCGGCCATTTCGTTCTGCAAACCAGGCTATACATGTGAAGTGTGTTAGAGAAGAAGAAAAAAGAACTCACACAGGACATATCATGTGACTCCTCGGGGCGTCCAGGGGCTGAGAGAGGAGACACGGTCAGTGACTAGCATTCCATGGGAGAATCTATACAGGTCTGCAGCAGAAGTTCTAAGAAGGACCACCCATGTCTTCCTGAGGACCGGTCTCCTTGAGAGAAGATGTTAGAGAAGAAGGAGGAAGAGGAGAAGGAGAAGAAGAGGAAGAAGAAGAAAAGAAGAAGAAAAAGAAGAAGGAGAAGAAGAAGTAGAAGAAGAAGTAGAAGTAGAAGAAGAAGAAGTAGAAGAAGAAGACCGCAGGACCAGACTGTGTTGTGTGGTCCTTCCATGCACACATCCTGGCATCAGTCAGACGTAAGAGGTATAAGCACCTGGAGTTAACGATCGGCAAATCTAACAGTGTCAGGAACGCGTCCTTTAAACAAATGAATTCATATGTGTGTGGTCCTAGTTTTCACTTGAGTAAATTCAACACATCTGAGAAAAAGCTGTCCTACGCCAAGTCATCATATCGTCGTCGTCGTCGTCGTTGTCGTCGTCGTCGTCGTCGTCGTCGTCGTCGTCGTCGTCGTCGTCGTCGTCGTCGTCGTCGTCGTCGTCATCATCATCATCATCATCATCACAGATCTGAAGAACTTCAAATTATCATCATCATCATCATCATCATCGTCATCGTCATCATCATCATCATCATCGTCATCGTCATCATCATCATCATCATCATCATCATCATCATCATCACAGATCTGATGAACTTCGAATTACAAATCCACAGCCACAATCACGAGCACAATGTACTGTACCACGGTGACTCATCATACTTCTAAGTTTTCATGTGTCCTTCGCGTCCAGGCCATCATCCATCATATAAATCCTCTACAGCAAATATCTACACATAAACTTTCAGGCAACCTTTCCTGTGAAGCACTCCGTTCTACCTTTCCAGCATTTTTATGTTTCAACCCGCTTATTTCATCGATCAAGTACTTCCAAGTGTGCGTGTGCATGTGCGTGTGCGTGAGTGCTTAGAGGAGGGGGGGGGCAGGATTGTGGGAAGGGTGTGCATGCTGATGTATTGTGGGCGGGAGGGGGGGGGATAGGAACGGGTATCGTGGAAGAAGAAAGTGGGCATGGAGCGGGAGTGTTGGAACGAGGGAGGGAAGCGTGACAGATGGGAAAGGTGGGGGGAAGGAGGGAGGGAGGAAGACAGGATGTAAATGTATGAGTGTGTGTTCAATCAATACCGTAAAGCTCTCTGAGGTGTCGGAAAGCGTTGCTGAAACATCTCACTGTTGTTGTTGTTGTTGTTGTTATAATCCTGCACACACAAAACGAAAAGAAAAATCTAGGTCGTGTTCGTCTATTCCAAGTGCTCTCGTCGTGTGTTTGCCATCACTCTCTCCTCTCTCTCTCTCTCTCTCTCTTCCTCTCTCTTCTCTCTCTCTTCTCTCTCTCCGTGCATAAAACCATCAAAAGTGGATTTACTCTACAACATTCTCCTTTGACCAATGCCAGTCGTTTCTTCTGAGCCCAGTGCTTCCATCACAAAGGGCCAGGGTTTCCAGATGATCCCCTCCGAAGAACGAAAGGGCCTGGACCACCAGTTCTGTATGGGATTTTATTATCTCTAAGGACTCAGGAAGCGGAAAGACATCGTTGGGAAGTATGATTTCTCTGCGACTTAACATTTCCAAGTCAAATTGGTCTTTGAATGATCCTCAAAATTCACTGTTACTTTTCTGTACAAGGAGATTGTGCTCTGACCCACCTCTACAAGTTTGTTTGTTTGTTTTTTGTTCGTTTGTCTGTCAACAAGATTCCACAAACACCAGTGAACGTTTTGTGACCAGCCCTCGTCAAAACATCGACTGTGGCCCAAGAATGGACCCGTTAGATTTCAGTGTGGATGCGGATTGAAAGACAGATAAAGCAACACTATTATCCATTTTTATTTCGATTACCTGGGTGGAAAGATGGACTACGGGCCAAGGACAGACCCACTGAATGTCTGTGCCGATTCGTGGCCGGAGTTTGAATGAAAGGGGAAATCCATGTTCTGTTCACGTCATTGATAAGATTGTTACAGGTATTTCACTGGACATGATCACTAAAGGTAATTTCACATGGGAGACAGGGAAACAGTATTTCGTTCCGAAATACGATTGCAACTCAGTGTTCCATGCCTTTCAGTTGTGAGCCTCCTTGGAATGGATGTTTCTCTTTGAAACATTGTCGTCTGACCTAGGCCTAAGGGTAATGTCATTGTCGTGTGATTTAGGCCTAAGGGTAATCTCATTGTTTTGTGACTTAGGCCTAAGGGTAATGTCATTGTCGTGTGACTTAGGCCTAAGGGTAATGTCATTGTCATGTGACTTAGGCCTAAGGGTAATGTCATTGTTTTGTGACTTAGGCCTAAGGGTAACGTCATTGTCGTGTGACTTAGGCCTAAGGTAATGTCACTGTTGTGTGACCAAGGCCTAGGGGTAATGTCACTGTTGTGTGACATAGACCTCAGGGTAACGTCACTGTCGTGTGACTTAGGCCTTAGGGTAATGTCACTGTCGTGTGACATAGGCCCAAGGGTAATGTCATCATCGTGTGACTTAGGCCTAAGGGTAATGTCACTGTCGTATGACTTAGGCCTTAGGGTAATGTCATTGTCGTGTGACTTAGGCCTAAGGGTAATGTCACTGTCGTGTGACTTAGGCCTAAGGGTAATGTCACTGTTGTGTGACTTAGGCCTTAGGGTAATGTTACTGTCGTGTGACATAGGCCTAAGGGTAATGCCATTGCCGTTTGACTTAGACCTAAGGGTAATGTCCTTGTTGTGTGACTTAGGCCTAAGGGTAATGTCACTGTCGTGTGCCTTAGGCCTAAGGGTAATGTCATTGTCATGTGACATAGGCATATAGGGTAATGTCATCATTGTGTGACTTAGGCCTAAGGGTAATGTCACTGTTGTGTGACTTAGGCCTAAGGGTAATGTCATTGTCATGTGACATAGGCCTATAGGGTAATGTCATTGTCGTGTGACATAGGCCTATAAGGTAATGTCATTGTCATGTGACATAGGCCTATAAGCTAATGTCACACTGGAGTCGTGAAACAGCATTTTGTGCCGAAATAAGCGTGCAGCATGGTGATCTTGTGGTTCCCGTCTGTCTGACTTTTCGAAATATTCACTGCTCTTGTGTGGTCTTCTTTTAAATGGGTATTTCACCAGGAAACATTGTCGTTTGGCTTCGACCTATGAAGTTACTGTTACGATTATTTTCGTGGAATGTTACAGTTTTCTATTGATACAGACGTGTATGTGTTCAATATTACATGTCTTGTTCAAAAAATGTCCACAGGAGGTAACTCCTTCAGTCCATACCAAACATTACTTCCCTTGGTGACCGAAACAATTTTGCCT
>CM065737.1:12666163-12668663 GCA_033310375.1 Conus canariensis | reverse complement strand
TACCCGTGATGAGAGACCAGGTAAGGAAGGGTGGCCTTTCTTTGAACTGCGACTCAGTAACAAAGTATGCTTTGAGGGAACTGAAGTTAAAAGACAGCATTCCCTCCACTCTTCACTGTACCATCCACCCACCCCTCTACTCCTGCCGCACCCTTCTCCTCCGACTCTTTCCCCTCTTGACCGCCTTTCGATCACCCAGGGAACGCGAGTCGAAGTAGGTAATTGTCTCCCTTGTTCCTATGTATGAATCAATACACACCAAAATTCTCTTTCGACTCTTGAATACTTGAATAGAAAGAAAAGAAAGTAGTCTTTCAAACACGTGGTCATACAGAAAAGAAAAAAAAAGCTGGAACTAGCTGCAATACCAAAAGGACAGCTTTGTGAACAGCACAGTTTTCGCTCTATAACAGCATCTAGTCAGAGTCTGGTTCACGACTAAAGTGTACAATAAAGTGAGGCTGTTTAATCGTCTTGTTTTGGCTCTCTCTCTCTCTCTCTCTCTCTCTCTCTCTCTCTCTCTCTCTCTCTCTCTTGTGTGTGTGTGTGTGTGTGTGCGCGCGCGCGCGTGCATTTGTGTGTGTGTGCATGTTTGTGTCCTCGGTAAATTCTAACATTGACTTTTCCCTGGCATTTACAGGTGCTAGCACAAATAAACCTGGCAGAAGAATAAACATCGATAACACGCTTCTAGCCATCACTTGAAAGAAGATGTCACCCAGTAGAACAGACTATAAATCTGCAATCCACGTATTCAGCAAGATTTCAATATTTTCTTAGAAACTGTGGGGGTCAGTTACCATCACTATTCTATACATTCATTAAAAAAAAATGTGAAATGATATTTTATACAGACATTGCAACAAATATTCACTCAAACATACCATAAAGATCAAGCCATTTAATGCGATTTGTAACCAGACGAAAAGCTGATACGTTACTGAATATAGAATAAGCTCTGGCCACATGCCGATATGTCTTGCCAAAAATAGCACAAGGTAGGGACAGGGGAGGTAAGGAAAGGAGTGGGGGTGGCGGTGGCGAGTCGTGGAAGAAGTTGCGGTTTAGAACCATCGTTTTACTTAACAGACCTCAATATGTCTACGTCTTCATCCCATCGGAGTGTGGCTGCCCACGTGGCGGGGTAATAAAAAAAACGGTCACACACGTAATGTTCTCATCCCCAGCTGATGCATTTCTACCATAGTGTTTATGTACTTTGGCTGTTCGGATGATCCCTGGAGTCTTTAAGCCAGGGTACGACAACAACAAAAACAACAACAACAACAACAACAACAACATCCCATCAAAGCAGACGAAGCCATCGGGGTTTTTTTTGGGGGGGGGTTTGGGTTTTTTTTTTTTTTTGTAATTCATTGTTTATTTTGGATTTTTTCTTTTCATCAAACCATTTTTATATCACATCATTACGATGGAAATTGCTATCCTAAATGCAGCGAAACTCAAAGAAACATTGATATACTACAAACTAACGTGAACTCGCTATCTACATATACAGCGAAACTCAAGAAATATTGATCCACAACAAACTCACGTGAATGATATTCGTTTTCAGTAGTTCCTGACAATTAAGAGAGAGGCTAGAGAAACAGTGGGAGGGTGGAGGGGGGCGGGGATGGAGAGAGTGGAGGAAGATGGGGCTGGAGAGGGGAGGGGGGTCGCTTCACCCAGTCTTTGAACCCAGAACCAAGCAAACGTTTCCATCAAATCCGCTGACTTTCAAGTTTGGAGTTGAAAGTTGGGTCATATGATCCGCCCCTCCCCCCCCCCCCTTCACTCTCTCTCTCTCTCTCTCTCTCTCTCCATCCGCCATCTCCACCGTCCTGTCTCCGAAGTGATTGCGTAAGGGCCTGGGGGGAGAAGATGGGGAACGGAGGGATGGGGGAGGGGGATAGTGTACAACATGTCGAATTCAATACAACTTGAACACGATAGAGACGGTAGAAGGCAAGAGAGAGAGAGAGAGAGGGAGGGAGGGGGGAAGAGAGGAGCAGGAGAAGGATTTAGGGGAGGCGGGGTGCAATTGACGCAAGAAAGACCAAAAGAGGAACAGAGAGGAGGCCAAACTAGATCCAGTTCCAAAGCCTGGGGAAAATCGATAGTTGGTAATTACCTTCCGCCTTGATTCCATTACCTGCTGTTGTGGCGGTGGAGAGAGAGAGAGAGAGAGAGAGAGAGAGAGAGAGACAGACAGACAGACAGACAGACAGACAGACAGAGGCAGAGACAGAAACAGAGAGACAGAGATGGAGAAAGACAGAGAGAGACGGAGAGAGACAGACAGACAGAGAGACAGAGCGAGACAAAGAGAGAGACAGATAGACAGACAGAGAAACACAGACAGGTAGAGACAGGCAGGTAGACAAACAGACAGGCAGACAAACAGACAGGCAGACAGACAAATAACATTTAGAGTGCCGAGTTCAGTGAAGGCAGCCTGCCGTCACGAGAGTTCTGAGGAGAACGAGAACAGGGGACA
>CM065737.1:12636163-12653663 GCA_033310375.1 Conus canariensis | reverse complement strand
TGAAAACATGGAGAAAAACAATGGACAGATGTGACAGAACCTAGGTGTGCATCACGAGACGCGAATATGAACATTTGTATAAAAGGAGGAAATTGTGACAGATTATTGAATGCACTTCTGACTGCCTTGCTCGTCAGCAGATGTTTTGGAATAATATGCCCAAGTTTTAGAAGAAGAATAGAAAAAGAAAAAGAAAAGAAATATCTCTGAACCGTAATATGGAATTTCAGCCGACGAGTGATTTCGACAGAAGAGGATTATGAAGTTATCTTTGTAGAAGATGAAGGAGAAGAGAATGGGAAATGTTTTTAATAGATATGACAAAAAAAAAGGAAGTTCGGCTTGCTATGAAATCACTGACAAACCGCAAATTTGCTAATCCAAATATAGCTTCATAACCGAGTTCTAAAAATATACCGGGAATTATTTGTGTTTTGTTTCAGTGAACTTGTTCAGTCCTCTCTGGACATGATGTGCTTATTCTCGCCTGTCGGTTTGATTGTCTGTCTGTGAGCCAGATATAACAATACTGGACAGACTGTACTGAAACCTGATGGAAGTAGAAAGAAACTCGTGGAGAGCGTGGCAGCAGAGAGTCCTCAGAAGAGAAGCCCCCTTCAAGCAAGTGTTTCGGCCCTTATCTCCTGACACTCTAGGGGGGTTGGGCCACACCCGGTTCATGACTCCGGATGTCCCTCTGCTGCCCCTTTTTTCCCATCTTGGGACGAGCCATGGCTGGGATTCGAACCCATGACCCTCTGGACATGCTCATTTTCCACTTAATGACTCGCGCTTTAACCACTGAGCCACAGGGACACCTGATATTTGTAGGGAAATTAAGCCTTATGAAGTTCACTTTTGTTCCTCCTTGACCAGATCCAGCTTGAACACCTCTCTGCCGCTTCTGCCATTGCTTTCAGGGCTCTGGTTTTTTCCTTCCCTGCAACTGAGGGGAAATATGGAAATATACAGTGTGTCTCAGCCGCCGTGGCAAAGTGGTTAGCACCGCGGACTCCCGGCTGGGTGGTCGTGGGTTCGATCCCCATCAGGGCCATTTATATGCATGATTTTTCTGTCCCGACCGGTTGCTATCCACAGCTGAGTCTCACACACACACACACACACACACACACACACACACACACACACACACACACACACACACACACTCACACACACACACGCACGCACGCACGCACGCACGCACGCACACACACACACACACACACACACACACACACACACACACACTGGCGTGGTATGACGTGTGATTTGATCAAGATACATATCTGCTTTTGCTGGTGACGCCTTTTTTTATTATCGAAAATAGTATCTGGTTTACAGAGACAACTGAATCGAGCGCAGTTTGTCTTTGGCTGCGGTAAGACCAGAAATGAAAAGTTAACATGACAAAAATCAATAGTTTTGTCGTTGTTTTAGAACATATGGCTACCAACAACATGCTGAAAGGGGTATTAATGGTAACGGAACTGTGACTGTGGTGAATTCATACAAATTGTTTAAAATGCAATTTACAGTAAACCTGGGCTTTAGTGTCGCGTGTCAAAATTTTATAAACGGAGAAAAAAAAAAACATTTCAGATAAATCTCCGCGATCTTTATGAATTGGAATGTGTTTGTTTTAGTTCGGTTACAATACCTATTCCCAAATACAACTAACAGCGTAAAATGATGCTGAAATTCGGTTTTGTCAAAGGTGTTGACAGTGAACAGATGCACATACCCTACTTCCGATGAAAGGTTTTGTTCTGGTTGGTTGGCTGGTTGGTTGGTTGGTTGGTCAGTTGGTTGGTTGGTTGGTCAGTTGGTAGGTTGGTTGGTCAGTTGGTTGGTTGGTCGGTTGGTTGGTTGGTTGGTTGGTTGATTGGTTGACTGGTTGGTTGGTCGGTTGGTTGACTGGTCGGTTGGTTGGTTGGTTGGTTGGTTGGTTGACTGGCTGGTTGGTTGGTTGGTTGGTTAGTTGTTGGTTGGTCGGTTGGTTGGTTGGTTGGTTGGTTGGTTGGTTGGTTGGTTGTTGGTTGGTTGACTGGTTGGTTGGTTTGTTGGTTGGTTGTTTGGTCGGTTGGTTGGTTGGTCGGTTGGTTGGTTGGTTGGTTTGTTAACACAGACAGTAGAACTTCAAATGACTTTCCACAAGGCGAGTCAGTTAGATTTCCAATGTACATTCATTCTTCCATCAGGCCTAGAGTGTTGACTTCTTGTTAAAAGTCAATATGGATGGATGGACAAAAGTTGCAACTGAAAGCTTATACAGTATGATGCATTTGGACACATAAGAAGGCACGGGTTACAAATGTCCGCCAGTGCGTAAACTCCTATGGGTTTGCCTTTGAGTATAATCGAGGTGTTCAGTGCAAGTTTAAGTTTCTTAAGCTCTTTTCGGGATAAAGTCTTTGATTGCGCCAAAACTGTATACCCCCGGCTAGTTTGCAGAGTATAGACAATGTAAAACTACATGTGTGGTTGAAGCACACATTGGACATGTAGAGAACACAAATGCTATGCTTTTAAAGGGAGAGAGAGAGAGAGAGAGAGAGAGAGAGAGAGAGAGAGAGAGAGAGAGAGAGAGAGAGAGAGAGAGAAGGCAGAATACAAATGACCGCACAAACACACAAAACAATTAACGCTTATCTTATACACATATCAAAACAGACAAAGGAATGTAAATTTCAAGCCGATAACTATCTCTTCATCCGATGTCATGAACAACAGATGCATAAAACAATTCCCCCTCCTCCCTCCCCCTCCACCTTCCCTCCCTCCCCCCCCCCCCCCCCCCCCCCCCCCCCTCAAGTCACAGCCAGCATGAGAACAACACGCAGACAGTACGTTCAGTGAGTCTAGCACGGTGCTTTCTGGCCCTGCTGGTCATCGTTCCAGACACAGATCTGAATGCGAAGAAGAAATTATGTCCACTGTGTTGCAGGACGAAGGAAAATGAGTATTTCTTCTTTTGTTGTCAAGTTCTTCGTCATAGATTTTTTTTTTTTAAATCAATCTAACACTTACGACAGTCCCGAGTAACTTTCGATTGTCGTTCAAAAATAAATCCACTCGATTTTAAGATTTAAGATTCATTGTCAGTCAACGAATTAACAAAGAAGTTTGGTTTAGTTTTACTTTGTCCAGCACATCAATATCAACAGTATGTACAGGGAGAGTGACAACACGCAATGCAAGCTGCTCCTTCCTCTTAATGGCATGGCGGTACAATAGAGTAAAAAAACAAAAACATGTCAATGACTAGACACTGAACGGAAGAAAACACACACGCGCGCGCATGCGCGCGCGCACGCGTGCCTTTTTTCACACAAATGGAGACGCACGCGCATGCACACGAACACTATCCACTACTCACACAGACATAGGCACTCTCTCTCTCTCTCTCTCGCTTATACACACACAAACTCTCTCTCTCTCTCTCTCTCTCTCTCTCTCTCTCACACACACACACACACACACACAACACAACACACACACACGCACATCACACACACACGCTCTCTCTCTCTCTCTCTCTCTCTCTCTCTCTCTCTCACACACACACACCACACACACACACACACACACAACGCACACATACACACACAACACACACACACACACACACACACACACACACACACACACACACACACACACACACACACCACCCTCCCACCCCATCCCTCCACCCCCACCCCCACACAACCCCAATCATACAGAATGACCCGCCATTGAATTATACTGCAGCGCCACTTAAAACTAAAAAGTAGTCCGAGACACTCCAGGTAAGGCGAGAAACAAACGACGCAGTTCTTTCAGACGGGTTTGTCTGGCACTGTTGAGACACAGCCATACCTTCTGCTAGAAGGGAGAATGTGGAACGGATCATTGGCTGAGCGTGCAGTACTGGAAATGATGGAACGTGCTTCACTGTCCTGTGCTCATCCTGTGGAGACTGTCTACAGAAGGCGGGGGTGAACCATCTCTGTTGGAAGCGATCCGCTGCACCAGCCACACGTCTGTCATAGCAGGACTGGCGGATGTCATGGGTCCATTAAGGAGTCAGCTTCTTCTTCTTCTTCTTCTCCTTCTCCTCGATCGCCTATCACACCTGTAGACAGGATTCTGTAATGAACCTGGTGGTCCTCTGCAGGGCCTCCACAGACCCGTACAGCTTGTCGTTGATGGGCACCGGCTGCGGCCATGTCCTATCCCTCAGACACTGCAGGTCCCCACACAGTCCAGTAGAATGTGTTTGGTGGTTTGTTCTGCCTGCCCACATGTGCACATTGGGGATGGTTTCGGGTGCAGCTTGCAGTGTAAATGGGACGCTGGCCTGTTGTGCCCGGTTCTGAGTCGGAAGATGACCACCTGTTCTGCTCTAGTTAGCTGATGATAGCCATCTTGCTGCTGTGGTGGCCTGTAGAGCGCTTTCATGATGGTCTTCACCTCTGTCAGGCTGACTGCGGTTTCTTCCTGATGGCCCTGGGCACCAAGTTTTGCCATTTCGTCAGCCTCCTCATTTCCCTGAATGCCACAGTGAGATGGAATCCATTGCATTACGGTTCTGGTGCACTTGATTTTGCATAGAGCATATTCTAACTTTGGAAGGAGTCAGCGACGGATTTCAGGAAACACAGGACATGCACAAAGGCGTCCAGACACTTTCACAATCACACAGCACACACAACAGGTGTGTTGTTGCAGAGTGTGACTTACAATCATACAGCACACACAACAGGTGTGTAGTCCACTGAGTGTGACTTACAATCATACAGCACACACAACAGGTGTGTAGTCCACTGAGTGTGACTTACAATCATACAGCACACACAACAGGTGTGTAGTCCACTGAGTGTGACTTACAATCATACAGCACACACAACAGGTATGTAGTCCACTGAGTGTGACTTACAATCATACAGCACACACAACAGGTGTGTAGTTACTGAGTGTGACTTACAATCATACAGTACACACAACAGGTGTGTAGTCCACTGAGTGTGACTTACGATCACACAGCACAACAGGTGTGACTTACAATCACACAGCACAACAACAACAACAATGAATACTTATATAGCGCCTATTCTCGGCTAGAGACCAAGCTCTAAGCGCTTTACAATCAAGACTCGTTTACACAACAGGCTGCCTACCTGGGTAGTGCCGATTGAAGAGCTGCCAGCTGGCGCTTCATTCAGTCGTTTCCCGTGCCATCCAGTCAATATCGTTCACTCAGTTTCCTTACTTCCTTCATCCTTTCCATTTCTCACGCAGGGTGCATGCTATGTGTAACGTGTCATCCATACCAACGGCCAAACTGACCTACTCTTCCGAAAGTTGGTGATGGGATTTTACGTGTGTGCAAGACATTATACGTGCGTTCACACATGGAACCTCGGTTTATAGCCTCATTCGAAGGACTGTATGGGAAATGGAGTCAGAACCTATGTTAACTCCGAGGGGAAAATCCCCCTGTACCAAAACGCCCCGGCAGAGATTCGAACCCGCAACCCCAGGATCACCAAGATTACGAGCCCGGCGCTCTACCAACTGGGCTATTCCGGCTCCCTAATATCAGTAGAAACAGGAGTGATCTGATTCGTATATTGTCACAGAACAGACTAACCCTTACCCTAAACACCACCATGTACCGCCGCTTCCTTCCTTGACATTTTTGGTGCCAGAAATGCTTCCAAAAACCTGTTTCCTACCCTTTCAAGGGGGAACCTCAATGGTGTTAATTTGGGGTAATGAGCCAAATCTGAAAAAAATCACATCCTGGAAAAAGTTACATCCTAAGAAAAAATGCTACATCCTAAGAAAAAATGCTACATCCTAAGAAAAAAGGCTACATCGTAAAAAAGGCTACATCGTTAAAAAAAAAAGGCTACATCGTAAAAAAAGGCTACATCGTTAAAAAAAAAAGGCTACATCGTAAAAAAAGGCTACATCGTAAAAAAAGGCTACATCCTAAAAAAAAAAAAAAGGCTACATCCTAAAAAAAAGGCTACATCCTGAAAAAAAAGTTACATCCTGAAAAATGTTACATCCTGAAAGAAAGGCTACATCCTGAAAAACGTGACCTCCTGAAAAAGGTTACATCCTGAGAAAAGTTACATCCTGAAAGAAAGGCTACATCCTGAAAAAAAGGGTCATCCTAAAAAAAGGCTACATCGTAAAAAAAAAAAGGCTACATCGTAAAAAAAAAAGGCTACATCCTAAAAAAAAGGCTACCTCCTGAAAAAAAAGTTACCTCCTGAAAAAAGTTACTTCCTGAAAGAAAAGCTACATCCTGAAAGAAAGGCTACATCCTGAAAGAAAGGCTACATCCTAAAAAAAAAAAGGCTACATCCTAAAAAAAAAGGCTACATCCTGAAAAAAGTTACCTACTGAAAAAAGTTACATCCTGAAAGAAAAGCTACATCCTGAAAAAAAGGCTACATCCTGAAAAAGGTTAGAGCCTGAAAAAAGTTACACCCTGAAAGAAAGGCTACATCCTGAAAAACGTGACCTCCTGAAAAAGGTTACATCCTGAGAAAAGTTACATCCTGAAAGAAAGGCTACATCCTGAGAAAAGTTACATCCTGAAAAAGTTACATCCTGAAAAAAGTTACATCCTGAAAAAGTTACATCCTGAAAGAAAGGTTACATCCTGAGAAAAGTTACCTCCTGAAAGAAAGGCTACATCGTGAAAAAAAATTACCTCCTGAAAGAAAGGCTACATCCTGAGAAAAAGTTACATCCTGAAAGAGCAACAGGCAACAGAAGCAGTCCATGGCGTGGTGCCTAAAACCATGAACATCCCTAAGATTGATGAGACGCGAGACCGTGCTGAGAGCGCCTACCCATTCCACTCAATGTCTCACTTCCAGATTGAACCAAAAGCGAAAAGCAACCAGTGAAAAACATTTCGATTCATAAGAACAGCTCAGAAAATGCCAGACACTGCAGAATGGACGGATGGTGTCCACCCTCGACAGTCTGTACAATTTTCATTCCCTAACTGTCAAATTATAACATCAACAGCAACTAAAACAACAACAACAACAACAACTACTACAGCGATGACAACACACCACCACCAACAAGCTGGCATACCATAAATTTTGACCAAGAAATGTAACAACAACAACAACGACTACAACGATAACAACACCACCACCACCAACAAGCCGGCATGCCATAATTTTTGACCAAGAAATGTAACAACAACAACAACTACAACTACAGCTACAACAATAACAACACCACCAATGATAACAACAAGCCGGCATACCATACATTTTGACAAAGAAAGAAGTGTTAAAAAAAAAAAAAAAAAAAAAACAGAGACAGGAAAGTTATCCATTGTCCACAAAAGCAGGAAAAACACAGTAGACGACAATAAAGGAAGACAAAAATAAAAATGAAAAAGAAAGAAAGAAAAAAAAAGGCAAACCGAAAGAGAAGCGATAGAGAGGTTATTTATTAGAGAACCTCCAGAAGGCGGAGGTGGGGGGGGGGGGGGGGGGGGGGGGGGGGGGGAGTCAGCGGATGCACAACACTTTGCGCGCCTTTCATTTGATTTTCGTTTAAGGATCATTATACTGGCGCCACTCTTTACGGCTGATACGTCTGGGAAATGATACCCTTTGAGAACTCCTTTTGTTGGCCCCCGCCTCCTGTGTACCAATGGCACTTCGGGCATATCTGTTTTCCATCTTGAGATGCAGAGACGATCTGCGTGTCTGCCCACCTATGAAACGCCAGTGGCTTTGTCCAAACGAAACTGATCGCCAGTGACGGCCATCGCAGGTCTGCCTGCTGCGTGGCAGACCAAATATGTAGAGCGGACAGGATACGTGTCTTCATCCTTGGCTAGCTGGAGTTTCGTTGAGCGTGCGTAAGGCATTCATCTCTTCCTGTTGGTCTGACTGGCTCTGCGTCTGCCTCCTGTTCACCGGTTGGCTTTCTGTTCACTACACTCTATAGGTGATGACGTCAAATCATCCAGTTTGAAGCTCAGACTCAGTAGTTCAATAAGAAAACGACACACTCGCTCCTGAAAGAGAGTAGTCACTGCGAAAATGAAGAGGACTCCGACAAAGGCGAATGGTGGGCAAAACGTGGAGAGACACTGCTCCTGTCCCCTTGGCTTCTTTGGATAGAGCCAGAACGTGTGGGGACAGCAGGGGTGGTGAGTGGACAGACTAGGGAAAGCTTGGCTTGGAACAGCGATCCTGCTCACAGCGTCAGGTGTAGTGGACCAGCAGAGGGAGGTGGAGCAAAGGATAGAGGAGGGAACGGGAGAAGATGGCATGGAACAGTGATCCTGTAGGCGGTGCAAGATGTGACAGGTGATGGCGAAGGAGTGTTTAAGGGGTAAAGGAGAGGGATGAAGGTGAAGAAGGCGGATCCCACTCAAACCACCTACATGCAGGCGGGACCAATTTAGATAGTTGCGACTGCTTTCATTTCCAACATGCAGACAAAGAGAGGACAATGTTTGAAAAGACGCAACGTTAATTATTGTAAATATCGTGGTTTACAAAAGAATAACTAGTTAAAGGAACAGTAAACAATTCTGTGGCATGCGAAAATGTGAAATGTAATGTCGGATAATTTTTAACCAGTGATATGACATAATTCAGCTGTGCTGTTCCTAATTCATATCAAATGTTATATTCTCAGTCGGAGGATGGAGCTGCAAACATTGTGGGAAACAAGTAAAAGAGAACAACTGAGAGTCCATACGTGAAGTGGTTGACTGAGGCTATGAATAAACAACTGTCAATACGACGAGTACTAGGACCAATGGTTAGAAATGAGTGCACATCAGGTGAACAATAATGTTCATAAAACATGGCCACAATAGCACCAATGTTTCATCTGAAGATTCAAAAGCTTTGGGTACATGTCCTAGTCCAGGAAAATCACCAAGACATTTTCTAAAATCTATCGCCCCGAGTGTCAGGATGTTTACCTTTTTTATATTACTAAAGGACCTTTTTTTAGAGGGGAAAAAGGCAAAGGAAAAACGTCGTCTGCGGATTCTTGCTACCAAAGTACACAGGCGTGAAACGAATTGGATTTTTGTTTTCAAAGTGATACTTTCCAACCTCAGGGTCTGATACTTGAAAGAACAGAATTTTGCTGGCTCGATCAGTTGATGGGACCATAACTTCACATTCACCACTGCTGTGCACAGCCAGTAATTAATGTCTTTGTCCTGGCGTGTGACCACAGAGAGGTCTTCATTGATCTCACTTCCGCCAGTCGAGAGCGGTCCAAAACTGACCATACACTGCTCCTTTCAACAGCCTCTTTTTTTTTTGCCTTCGGTGGCAGGGTTGTGAAAAGGACAACCAGACTTGGTGCCCTTCTATGACCCGTCGTCAACACAGTGCCATGTAGGCCTCAGCCTGTAAAGGAGCAATAAGCATCACACATAGTGGCCTGACACTGGTAAAAGGAGCAATAAGCATCACACATAGTGGCCTGACACTGTCAAGGAGCAATAAGCATCACACATAGTGGCCTGACACTGTAAAGGAGCAATAAGCATCACACATAGTGGCCTGGCACTGTCAAGGAGCAATAAGCATCACACATAGTGGCCTGACACTGTAAAGGAGCAATAAGCATCACACATAGTGGCCTGACACTGTAAATGAGCAATAAGCATCACACATAGTGGCCTGACACTGTAAAGGAGCAATAAGCATCACACATAGTGGCCTGACACTGTAAAGGAGCAATAAGCATCACAGATAGTGGCCTGACACTGTAAAGGAGCAATAAGCATCACACATAGTGGCCTCACACTGTAGTAAGGAGCAATAAGAATCACACATAGTGGCCTGACACTGTAAAGGAGCAATAAGCATCACACATAGTGGCCTCACACTGTGTGTAAAGGAGCAATAAGAATCACACATAGTGGCCTCATACTGTAAAGGAGCAATGGGCATCACATATAGTGGCCTCAGCCTGTAAAGGAGCAATAAGCATCACACATAGTGGCTTCACACTGTACAGGAGCAATAAGCATCACACATAGTGGCCTCAGCCTGTAAAGGAGCAATAAGCATCACACATAGTGGCCTGACACTGTAAAGGAGCAATAAGCATCACACACAGTGGCCTCACACTGTACAGGAGCAATAAGCATCACACATAGTGGCCTCAGCCTGTAAAGGAGCAATAAGCATCACACATAGTGGCCTCACACTGTGAAGGAACAATAAGCATCACACATAGTGGCCTGACACTGTAAAGGAGCAATAAGCATCACACATAGTGGCCTGACACTGTAAAGGAGCAATAAGCATCACACATAGTGGCCTCAGCCTGTAAAGGAGCAATAAGCATCACACATAGTGGCCTCACACTGTGGAGGAGCAATAAGCATCACACATAGTGGCCTCAGCCTGTAAAAGAGCAATAAGCATCACACATAGTGGCCTGACACTGTAAAGGAGCAATAAGCATCACACATAGTGGCCTGACACTGTCAAGGAACAATAAGCATCACACATAGTGGCCTGACACTGTAAAGGAGCAATAAGCATCACACATAGTGGCCTGACACTGTGAAGGAGCAATAAGCATCACACATAGTGGCCTGACACTGTAAAGGAGCAATAAGCATCACACATAGTGGCCTGACACTGTCAAGGAGCAATAAGCATCACACATAGTGGCCTGACACTGTGAAGGAGCAATAAGCATCACACATAGTGGCCTGACACTGTGAAGGAACAATAAGCATCACACATAGTGGCCTGACACTGTAAAGGAGCAATAAGCATCACACATAGTGGCCTGACACTGTGAAGGAGCAATAAGCATCACACATAGTGGCCTGACACTGTAAAGGAGCAATAAGCATCACACATAGTGGCCTCAGCCTGTAAAGGAGCAATAAGCATCACACATAGTGGCCTCACACTGTGAAGGAGCAATAAGCATCACACATAGTGGCCTGACACTGTGAAGGAACAATAAGCATCACACATAGTGGCCTGACACTGTAAAGGAGCAATAAGCATCACACATAGTGGCCTGACACTGTAAAGGAGCAATAAGCATCACACATAGTGGCCTGACACTGTAAAGGAGCAATAAGCATCACACATAGTGGCCTCAGCCTGTAAAGGAGCAATAAGCATCACACATAGTGGCCTCACACTGTGAAGGAGCAATAAGCATCACACATAGTGGCTTCAAACGATCTGAGCGGCGTCAGGCCATTAAAAACAGACATCTGGTTGCAGCTTGGTCATAAACGTTGAACGCCGTGTCCGGCTCGGCGAAAAATCGTTAGGACCAGGTATTCCATTAAAAAAAAACAAGAAAAAAAAACAACGTTTAGGTCATTTTCAAAAGCTGACGATCAAGTGTCCGATGACGAAATTACAACAAAGAGTTTATATGTAGACAGAGTGTATAGGATATAGAGTCTATGGACTGATTGAAATAAGCAGTACTAATAATGAGGCGCGACTAACATGTGACATAGGAGAAGTTGAGACTCTGACAGAGACAGATTTAGAGCGGTACTAGCTCCCAGTTATTGGCAACCGTGATTTGCAAGTTTACTGCGCATGCGCGTGTCAGACGGGGTTCTACTGCCTAACACGTGAAGTCCATTCCCCTTTTCGCACCAGAAAAAAGTTCGACGTCAGAAGAGAAAACAACACACTGGGCTGGTATGTCCATCTTTCTGCTCTTATCGTGCATGCAGGAAATGACTCACAATGCTGTATTTGTTACGTCATTCCACGCTGACGCTTTTCATATGTGAGAGAATATTGACCCTCTCATGAAGATCTAGTTGCAAAGTGAGACGACTGCAGGCGGAAATCTACTAAACAAATCTTAAATAAACGTTAGCGAACCGCCCAGAGAAACATGGACAAACGAGTCACAAGACAAAACACTGCGCGTTTCGACCTCTTAGGTCTTCTTCAGGTAAGACACAAACGAATAGAACAACGAAAATTCACTTAGCTTTGATCGCTTCATGTCAGACCATAGCATTCCACGGCAGTTAGTCAGCTCTGCCAGGCCGAATTTTTTGTGGCTAATGCAGTAATAAGACCATCACGTGACGCCCACCTTACTTCCGGCAGGGAGAAGCCGGTGTAAACTTCCTGTTCCTCATTCAACGAGGCCTATGCGCAGGGTAACCCCAAGAACCATAGCGCTAGTGGGGAAGGTAGGGTGGGCATTAGAGTCTGACATGGTAAGTATACTGGCCAAACAGGGAGTATAATACAAACTCCCCATTTTGGCGTCATATACTTTACCATGTCAGACCATAGCAGAATTCAAAGGAATTGGAGGAGGGCTTAGTGCCCTAATGGTTCTTGGGGTTAGCAGAGGAATAGATATGGCTGCGTTTATGAAGGGATTTTCCGGATGCCAGTAGGCTGCCTCCAGGATGTGGTGCAAGAGGACAGAGCACTGGATCGCTGTGGAAGTAGCCAGCGCCCTGCCCTCATGGGCACGGGGAGATAAGACGGGGAAATCCTTATACGCCTGGGCGTAGGCCGATCTGCCCGTCTTGGAAGCATCTAGAGATAGGACTGGGAGGAGCGCCTGGAGCGCGGGGGTTCCCAGTAGCCCCGAATGGAGCCAGCCGAGAGCCTAAACGAAGAAGATAGGTGAGATAGAAACTGCCTATCTGAAATTTGGAAGGCCAGATGGAGGAACAGAGTTGAGCACCAGGAGGCCATCTCTCCCCTTGGAAAAGGACTCACCCTGTGGAGGATTGGGAATGGAGGGAAGGCGTATGCTGAGGCCAGACCAGGGAAGGGTGAGCGACCCTGGGCCTGAACACTGTTCCCTACTGGGCTGAGGGTTAGCCTGCTGGGGGTCCCTTCAATGTGGAGGAGGGTCCCCGCTATGTGTCTCGCGCAGAGGGTGATTCCCCGCACGTGGCACCAGCGGAGGAGGGCCTCTATTCAGAGGGAGAGGCTGAGGGAGAGAGCCCCCCCTCCCCCCCCCCCCCCCCCCCCACCACCACTTTTGTTGCCATAACAAGTCACCGAAGTGTTGTCCGTGGGCAGAACAAGTCGGTGCGAGACCTGGGGTTGGAAGTGCGGGAGGGCAAGCCTGACCGCTTCCAGTTCCAGGACGTTGATGTGGAGACGGGCCGACTGTGCGTCCCACACTGTGCGTCCCACACTCCCGAGGTATGAGGGTTCCCAAAGGGGCGACAGCCCGAGTTGGAGGGGTCTGTGAAGAGGTTGCACTAGTGCCACTCTCCCTACCCCGTCCGCTTGAAAAGACAGGTACATAAACGCGCGTGTATTTAAGATACTGAGCCATGCGCTTTTTGTGGCCATCAGTCAGCACTAGTGTGTGTGTGTGTGTGTGTGTGTGTGTGGTTTTTTTTTTTGTTGTTGTTTTGTTTTTTTTGTTTTTTAGGACGCTATCGCCCATAGACGCCAAATGCAGCGATCTTTCGCACACAGAACATAGAGCATAGTGCTGTTTTTGGGGATCCTTCACTAACCCGTCCTTGTACTGCTTACCTTGACCCAACGATACTGAAATGCACACTTTCCTGGCATGTCGATTGCCTTGAGCACCGACGGGAAAATGGCGGATGTAAGTATCGCGTCTTCACGTGAAACGAGACTATCCAAACTAGGCCGAGACCTTGAGAAAAATCAATACTTCAAGGCGAACGTCGTCTGCTAGGCTAGGGCCGTTTGTCGGAACCCATTGCGAGCAGATTTGAGAGTAAGTACAGACTGCTTCTGAGATTTTCTGGAACCCTCGATCTTGCCAGACGAGACGTAGATATCGTCTGTGAGATGGGTGTATAAGGATGGAGTAGAACCTTGGTTGGGATGGGGAATCCTTGTGCCGGCCCTCTTGGAGAAGTTCTGAGACTTATCTAAGACTTCCAGGTGAGGAGCACACGCCCGGCCCGGCCTGAGGGGGGAGAGGGGGGGGGGGGTGTCGCTGGGAGAGGGCGGGGGAGAACTATCAGAGGAGGGCGTAAGTGGGCACAAGGCCAGGGAGCCCCTCCTGTAGGACCGCTACCATCCATGGGCTGAGGCCCATACGTCTCAAAGGAGGGCATGCCGGGATAAGCTGCCCACCAAGGGGCCTGGGGTTCGGGGGAGGAAAGTGGGAGGGTAGAAGGGTAGCGGTCTGAGTTCTCCCTTATCCAGCTCCCCCATAGGTGAGTCCTCCGGTCACCTCCGGGGCCGTCCCTGCTGGCCGAAACAAAAATTCTGCTGAGGAAGTTTCGTCTTAAGTCACAAGGGGGGTTTTTGAGCGCTTGGCGGGATGGGGTCCAGAAGGCATCGCAAGGCCGCTGTAAGCACCGGGCCTGGAGAAGGCGGGGGAGGAACGAAATAAGGGCCTAGCAGGGTATGGCGGTGGCCTGGCCGCAAATGACGCTGCCTGCTTGCGTTCTTCGACTGACTGCGATATGACCACAGAGCGACTGGTCCTGGCCCGGGATGCACCGCAAGGCTGCCTTAAGCGCTGGGGAGAGAGAGGACCGTGCCAGCACAGCATCTCTAGCCACCAACAGGCAGTTAAAGTGGCTCCTGGCTGCGCTGTCCGCCGCAGCTGAAAGGTGATGCGAAATCCTGTTGACCAGGTGTTGCATAAATGGGTCGCTGAACAAGCGAGAGTCCGTCTCCTGGTGTGTCTCAGAGCCTGAGTCCGATGACACTGGGACGGCGCCGTCCTCCTCCGGCCAGAGTACCTCCGCCTGCTGCTGGAGTATGCCTAGAAAGGCATGACCAGCAGTGGTGTGTAGGATCCCCATTCTGGCTACCCGGTCCCACTCCTTTAGGTTCTTAATGGAGATGGTGCCGGAAGTAGGGGGGGCCAGGTTGGGAATCAACCGACAGTCTGCCTGGGAAATGCCCATTTCCCTGGTTACAGGATTGTCGGTGAACAAGGAGGCGACTGCGGACTTCTTGCGGTCCCCGAGGAGAGCGCCGACTGGGCCGCATTAGGCGCCGAGATGGACCCTTGTCCTGGTGGAGGGACGGCTTGTGCACCCCTGGCACGAGTTGCCGGACCTTACCAGATCGAGGTGAGTGACTGAGGTGCGATGATCCTGGGTTTAGATCGCTGGGCTGGGGGCGGCCCGGCGAATTCAGACAAAGAAGGACGTTGTCAGAGGGTGGGGTTTCCCTCACAACCAGGTCAGGGCGCCACCGTTCCAGGGTGTACACATCGCACAATGAGGAGAAGGGTTCTTCTTCCTCATCCTCAGCCTCTGGGTGGTCGGCTTCCTGGAGAGGTTGTGTGGAACCTTCGTCAGGAGGCAACAGCAGGGGTGCGTGAGGGTCCCGCCCTGGCTGGGTAGTGGGGGAATGCGAGGGCGGGTCCCTCGTGGCTCTATGATCAGACACCAGACTAGGGTGGGGGAGCCCGTCCTGCTGATCGGACAGCGCCTGAGATGGGAGACCAAGGTCGACCTAGGTGGATGAGGGTGGGTGCCACATTCGACCGTGGAGCTGTTCGTGTTGGGTGTGGGAATTAAGCCACTGGTCTCTCTTGGGGGCATAGAGCCACCGGTCCCCGGGGAGGTAGGTGGACTATGGCGCCCTGGGGTATGGGCAGAATGTCCCCGGGGGCCCCTGAAACACCAGGGAGGGGGGGGGGGGTATCGAGAGGTCGTGGCCTGTCTTACCCGCCCAGGAGCATGCACTGCCTCATACACGTCCTTGGTGTGGGCCTGGGAGGGCCCTAGTGTAGGTGGTGGTGCGGAGGAGGACACGGTAGCCGAGCCCCCTACCCGCCTATGTGCGGATTGGGCTGGCTGCGGCACCGTGGTCCCCCCCCCCCCCCCCCCCAGTGGAAGGCCATGTTACCCATGGTCCTGCTGGTCGATCCTTCCCCCGGACCGCGGATGTTGCCCAAGTGGGGAGCGGAATAGGTCGACTCCCCAACGTCCTGTACCCCTAGGGGAATATGCGACGGTCGATCGGGGTTGGTCGACTGCCCTTGTGTATGGACACCTCCAAGCTCTTGCCACGGCGTGACCATAAGTCTGCTTCTGGAGTCTGGACCTCCTCGTGCACAGGTGTTGGCTGAGGGGGGGAACTATTGACACGCGGCTCATCAAGGCGAGTGACAGGTGGTGATTCCAGCCCGACCTGTCACCCGGGCTGGTCTGCGTCTCGGCAAAGTGCCTCGGGGGCCGAGGGTCGCGTGACGCAGCATGATAGAGAGAAGTCTCACTGTGCGTCGGAAAGGTAGAAGGCAAGCTGGCCGATGGAGACGGGGGAGAGGGAGAATTTCGACGAGACGTTTTGACTTGGCTTTGCCCTTTTAGGGGAGCCTTGCCCTTAGATTTTCTGGGCAGGCTGAACGAAAGGCATTTAGTAATGGCGGCCACTTGCCTTGTAGCCTTCGGACGCAGTGATCGTGTGTCCGTCGGTCGGGTCGAGGAGGGATGGTCACGTGTCCCCTCCGCGGAATAGTCTTCTCCTTCTACCCTGGCCGTACTTTCTTCCGTGGTAAGAACGGATTGCTCTGAATTGGAATCGACACGCAGGCTCTCCGGGAATGTGAGCGACTTCTGGAAGGCGAAGTGGCTCGACCCGTAGGTGTCCTTCACCATGTTGGGCAATGCTAGCAGAGCAAACCCGGAGCACACGACCACAAAGAGGAGACAAGTCGGTCGATCAAGAAAATTGTAAATAAACTCGATCGGCCGTGTGGAACAGCACTGATAGATACAGCACCAATAATAAGTGAGCGAGATCGTAAGTCGCTCGTGCCGTACAAGGGGATCGAGAAATCGATAGAAAACTCGATCTACCCGTACTAGTAACGGTAATACTGCGTACTGCTAGATCGAAAAACTCGATCGGTGTGTACTAGTACGAGGACGATGAAGGGGGCACTTGAAAACTGCGTACACTAAGCCCCAGTACGCTGTACGAGGCCAAAGACTCTCAGTCTACCTTGTAATAATGATACATGGGGTAGTAATAAATGTGCACACGTTGGTAGATCAAGAGATCGTAGAGACACCCGATCTACCAGTAGTAATGATAAATAAGGTACAGATAAATGTTACTAATAAATGTGCCCGGGGAAACCTCCGTATGGGAAACCTCCGCACCGCCAAACCAGGTGTACCGCCAAACCAGGTGCAGACCAGGTGCGGACCATGTGCGACCGCCTGCGGTGAGGCAATAACCTCCGTACTGCCAAGCCAGGTGCACACCAGGTGCGACCGCCTGCGGTGAGGCAATAAACCTGCCAAACCAGGTGCAAACCTGGTGCGACTGACGGTGGACCCCATGCGGTGAGGCAATATGGCGGAAACGCCGACCGGCATGGAAGAATCAAAGATGGCGGATCGACTGACCGGTGAGGGTTCGATCGCCAAAAGTGGCATGAATTGGAGCGCGAGAGTAAAATAAACTAACGCGCAGCAGCAGTACGGGAGCGAGGCCGAAAGGCGACTAGGGGGTAGGGCCCTATATGCCACAGGCCCTATATGCCACGGGCCCTATAT
>CM065737.1:12501163-12628663 GCA_033310375.1 Conus canariensis | reverse complement strand
CAAATACATAAACGAACAATCTAATAGTGGGGAGAAAAACAAGCGCAGGCCAACAACTGAACTGTCTTCATAGTAATGACTTGGCAAAGATTGGGACTGAAGGAGAGAGAGAGGGGGGGGGGGGGGGGGGGTATGACGATAGAGAAACTGGGAACATGAAATTAAGAAAGTATGTTACAGATACGAAAACTCTTCTCTAGCTGCATAAGGGAACCATCGCAATCCCGTTTGAAGGCAGATATATTTGTATTGCCTGCTCCGAGGCTTTTTCGTCCACTGGGTCGGAACTCATCAGGGAGACACGGCTGGTTGCGTTTGCGCTCCTGGCGTCAAATAGAGACACACCACAGTCCATAATACTGTGGTGTTCTCACCACCAAGGGTGCAAAAAAGAATCCAATAGCACCCCCAAAGCAGCCAGCGAAGAGTAGTAAATGAAACCAAACGAAAGTGTGGGGAGGAAAAAAGTTGCTGAAAAACTAACGACATTATGCAAATAGTATAAAATGTAGAGGACAATCTTTGAGCCTACGCTTGAGGATCCACCCAAAGATGCAAGGGAGATCAAAAGACAAACACACAGACGGACAGAAACAAATACAAATAACCTCAATTTAATCAAAACAAAATCGGAAATGAAATGAGGCAGGGAACAGTAAACGATAAACAGTAAACAAGTGGGGTATGTTTTGCTCCCATAAGAAAACCTAACACAGAGTAACTTTTATTCAAGACTGGCACAGCCTTTTAAACTTGAATAAAGTCAGACAAATACATAGACGAACAATCTAATAGTGGGGGGGGGGGGGGGGGGGGGGGAAATATATATATATATATATATATATATAATATATATATATATAATGACTCCACTGAACAACGTGGACAAACAAATCACAAGACAAAACACGACGGGTTTCGACCTCTTAGGCGGTTTCTTCAGGCAAGATAAACAACACTCAGGACAACGACAATGAAGAACAAGCAATCACTTATCTTCGTCGAAATATGGCGCAAGATAGGCGTTGAATGAAAACGAGGCCGTCGGGAAGGAGACAATGCGAGTTGAAGTAGAAATGAAGATAATGATAATACTGATAGCAACAATAATAATGATAATGATGACGAAAAACTTTTTTTTTTAATAATAAAGAGAGGATTACTACCACTTTTGGTGATAACATGACAATGGCAGTTGTAGTCAGGGAGAAAGAAGATCGAGGGGTTAGAGGATTGTTGAACAGCATGGTTGGCGCGGCAACAGGTTTATGGCGATGAGGGTGGTGATGATAATGGTAATGATGGTAATATTAATTTTAACATTGGAATTAATAATAACGGTCCAGCTGTTACCCAGAAAAAGCTTTCAGCCCGAGAAACGGAATACGTAAGCCAGAAGAAGCTCCTGCAAGTTTTCCCAGTGTTTGTTGACTGTGCAACGTGACCCTTTCAGCTGTGACCAGAAATTGTGTCACCGTACGTGTTGAAAAATCCTTGTCATTTGGCTGTGATTCCTCACACTGATCTGAAAACCAAAACACAGGCCTATGTCAAAGACCTCTGGCAAGAGGAATGGACCTTGCAGACGGATAACAAACTGTATAAAATCCGTCCAAACCTCAACGAGTTTTTACCATGTTCCAGAGGCGGCCATAAAGAAGAAACAGTCCTGTGCCGCTTACACACAGGCCACTCGTTTTATACCCATTCTTATCTTTTAAAAGGTGAAGAAGCTCCGTGGTGTATTCCATGTCATGTTCCACTCATAGTGAAACATATTGTTTTAGAGTGTTGGGACTTGCACGATGTGAGACATAAACACTTTACAGCAGAGTCCATGAAAACCCCGTTCAGAGATGTTCCACCTGACGTGATCTTTGAGTTTCTGAAAGAGATTGTATTCCATGTCATGCTCCACTCATAGTGAAACATATTGTTTTAGATTGTTGGGACTTGCACGATGTGAGACATAAACACTTTACAGCAGAGTCCATGAAAACCCCGTTCAGAGATGTCCCACCTGACGTGATCTTTGAGTTTCTGAAAGAGATTAACATTTTTCATCTGATTTAAGATTTTACGGGAGAAAGATTTTTGACGGAGTTTCTGGTGCGTTTTTAGGTGTATTTTAAAGAGATGTGTGAAAGGTATCTGTTTGTTTGTTTGTTTGTTTTTTTACGACTTGTGAGCTGATTTTAACGTGGTGACAGCCCTGATATGGCCCTTTGCGGTCGGCTGGGCTATAAGCAACATTACCTACCTATTCGGCTGTTGTTGTTCGGAAATGCACGGGGGTTTAGTGTAGGCAGACACGGAACGATAGCCTTGTCAGGCCATGGAAACCGAGGTTCTTGTTTTTTGTTTCATTTTATTTTATTTTATTTCATTTCATTTCACTTTTTTCTGATTTTGTTTCATTTCGTTTTTTTTTTTTTTTTTTTTTTTTTAAATGTCATGTCACTTCAATTTATTTATTTATTTATTTATTTTTTTATTAAATTTTTTGTTATGTCCATGAAGGTCACCTCGATCCCCTCGTGTCTGTTCTGAGAACTTGTCCAGTGTATTATATAACGCCTTATACACAAGCACCAACACACAGGATATGCTCGCCGCGTCAAAGGGGTTAACGGCAGTAACGTGTGGCAGGTGCGCGTTCGGTTAGCGCTTCGGAAGGCTATGTGTGTGTGTGTGTGTGTGTGTGTGTGTGTGTGTGTGTGTGTGTGTGTGTGTGTGTGTGTTCATATACAACAAAAAAATCAGAATGAAATGGCTCCAAATTAGAACTGCTTGCCAATAGAGTGTTTGTCATTAATATTCTTTTAAAATAAATGATCGTTGGGTTGGGTTTTTTTTTGTTTTTGTTTTGTTTGTTTGTTTGTTTTTGTTTGTAAGAACAGAAGGATAGTATTAGACATTTTCTGTAGAAATGGTAACATACAAGAAGTTTATTACTGGACTTATAAACTTTATGAAACGAGAAATGTGCACTGTCTTTGGACATTGATTTCTGTTAACTTTAACTTATTTCGAATAGCAGTTCGAATCAAAACGTATATAGTGCCTGACCTACTTATATCATTCGCGAAAATGTCTATTTCATAAACTAAAAACAGTTAAAAACAAACAAACAAAACAAAACAAAATTCCACCTCTTGGTGTCTTTGATCCAATATTATTTGAATCACAGATACACAATAGAAGAACACGGTGCAAAAATCCACAGTCGGTATTCAGAAATGCTAACTGAATGGTTTCCTTACCCGGGACTCCTCGACGAACACTATGTATGACGAGGACTAATTCATTGTCATTGTTACTGGTGATGTTTCTTTCTTTTCTGGTCTTTAGATTATTAGGATGATTATCATAACGTGGTCACGATCGCTACACATGCTAATAACTGAGGCAGTACAAAGATACAATACAAGCAATGAGTGGAAGGTGGTTTCTGTAAGATTAGATGAATTTTGTCTCTAGGCCTATCGATGAGTTTTTCTTTTCCTGCTATAAAAGGAGTGAATTCTATAAACATTTTGTGCCAAAAGGAAAACAACAACAAATAGAAACCAGCCAATCATTATTAATCATGATTGATCGACTGCTAAACTTTGCAGTCATCGTTCGGTTTGTTTGATTTTGTTGTTGTTGTTGTTGTTGTTGTTGTTGGTTGTTTGTTTGTTTGTTGTTGTTTTCTTCAATCTACGTAGCTTATGTTACTTCTGTTTTCTTCGGAGTTTATTATGTTTGCGAGGGGACACAAGTTTGTGCTGATTACCTACTTGTATACACCCATTGGCATCTTTGAAGAGATGAAGAAGCTCCATGGTGTATTCAGAGTGATGTAACTCTCGCTGTTCAGCATGTTCTTTGTGGAGCATGAGGACTGAAAAGGATGCCAGATATAACACTCTTCACTCCATGAAAGCCTCCTTCAGGGATGTTCCATCAGATGGGACTTTTCTGTACCTCAAAGAATTAGGTGTTTTAAACAAAAAATTCATGTGATCTAAGACTTTTACGGAGTAAAGAAAAAAATTCACGGCATATGTTTTTATTTAATTTTCTCCCCTCCACCCGCCCACGTCCTCTCTCTCTCTCTCTCCTCTCTCTCTCTCTCTCTCTCTCTCTCTCTCCTCTCTCTCTCTTTCATGTTTTGTTTTGTTTATGTTTTATTCTGCATGAAGAATACACAGTTGGGGGGGGGGGGGGGGGGGGGGGAGTGGCAGTCGGTCTATGAATAATAGGTATCATTCATCCCAGCATTAAACTGGAAGAAAAAAAAAAACTGGTTTAATGAAGTTTTCTTTTGTTTGTAACATTTTCTCACCTAGTGTGTAAAGAATTGACCTTGGCGAGATGACCGCCCTGATGAGGCTCCTCGCGGTCGGCTGGGCTGCGAACGGCAAGAACTGAACTGTAATTCTTTTTTTCTTTTTCTTTTTTTGCTGTCCCAACCTCTGCGCCACCTCAGAGGCAGTGTACCCACGCCGCTCATTCCGACGCCCCGTCCACAGCCACAGCCCGGTCGGCCCCGCCGCAGTCCAGGCACCGGCAATCCACAGGGAGCAGTCAATGTCAAGAGGCAACCCATCGGAGGAGACACTGCACTGCTGCCGAGTCACTTCGGTGGTGTTCAGTGGCGCTTGTTCTGAAATTAGGGTCACCATGAGAGCAGGGCATGAAGGGCCACAGAATTTGAGACTTTTTTATGCTGATCGATGCGAATGAGGATGGTTAAGATGATGCTATTGATTTCCATTTCGGTCTGAGACTACATGACAGGGCTGTACTCTACGCTTCCTTTCATATTATATCCCGGCGTCAACCAGGCCCGAGAAATACAGCAGTGTTGGTCAGGAAATTTGAGCAACACTCTCAGAAACGCATCCATTAAGTGGATGAAACTCGACTGTGTGGTCCCAGTCTTCCAACTGAGTCCGCAGCAAACTCAACCCTGGGTAGGAGCCGGTCGGGGCAGAAAAACCTGAACTGTAATTCTTACCTTCGGACCGACAACGACCAATAGTTTTTTTTTTTTTTTTTTTTTTTTTTTTTTTAAATTCAGAATTCAGAGCTGCGGCTGACACTTTGACCATTCGTTCCTAAGAAACAAAACTGAACCTTAGTGTTGTAAATCGGGGATTAAAGGTGAACGGCCGAGTGGTTGAGATCCACTTTAAACATTTTATGCCCTTTGGAGACTTTGTCGAGGTTTCCCATTCATACGCACATTCCTTCGGACTGTTTTTCAACCGGCTTTTCTTCCATATTGTTTTTTTTTTTCAATCAACATATTTAAAACAAACAAATGAGTGTCGCGCGCGCGGCGGTGTGTGTGTGTGTGTGTGTGTGTGTGTGTGTGTGTGGTGTGTGTGTGTGTGTGTGTGTGTGTGTGTGTGACCGACTGCCAACCCCACTTCTATATGATTTGTTTCGCGCATATGAGGAATCCCTCCTGAGTTTCCAGTTGACGGGCACAGTTCCAGATTGTACAGGCTTTTGAAAGACTATTCAAATGACAGACACACTGGCGTGTACCATGCTTAGCTGTTGAATAATCAACGAGATCGTGTCAAGGGAAGGAGATGGGGGTGGCGATGGGACCTTTGCCCTACAAGTGGCTGAATGTTAAAAAAAAAAAAAAAAATTGCCTTTTCACCACTGGCCTTTTCATATATATATATATATATATATATATATATATATATATATATATATATATATAACAAATAAAAGTGTCCTTAAAAAATCTGAAAATGCTCAACCCCTTGGGGAGCAACATCTATTAAAAAAAAAATTTTGTTTATACTGCTTTTTAAAAAAATATTTTATATATATATATATATATATATATATATATATATATATATATATATAATGCTGAACAATTAAGTAGTGGGGGAAAACAAGTGCAGGCTAACAATTCTTCAGTCATTATAGTAATGACTTGGCAAAGATTTGAAATATATATATACTGTTCAAAAAAAGTTAAGGACCAACATTTCACTGACTTGTAAAAAAGAAAATTGGGAAGTGATCAATCTCCAAGTGTAACATGAATGTATTGAATATGTGAAAAGTGTGTAAAGACAATGACAGGTCCGAGGAATCAACAAACTGGAATCGAGCGCAGTACAAACACCCCCACCCCCAAATTTGAAAGTCACAGGAGGAGTGTTTGTTCAATGTCATGGTTAATAACGTGTGTGTCCCCCGTTATTGGCAAGGCATTCAAGGCAGCGTTGCCGCATGGAGTTCACCAGTGTGCGCAGAAAGGCCTGGGGAACAGCAGCCCACTCCTGCTGGAGTGACTCAAACAGCTGACCCAGGTTAGCAGGCGGAGGACGACGCTGCTGCAGTCTCCGGCCCAGCTCATCCCAAAGATGTTCGATGGGGTTCAGGTCTGAGCTGTTTGCGGGCCACTGCATTCTGTTGACACCAGCAGCTTGGAGAAACGTGTTTACTGCTCTGGTGCGATGGGGCCGTGCATTGTCGTCTTGAAAGACTGCCTGAGGTCCAAGCTGTTGAAGGGCTGGCAGCACCAGGGGTTGCAAAATCTCTGTTTGGTAGCGAACACCATTCAAGTTCCCTGCCACATTGTAGAGAACCGTTCTGTAGCATGCCACCCCAAATCATAACGGATCCCCCACCATAGCGGTTCCTTTCCAGGACAGCTTCTTCTGCAAAACGCTCCCCCGGCGTCTCCAGACACTGTTCCGTCTATCGGTGGGATCCAGGCAGAACTGCGACTCGTCTGTAAACATCACGTTAGCCCACTGTTCATGTGTCCATCTCACGTGCTGCGTGCAGCATACTCGGCGTGCTGCTCTGTGGGCATCAGTCAAACGAGGTCTTATGGCTGGTCGTCGAGCACGGAGGTTAGCGGCGTGTAGGCGGTTTCGTATGGTCTGATCACTGACAACAGTGTTGGTGGCATCTCTAAGGCGACGTCTGATGTTGTTTGCACTTGCTGTTCTTTCTTGTGTGGCCTGCCTTTCAATGTATCGGTCCTCTCGTGGTGTTGTTATTCTGGGTCGACCAGAGCGTGGTCGTTCTTGCACTCTTCCTGTGTCTTGAAAGCGTTGTCCGAGTCTGATAACAACAGAGTGTGATACCCCATGTCTCCGTGCCACTTCCCGGACTGCAACTCCTTCTTGGAGCCATCCTATTGCTCTTCCTCGATCCAGCTCGTTCAGTCTTCGACGTGGAGGCATGCTGTTGCATTGCAGTTTTCGCCAGTACAGTGACTTTTAAAGACATTTGGTTGAGCATACTTTATGACCTACAGCCTAATTTGGCTCGTGTTTCACATGATTTTGATTCAGCACATGCTCCTCGGATCCCAAACACATCAGAAATTCACCCCAATTTGTTCCAAAATGACAAGTCGCGACACGTGTTTTTCAAGGCGCGTGAGAAATGTGTGCCACAAAATTGCAGTTGCCGCATTCACTATCAATTTGTGCGTGTGGTTCAATTTGTTTGGACCTCAAAGGCGGTACAATTGAATTTTTGTGAATCTTTAAAAGTTTTTGTGCATTCTCAATGTTGGTCCTTAACTTTTTTTGAACAGTATATATATATATATATCTATATATATATATATATATATATATGAATATAATTAAAAAGCCTAAAATGACTTTAAAAGTGCTCTGTCCCAACCTTTGCGCCACCTCAGAGGCAGTGTACCCACGCCAGTGTATACCCAGTGTATATTTGTTTCCTTGTCCCTGGTTTAGAAAAAAAAAATTACTCAAAATTCTTCCTTGTGTGAAGATTTGCCGCTGAAGTGGATTCAGCCTTCGAGTTAATTGTAATCTTTGCCAGGGTTTCTATTTATCAATCATAAATGGAGAGTGGCAGAAAAGGTTCCAGGTGTACTTGTTTTTCAGAGGCAGTAAAATGTTAGATATAAGATTGAAGAATATAATGATAGTGTTAACCATGAGTGAACAGTAATGCATATAAAGGAATTTTCACTAAATGCCCGTGTGGCAACGGGTACATGGAAACGGGCACGCACACACACACACACACTCTCTCTCTCTCTCTTCCATCACCCAAATCAACCTCTGTTTTTTCTTTCTTTCTATCTACCTGTGTATCAGCGGATGCATGGAAACAGTGGCCACCCCATTCCTGGAGAGCGGGAAGAAGTACAACCAGTCGCAGAAGATCCATGTGGGTCGCTGTGACCAGGGCCCGCTAGTGTTCACCGTCCAGCAGGGAGGTCAAGATGGGGTCAGCAAGATGGTGAGTCGTCCGAAGGAAAGAGAGAGAGAGAGAGAGAGAGAGAGAGAGAGAGAGAATATGGGGAAGGGGGTAAGAAGAGATGGGAGGAAGGGAGGGATCCCGAGTTACCTGATGGTCAGTGTACCCCTGCTGCGTGCGTAATAGTGTGGAGTGTATATGTTTCGTGTGTGTGTGTGTGTGTGTGTGTGAATGCATGCGCTCTTAGGCTGGCGTGCCACATTACTGCTAAAGTATCCGAGTATGCATCAAAACAATTGTACACATATAATCATTCTCTCTCTCTCTCTCTCTCTCTCTCCATTCTAGGTGCTCCCAAACAGTTTTCGTTGCTCATATTCATTCCCCATCCATTTTGCACCCAGTGTGAGGAAATAAGTGATTGATCCTTTTTCGCTTTCGTCTTGAATGTCGTTTGTCCTGCATGAAGAAGTCCAAAAAGGTCGAAACGCATCGTATTTGTCTTGTAATTTGTCTGTCCCTTTCGTTCGGCAGAATAGCAGTAGTACCTTTTCTGTCAAATTGATTTCCCTTCTGTTTACCTTAAACCTCTGCATTCTACGTATTCATGGCTAGTGATTTCTTTCATTTAGTTTTTGTTCGTTTACCTGCTTCAGTTTTATTCAGTTATTCTTAAACCTATTCTTTCAGTTATTCATTTTCTTTATATATTATCAGGACTGTTTAGTATGTGTTGTTTTTCATAATTTCATTTGGGAGGCTTGAGGTGAAGGGGAGTGGGGGGGTTGGGGTGTACATTGGTGTTGTTTTACTATCCTTTCCACACATAATTGTAACTACTTCGCATTCACTTGCACATTCACATACCAGTGCACGTACACACTAATGCACCAGCATACACACACACACGTGCACATGGACACTCACAACACGCTCATGCAGGCATACACGCACATCCTCCCACACACTATGCATGCACACTCATGCAGGCATACATGCACACACACACACACACACATGCACATACACACACTGTGCATGCACATACACACTGTGCATGCACACACACACACACACACTGTGCATGCACACACACACACACAAACTACAGTAGCAGCCTAAGCCATGTTAGCTCAGCACCAAAGGCCTGACCAGCCTGCTGGGTTTATGCGCAGGTCATGCAGATGTGGTGTAACGTATTTGGGTTGTTCCACACGCTGAAACCTCTTTGATGAAACTGAAACTGGCCTGACCAGGACATTAGGTCAACGACCAGGTCACGCTTCTCCCAAGTCTCATTCACTCCATCTCTTTACCTACATATTTAACTTGTAAACACAGTGGCATTATAGTTTGGCAGACGATGTGGAGTGGACTAGTCCACATGCAGTAGTGCATCCCAAGTAAAACTGGAGCTGTAAGCATTCCTGGGTTTGTTTGTTTTTTTGCTAGAGTCATGTGTGCATGTCCATGTCTACATGTGCATTGCAGTCCCAATACGACCAGTTGCTGGCATAGCTACATACATGACCTGCCACATTCTTTGATCTCATGCAAGCACCTTGTGTGTGTGTGTGTGTGTGTGTGTGTGTGTGTGAACATGTGTGTATGAACACATGAGCACATGTATGCGAAATATGTGCATGGGTTTGTACAGATAATGATTGGAACAAACTTAAAATGCAGTTGAGATTCTCAATGTAACCTTCATCAGTCATCACTCTTCACTGCACAGTCCTAATGTTGCAGTTCCCTCAGCAGCTGTACATTTTACATAGCTTTTACAGTGTGTGTGTTCTCTGCCTCCCTCGTCTATTCAAGTGTTGCAGGTCCAAACTAGTCGTAAAATCCTCAAGATTTTATACTTAAACAGATGATGCCCGTCCACTTGGATCTATATTATGTGCCATGATTATCAAAGTACCGCTCTGTAATGTATGGATCCACCAAACCTGTCGTAAAATCCTCAAGATTTTATACTTAAACAGATGATGCCCGTCCACTTGGATCTATATTATGTGCCGTGATTATCAAAGTACCGCTCTGTAATGTATGGATCCACCAAACCTGTCGAAAAATCCTCGAGAGTTTATATTTTAACAGACGATGCTGATCCACTTGGATCCATATGTGCTGTGGTATCCAAGTACTGCTCTTTAATGTATGGGTCCACCAGGGCCCACGCTTCATCGAAAGTGTATTAGTTCAAATGATTGCAACTGAGTATTTCTTTACCCTTCAATGCATAACTATTGGGGGACGGAATAGCTCAGTGGTAGAGCGCCAGACTCATAATCTTGGTGATCCTGGGGTTGCGGGTTTGAATCTTTGCCAGGCTGTTTCGGTACAGGGGGATTTTGCCCCCGGAGTTAACATAGGTTCTGACTCCATTTCCCAAACAGTCCTGCGAATGAGACTATAAACCGAGGTTCTATGTGTGAACGCACGCATAACATCTTGCACACACATAAATTCCCATCAACTTTCAGAAGAGAAGGCCAGTTTGGCTGTTGGTATGGATGACATGTTACACTTAACATGCACCTTCCCTGAAGTTGGAGTATGGCTGCCTTAATGGCAGGATAAAAAAAACGGGCATACACACAAAATCCCCCCCCCCCCCCCCCCCCCCCCCCCGTTTGTTGGGTAGATGGGATTAATCCTCGCCTGTTTATACAGGGAGTGTTCGCTGGAGTATCAGCCTGTGCACACGGAAAAACAAAAAAGTAATTTAAAAAATGCATGACCATCAAAATTTGCTGACATAAATTGTTTTATACTGATATATAAAAAACTGATTTGAATACTTCTTACAGTACAACAGATATGAAGACTTTTCATGCAACTGGATACTGGTGGAGCCTACAAGCACGGCACCAGGTGAAGGTTAAACCACCCATAATTCTTGCTACCGTTTGTCATCATTTTCTGTCTTCAACTGTTGATGTTGCAGAACGTTTTCCTTACATTTCACTCGTCTGTCATCGAGGATGCCTCCCCCCGACCTGCAACATCCCATGGAATGGAACCTACCTGAACCCCACAGAAAACCACATGGACCGTTCCCCACTGCCTTCTTGCTACACAGCCGAGTCCCGGGAAGGCTACCACATGACCTACTACTGGTTTAGACTGCTGGAATGGACGTTTTCTTGAATAGGACTTGTAGACCATCACTTTCCGATGTGTTCCCTGTGTATATGATAATATGTTATGAATATGTTGCGAGTGCTAGGGAGAAAAATAGATTGGGGGGGGGGGGGGGGGGGAAGGGGGGGGGAAGGGTTGAGGTGAGGGGGTCAAGTGTGCATGTATGCTTGCGTTCTTTATGTTAAAGCCTTTAGCTATTTTAATCCAACAAAGAAACAGTGCCTTTAACTACCTCTTGAAACCAAACATATATTTTCCTCCTTTTTTTCCCACTTTCAAATTTTTTTCAGGAGTATCGAGCAAGAAAAAAATCTTTAACTCATTGTTTTTCCTTGCTTGTGATTGATCTTGAACACTATCTGACAGACAAGAGCTTGGACTGATAATTACGCAGAAGACAAAAAGCAGTGGCAATCTGCTGTGCATATGGTACATTGTACTGCAAATGTTTTCTAAAACTGACTTAAATATCAATAAGGAAAAGTTAATTTTCCATGACTACAAGGAAATATTCTATTTAGCTTATAAATGAATTTGGCATCTTCACGTGTAACAGGTGTTGTAACACAACTTATTTTTCTTGATTCATGATTCTATTGGGCATTGGAATCACGATCATTTACAAAAGAAAAGGACTGTGTAAGACAGGAATTACAATGTAGCTGTCTTCAGCTTGGTGTACTTATTACAGAATGTCAGCTGAAGTTATTTCTCACTTGCCAGATACTATTCTTCATTTCAATTTTTTACAGATCCTACAAACTATCAGCTGAAAGAGGCAGTCGTCATGACATTCCATCAGCCTGGGAAAATTCAGAAAAATAGGAAAGATCAAGTAATGATATGTTTACTTTCAATCAGACAATAAACTTATCTTTTGGCTCAAAAAACATGCAGTTTATATTCTTGATTGTTCTCTTCTATGCACCAAAGAGGACAGTGGGATTAGTGCATCTGAAAAAAAAAAATCAGTGGAACTTGTCCAACATTTTTTTTCTTCAATTTTTTTTTTTCCCTTCTTTCATCTTCCGTACCTTCTCATTGGCTTTACACCAAAGTCGCCCACACAGATTTACGCAACCACACCCCCAATCTTCCTTGTTACAGCCTCAATACCCAACAGTCCACAGACTCTGGCACTGTGCAAATGAGAGAGAAAATACTCCTCTCAACCATCACTTTCCTCTTGCGTCAAATCTGAGCAGCTGGGCATTCTCATTTCAACGATGTTACTGTTCTTTTCATGTAGTTCACAGCCCAGTCTACCGTGATGAGTCATATCTGGGCTGAAGTCAGTTCATCACCCTATTTTCTTTCTTCTTCTTTTTTTTTTCTAATACACCTGATTTTTCTTAACACACACTAATTGCTTCTTCCATACAATATCACATCGGGTTAAAATGTGTATCTCTTTTGTGAACTCAAAAATCATTCTGAACAGGGTTTTCATGGAGTCTGCTGTTCATGGAGTCTGCTGTAAAGTGTTTATGCCAGTCACCAATTACCTCCAATACTCTATTACAAATAAAAATTGGTACCACATCATATGGAATGCACCATGGATCTTCTTCACCTCTTTATCAAAAGACATGAGTGGGTGTGCAAAGAATGGCCTGTGTGCAAATGGTTCAAAACTGTTTCTTCTTCACAACCACCAGTGGCATATGGTAGACACTGTTCAAGCTGAACGCATTTAGAAGAGTTTGTTATCCACCTGCAAGTTCCAGTTGTCCAACAAGAGGCTGTGGTACAAGCCTGAACTTCCAGTTTCCTTTTGATATGAGGAAGAGACTTTGTGCATTTCCTAGTTTGTGGCTTTCTTGGAAGGTTGCTTAGTCACTTCACTGTCTCTAATGGAAAAATGACTGGGAACCCATGCAAAAACTGTGTTGTAACCATCTGATTTCAACGAGGTATTACAGCTAAAAAACAAAAATTTGTTTAAAAGACAACAGAAGTTGGGGGTGCTTGGGCATACAGCCAGCTATGGCCTCAAAGTAGAAAGGATGGCTGAGAGAATTAGAAAGTCTTTGCATTTAGATGTAGACCTTTTGAAGTGCCAAGACCAAATCTGTAAGGTCAGCAGTGGAAATTGAACTGTCTGAAGGAAGGTGTTTTGAACGTTTCTGAGGGGGGCCTGAAGCAATCCTCCTCCATATTTGGAACCATTTGTAATTGTTCTTTGAAAGGATGGACTCTGGAACATGGTTCAACAACAAAAAAGTACGCAAAGAGCGGGTCAAGTCTTTGCTATGAGAGGCAAGATCACCTAGACCTTCGGAGTGCCGTTTTACTGGAACAAGTTGTCGTAATTTTGTCGCAAGCAATTCGTCACCTGACACAGATCAGCAAACTTAACTTTTCTCAACCACTTTTAATCTGTCATGTTTTATATGTTTAAAAAAAGAACATGAACATCAAATCATCAAACCTCACAATAATCCAATCACCATTCATGATCATTCACACAAATACCACTGCTCATACATATTCTTCAGTCAGCTTTTACAGCCTGTGGCTTTGCAGATAACCATTCATCCACTTTCACTCACAACAAAGACTAATGTCTATAACCAAAGTTAAACCTAAAGTCTCAGGTCCGTGGATCACTTGCTGGCTGCTTGACCTTGACCCGGCTGCGGTTGTGGATTGTCAACATTGTCCAGGGACTTCAGCAGACGAAATAAACCAGCTGCCTCCCTGATTCGGCTGAACTCGATGCAGAAGGCTTGCACTTCAATGAAAATATCCTGAAACAAGAACTGTTCATGACCTTTATCGATTAGATGATTGCAAGGAGGAGGACATATACACATACATTGGAAAGTCCTCCTTTGGGGACATACATTTGGAGCTCATTCCATCAAAGCATCGAGCATGACCATGTCTTACCTGAAAATGAATGATAGTTTTAACTGGAACAAAGTAGTTTTGGTCGAACTGGCCATGATAAAATCAAGACCAGACACAAAGAAAGCCTGTAATATCAAGTTGATTTAATTCATCTTCTCAGCTTCAGTATGCTTGGCTTGGACTACAGTAAACTTTTTCTTCTTTTTTTTTTTAACCATCTCTTCCTGCATCCTTTCACCAGCAGCAGTCCCATATCGCTCATTCAGCTCCTCACTAACAGGACCCAGCAGGACTACTCTGTCCTTGTCTCAGCACCTGCAGCTGTTCATGGAGCTGTCCAAAGGGTCACCAGGAGGCAACCCAACAGAGGAGACTGCGCTACTGCCATGTCACTTCAGTGGTATTCAGAGGAGACACTGCGCTACTGCTGAGTCACTTCAGTGGTATTCAGAGGAGACACTGCGCTACTGCTGAATCACTTCAGTGGTATTCAGAGCAGACACTGCGCTACTGCTGAGTCACTTCAGAGGTATTCAGAGGAGACGCTGCACTACTGCTGAGTCACTTCAGAGGTATTCAGAGGAGACACTGCACTACTGCTGAGTCACTTCAGTGGTATTCAGAGGAGCCTGTTCCTATTCAACATGCACTTCTTGCTAAACCCCTTGCTCATGACTAAAAAATACTTTGCAGTGGAGCCAGCAAGAATGAGGGTTTCCTCCACAGGAGGACACTACCACTTCAATCCAAACACTGCTCTCATGCACAGTGTACCGTCATCACACCTCGGTCAGAAATGATCTAACAATGGTGACCCACTTAAAAGAGCTCCTGTTCAAGACAATAGGTCGCATTTTTGTGCTCACATGGACACAACTAACCACATTCATTTCTTGTCTGGCTTCCAAGTCAAAAAATATCTCTAATCTAACATATTTTTAGGTTTCAGCAAATTTGCACACTCAAGTAGTGTTAAACTTCACAAAGGTACTGGAACCCCTTAATGACAATCTAAAACCTGGAAGGAACATTTAGAACACAAGGACATGTTCCAGAATACAAATCTTTAAAACGATGAAGTCTTCACTAAACTTTCACTGGGAAGTTTACACGATACTCCACTCCCTGGAACAAAGACTCTAACCGCCATTCCCTATCCCACCTGCCTTCCAACCTCCCATTCCTCCCCCTCATCACCCCAAAGCACCCACTTCCTTCCCTGCACATTCAGACAACACCTTACCCGAACATCGATGGTCTTGTTCCTGATGAGGGACTGCAGGAAGACGCAGACCAGGCGCACCAGGCGGTTCTGCATGTAGCGGTCCTTGATGGTCTCGCAGGTGGAGATGCAGTTGGAGATGTACAGGTGGATGAACTCTGAGGGCAGGTCCACTTGCTGCACCACAGAACATGCAGCGCCTCAGTTCAATAGTAGCAGAAGCAGCAATAATAACCATCACCTCAAAACAATAACAACAGACATTAACCAGCAATAAGAATAATCACACCTCAAAACAATAACAACAGGCCATTTTTAATAAGCAAGATTCTTTGGAAAGTACCACTAATTATATGTGCTGTACAAATATATAACAAAATGTTACCAACACAGAATGAAAAGGAGCTGGCCAGATGAACACATCTTTCATCTGATCTAAGATTTTACAGGGTAAAGATTGTTAACAAAAGTTCATGTGTGTTTTTCACGGTGTGTTTTAAAGGGTTGTGTGAATGAGGTTGGTTTGTTTCAATGCCTTGTGAGCTGACTTTAATGCGGTGACAACCCTAATGCGGCCCTTTGTGGTCTGCTGGGCTATCAGCAACATTACCTTGCCTTACCTTACCTTGCCTGATGAACAGCAGACATTTATTGCCATTCTGCTAATACTAACAGACACAATTTCCATTCTAAAAGAAAGAAAGAAAGAAAAACAATGGTGTCATTTTAAAAGAGAGAAGCGAAGAAAGAATGTCAATGGTACTGTCATACTTTATCAACAAAAAAAAAGGAGTTCAAAATGATTTCAAACACAAACAGATAACTGGGTAAGGCTGTTCTGAGAACCTACATCCCAAACACTAGCAAATTTCCACAGTCTTTGCTATACAGACCATGTCACTGTAAGAGACGAAAACATGCCTGTATCATCAATGAAAACGTCTCTTCGCCATTCAGTAAGAATAGAAGCCTGCCATATTCTGGCAAATGCTCTGAACTCATCAAAAGTAGGAGAAGCAGAATGGCTCTTGGACTTCTTTCTTCAAACCCAAACTTAGACAGTCATCACCCATGGAAAAGCATGAAAATATCAAGACCTGCATGCACAATGCAGCATGACCAAGGCAGCTCTGGCCTCTGGAGATGGAGGGGGATAACTCTGATTGCTCTATTTGTCTTTCTAGTCAACCATGCTCAAGAGATGTCAGCAGCCAGTACAGTCAGGTACATGACGAAGAAAAGAAAAAGTTTAGAAATGAATGTCTGCGGAAGATGCAGATCATGAAAACAGAACAGATCCCTGCCTGAAGATAGGTATCTGTATAGTTCTTTTCAGAGATAAACCTGGATCATGCACAGACTCAAATCATTGGCAGTGCCTACTCTCTCTCTCTCTCTCTCTCTCTCTCTCACACACACACACACACACACTGAAAGATTTTTTGTTTGTTTACAGAAGTCAACTCCATTTAAGGGAAGTGAAAATACAACACAAAATTGTATATCACGTGCAGTGCCCCTTGAAATTCCAGTATGATCACTCCGACCCCACCCCAGTTTACATGTACACACAGCATCATTACATGAGCACACAAACCATCTGTACGCAAAGTTGAAAAGAATCTGGATCTTGAATGACGATAATAATGACAGAATATTTCAAAGTACTTTCTGACACCTCAAAGCAATCTAAAACGGCAAAGAAATGTACTCTCTTTCATCAGCACCAATTCACAATGGCTTGAATACCACTGCTATTCTGACTTCCCCCACCCTCATCCCCCAGCTTGCTTGTTTTCCCCATCCCGTCCCATCCCTATCCTCTTCCCCCTCCATCCACAACCCCTGTCTATCCACCCCCTTTCCCCCGTCAATGGACTTGACCAACAACAGAGAAAGGCTATCAACCAAACAGTTGTCACTACAACTTATAGAAAGGTGATGGACAAGTGGCTGGGCATGAGTGCAGGGGATGGGGAGAACCAAATCTTTCTGGACACGTACAAACAAGTCATACTTACAGTGGTTAATCGGTTGACCACCTCCATAGAGTGCAAAGACATCTCCATGTTCACCAACACCTGAAAATACCTGCAAGCATAGGCACACGCTGGGTAAGTCCATCAATAACAATCGTCACATTCTTTACTCTCTTGAAAGTACGTGGGAGAGAAGGGACGGAGGGTTGGAGGGAGGGAAAGGGGTGTATGAAGTTGGGACAGGATGAAAGATGGTGGTTTTCATGTTTTCACAAGTGCATACACACGAGCGAATGTGCACTTGGGCATTCCAAGTTTAAACGTTTCAGGTGAACACTACAATACATTTGCATAACAGCTGTAGGAAGTAGATACTAAAAATGGCATGGATGATCAAGGACTGAACTAACCGTCTGTTAGAACTGTGTTACAGCCGATTTCCCATCAAAGGTATTGTCCTCTGCATTCACCACAGACTGACTTGAAATCAATCGCCTAGAACTGTATTACAGCTTATTTCCAATCAAAGACACTGTCCTCTGTAGTCACCACAACCAATCGCCTGAAACTGCACTTCACTTCTTCAGAAAACTTCTGTATTTGGGATACGGCAGACTGTGGTCAAACAGTGTCTTGGCATTGCTGAACATTATTTTTCCATCTCTGTTCATTCAGCAATCAGGCATACATTCTGGGCTGATTAAGTTTTTCCAGCATTTGCACTCCTCAGACGAGCAATCTGGAAACAAAACAATAAAATCCTCGCAAACTTGCGTATAATGTTTCTGAATACAGCTCAATCCCCTAAAAGAACCTGTACAATTTCATGAAAGGCTTCAGTCTCCAGTGTGACAAACTTACTGTTAAGGACTGATAAGCATGGACTTTCGTGACAGACCAACACACAACCAGGTGTGCTTCCTGACATCCATATACAACATGTCAGTTTCATCAAGAGAAACAAAGGTTACGTGATAAAATTGAAGAACCTCAAGAACAGCCCTGTCTTGTAGTGTAAGCCACCATGGGCACCCACATCAGCCTCCTCACCCACACTGGTTATCATAAAAAATTTTTTAAATGTCAGGGGGGAAGGGAGGGCGGTCTCAAATTCTGTGATCTTTCATGCTCCATTTCTATGGTGACCTGCATTTTAATTTCCCATCCACATTGCTGCCTGTGATGAGCTTGTGTTCAGAGTCAACAGGTCCATGGAGACTATCACTGGAGGGTGGTGGTGGTCTCCCTCTCTACAAAACCGCTCATTTACTCTGGTTCCACGACAAAGCATCACTGTCACTGTACAGGGATTCAGCTGGTGGTGTGGTGTTCTTCATATATGAGAACAGACACCACTGACCACCACCAAACGATACAGCACAGGTGCAGTGTCTCCTCCAATGGGTGGCCTCATGACATTTCTGTAGACTGCGTGCACTGGAAATGCAACAACTTCATCTTGGCTGTGTGCTGTGTAAGAGGAAACCCAACATGAGCTAAGCAAGGGCAACATCACTAAAAGACCACAGAGAAAAGGACAGCAAAATAAATTAAAAAAATAAAAATAAAAACAGACATAAAATAAACACTATGAACAAGACCACTGAAAAAAGGACAGCAAAATAAATAAATAAAAAAATAAAAATAAAAACAGACATAAAATAAACACTATGAACAAGACCACTGAAAAAAGGACAGCAAAATAAATAAATGAATAAAATGAAAACAGACATAAAACTGAAAAAAATAAACACTATGAACCAACTTCAAGTGGGGGCCAGAATAGCTCAATTGGTAGAACGCCGGACTCGTGATCCGGGGGTTGCGGGTTCGAATTTCAGTACAGGGAGGGTTTTCCCTCGGAGTTAACATTGGTTCTGACTCCATTTCCCATACAGTCCTTCCAATGAGACTATAAACCGAGGTTCCGTGTGTGAACGCACGCACAACATCTTGCACACACGTCAAATCCCATCACCAACTTTCGGAAGAGAAGGCCCAGTTTGGCCGTTGGTATGGATGACACGTTACACATAGCATGCACCTTCCCCGAAGATGGAGTATGGCTGCCTTAATGGCGGGATAAAAAACGGTCATACACACAAAACTCCACTGTCTGTATAGACAGGCAGTGTCCGCAGGAGTATCAGCCTGCGTACGCAGAAAGAAAAGAAAGAAACCAACTTCAAGTTAAAAAAAAACAAACACAAGCTTTTCCTTTCTTACTTTCCCACCACTCAACGTCCCCAAACACCTCAGACTTGACACTTCTCAACAAAGACATGGACACAGCACTTACTTCTTCATGAAGAAACCAACACGCGCACACAAACACGCACGACACCTCAAAGCTTATATACACAAACAGTCACACAAAAATAACCTGTACAGTTTATCGTCATAAACCCCACCAAACCCGACCCTAATCCTGCACATACACATCCCCTCCTAAACCCAAACCACTAAGAAAATCAGGAATGCTCCACTCACTCTGTGATCTGGTTGGACGTCATCAGCTTCAGCAAAGCCTCGATGGCCACCAGAGGGTTGTTCTCAACAAGCTCCGGCAGCTGTGTGGAGAAAGGGAAATCACTTTTAAACCTCACTTGTAAAACTCAACATAAATCTGATAAGGACTCTTCGGTAAGATGGGGAGAAGAAAGCAGTCAACTTCTGTGTTCCTTGTTTAAAATGTCAAAGTTCACCCATACCCAGATTTTGCCATATGTAATCTTCTCACTCACATAGCCAAATTCTGTCTGACCAGAAAGTCCAAACATCACGTCAGCATGCCTGCTGAATTTATTTTGAGTGTGTGTCATCTTTCCCCAACGGCACACATTCTTCTTCTCTTGCACAAAGGATTGCTTGGGATTTAACGAGTCAACAAGCCTTTTTTTCCTCTATTTTTTTTCCTCTCTTTTAAATGCACGCCTTCACACACCAGACCTTAGTTACACCATTTCACTGCCACAGCAGCGAATGGCTACTTGTGGTCAGAATACCACAGTAGCTGCTTGGCAACACAAGCATACTGTGATTGTTTTTGTTCCTTTGTGCATTTTCTAATTAGGTTTCCTCTCATATTTGAATAGTACATGGAAACAATTTGTGCTGTACCATCTCTACCATGTATAAATGACAACGATGGTTGTAGGGGCTCAAAAATTGCAGCCCTGAAAAAAAATGTAGTAACCCACAAGGGACTGAGTATCTTATTGAGCAGGTTCGTCTAGAACAAAGACAAGAATGTTCCAGAAATGAAAAGTAACTTATTGAGCAGGTTCGTCTAGAACAAAGACAAGAATGTTCCAGAAATGAAAAGAAACTTATTGAGCAGGTTCGTCTAGAACAAAGACAAGAATGTTCCAGAAATGAAAAGAAACTTATTGAGCAGGTTCGTCTAGAACAAAGACAAGAATGTTCCAGAAATGAAAAGAAACTTATTGAGTAGGTTCGTCTAGAACAAAGACAAGAATGTTCCAGAAATGAAAAGAAACTTATTGAGCAGGTTCGTCTAGAACAAAGACAAGAATGTTCCAGAAATGAAAAGAAACTTATTGAGCAGGTTCGTCTAGAACAAAGACAAGAATGTTCCAGAAATGAAAAGAAACTTATTGAGCAGGTTCGTCTAGAACAAAGACAAGAATGTTCCAGAAATGAAAAGAAACTTATTGAGCAGGTTCGTCTAGAACAAAGACAAGAATGTTCCAGAAATGAAAAGAAACTTATTGAGCAGGTTCGTCTAGAACAAAGACAAGAATGTTCCAGAAATGAAAAGAAACTTATTGAGCAGGTTCGTCTAGAACAAAGACAAGAATGTTCCAGAAATGAAAAGAAACTTATTGAGCAGGTTCGTCTAGAACAAAGACAAGAATGTTCCAGAAATGAAAAGAAACTTATTGAGCAGGTTCGTCTAGAACAAAGACAAGAATGTTCCAGAAATGAAAGAAACTTATTGAGCAGGTTCGTCTAGAACAAAGACAAGAATGTTCCAGAAATGAAAAGAAACTTATTGAGCAGGTTCGTCTAGAACAAAGACAAGAATGTTCCAGAAATGAAAAGAAACTTATTGAGCAGGTTCGTCTAGAACAAAGACAAGAATGTTCCAGAAATGAAAAGAAACTTATTGAGGGGAAAAAAAAAGAAAACAGGTTCGTCTAGAACAAAGACAAGAATGTTCCAGAAATGAAAAGAAACTTATTGAGCAGGTTCGTCTAGAACAAAGACAAGAATGTTCCAGAAATGAAAAGAAACTTATTGAGCAGGTTCGTCTAGAACAAAGACAAGAATGTTCCAGAAATGAAAAGAAACTTATTGAGCAGGTTCGTCTAGAACAAAGACAAGAATGTTCCAGAAATGAAAAGAAACTTATTGAGCAGGATTCGTCTAGAACAAAGACAAGAATGTTCCAGAAATGAAAAGAAACTTATTGAGCAGGTTCGTCTAGAACAAAGACAAGAATGTTCCAGAAAATGAAAAGAAACTTATTGAGCAGGTTCGTCTAGAACAAAGACAAGAATGTTCCAGAAATGAAAAGAAACTTATTGAGCAGGTTCGTCTAGAACAAAGACAAGAATGTTCCAGAAATGAAAAGAAACTTATTGAGCAGGTTCGTCTAGAACAAAGACAAGAATGTTCCAGAAATGAAAAGAAACTTATTGAGCAGGTTCGTCTAGAACAAAGACAAGAATGTTCCAGAAATGAAAAGAAACTTATTGAGCAGGTTCGTCTAGAACAAAGACAAGAATGTTCCAGAAATGAAAAGAAACTTATTGAGCAGGTTCGTCTAGAACAAAGACAAGAATGTTCCAGAAATGAAAAGAAACTTATTGAGCAGGTTCGTCTAGAACAAAGACAAGAATGTTCCAGAAATGAAAAGAAATTTCCAAAAGGAGACAGTTCCTATTCAGTGGGCCTTAGAAGGTAATTTCGCTATATTACTGATGGGCAAGGATAACAAGATTCTGTCTCATGCTTGAGAAAAACCACTCACTTCCGTTTGAGCCTCTGCAGCAGATTTTTTTTTTTGTGAATGGGAAAGGGAATTGAGGACAAGAAAGCTACGGGAGAAAAGGTGGGTAATTGAATGCGTGGAGGAGAGGAAGGCGGACAGAAATAGAGAGGGGGGGAAGGGGGGAGAAGAGATGGGAAATATGGATCAGGGGAGGGAGAGGAAGGGTAGTTGCAGACTATCTGGTTGGCAAGGGAGTTAACGCATCTTATTCATCAAATCTGAAATAGAAACCACACAGGTAAATTTTGAGTCAGGGAAGGGGATGGTGAGAGGTTGAGTGGGTGGGAGGTTGAGGCGGCCTGCAAAAGCCCCCCTGCCAGGGCCTGTGAGAATGTGAGGGCAATACTCCCTAGAACTGTAAATACTACTATGCAATTCATGAGCTCTAAACTGGCAATTCTTGGAAATTACAAAATATGTTCAAGAACAGGAATCCACTGAATAGAAGCAAAAACACTGAGAAATGAGATTCACTTTCTTTTTTTTTTTACCCCTGGCCTACGTAAGCAAGGTAGTTATTCAGGATTCACAAAGGATTTCCACTTCCCAACTTCAAACTTCTTCCCCAAAAATTTTCTTAAAACCACACCTATTATTTTCACAAATTACTCATTTTCAGCCAGCCATTCAATGGGCAAAATCTCAAACTATGATATAAAAAAGAGGCAATGTATTGGCAATGTTTTCTACCAAGGAGTTCTTTGCTACTTTCTTTCTTTCCCCTTTCACCAAACGCCACTTGTGAGAGTTTTTTTTTTTTTTTTTTAATCATTATCCTTGTATCAAAATTCATAATTTTTCAAGACCTTCCAAGCATCACTTCCTTTTTCCAACGCTTTTTCTGACTGTACCTACCAATGTCCTTTTGGTCAATTTAATGGCATAACTAGTGTCAGTTCCACAGGTGGGAAAAAGTGTCTTAGTGACATTAACAATTACATACACTGACATGGCAGACTCTGAAGACAGGAATGCAATTTTTTCTTATTTGTACTTCTTGTACTGCATTGGTCATGTCTTGTTGCTGCGCCAAAAAAACAAAATAACACTGATTGATGAAGGAACTGAAATTGTAGGTGGTAAGGGAGTTTTCGCACACATGCATGCATGTATATGCATGTATACCTGCGCGCACGCACGCAACACACATACACATGTACACACAAGTGCGGACACACACAATCTGAAATATAAACAACCTATACAGTGAATAATGACAGCACCAACAACTCTCAGCATGTTGTAGAATGACAGGAAAATTAAACAGTCTGAAACTGAATGACAATCCTCCCTTTGTTTTTACTTTCAACTGAATACACACACACACACACACACACACACACACACACACACACGCACACACGCACGCGCACACACACACCTCAAAAAATCTTCACCTTCTGCGGACTCAGACCAACATGGTAGATGAGCTTGGAGTCGTTCTTGAGCTGGTTGACAATCTGTGTGCTCTGGACGGGGTTCAAGGGTCCCTTAGTGGCCTTCACCAGCAGGCGCCGCACCTCAGCACTGGCCGAACTGCTGGCACACATGGTGGGGTCCCAGGTGATCTTGTGCTCACTGTCCGAAGGGATCATCCACACCACCTGCACACAGGGACATTTCCTTCAATGAATTCGAACAGTTCACGTTAACAAGGCATCTTTCTGAGTCCGAATTTCTTTTTCTGTACTTCCAATTTGCGTTTCAAAACATGCACCTCTTACTGTAGCCATGGTCACTATACAAGTAAACTTTAGGCTGAATCGCACACTGTCAATACAGCCTCTTTTTTGGGGTGGGTGAGGGGTGTGTGTGGGGGGAGGGGGGGGGGGGGCAGTATGTGACTGGTGTTTGGAAATGAAGTTCAGCGCACAACAACCATGCTATTTCCATATAATCTTTTTTATGATACCATATATTCATAGCAATGTTCTTCAGTGTATGACAAAGAAGATGAATATGTGTGTGTGTGTGTGTGTGTGTGTGTGTGTGTGTGTGTGTGTGTGTGTTACAACAACTACAGTATGTGTGTATGCAGAGTATGTGCATATGAAAGAGAGGGCATGCGTGAAGTGTGTGTACATTTGTGGAGGGGGTGGGGGGGACTATGCATGCATGCTTGCATTAGCATGCGTATGTACTTGTGGGGGGGGGGGGGGGGAAGAGGAAGGGATATGAACTGAGCATCAACATAACTTTATGCATTTCATGTCCATTACACATACATGAGAGGGCATGTGCTCCCATATGCTTGCAAGCAAAAGTTACTTGCCTGCAGAGGCATTCTTGTATGTATTTCTATGCAAGCGTACAAGTCTACGTATATCAGCCAAATGTGACAAGCACTGTCACATGAGCAAGGGGGTGTTACCGTCATCATTTACATTAAAAACAGTGTTATACCATGAACATCAGACAATCACTCAAATGGTAAATGTACGTATTTCCGGACATAACAGACTTCATCTTCAGCAATATGCAGTGGGGGAGCGATGCGGATGAACTCGGGCCTCAGACAGTTCTCCACAGGAGACTTGTTGCTGGTGAGGAGGGCTTCTGCGGTCTGGCGCTGCACGTCAGGGTTGATGCTGTCTGGCTTGCTGAACTGCTCAAAGCTGCGCACACAGTGCACATTTCTCACACACTGGGATGGTAACCTATGCATGTGAAGGTGACAGTGTTTACGTTTGTGCATGTTTACATACAAATGTGTGTGTGTGCATGTGTATAGGTGTGTGTGTGTGTGTGTGTGCGCGTGCATGCATGCGTTCGTGTGTGCGTGTGTGTGTGTGTGCGCGTGTGTGTATGTGTGTGTGTGTGCGCATATGTGTGGTGTGTTTATGTTTGTGAAACAGAGACAAAGGTAGCGAGGGCAAGTGTGTAAGAAAGTATGTAAGTGAAACGAACACATTCAAGCCTAGGTGTACATATGCATGTGTGTGCAAGACAGAGAGAGAGAGAGAGAATATATCTGTAGATGTTAATTACAGTGAATAAGCCAGTGTGTATGTTATGTGCAATTATGTGCGACCGTTTGTGAGCGTGTGTGTTTGAGTTAATGTGTGTGTCTGTGTATTATTAGTGATATGCACATGTGATGGGGCACATGAAAGTGTTAATGTATATGACTTAATTCTTGTAAAATATACAGTCCCTCTTTCTGACAACTCTCTTGGTCAAATTTACAGACTATTTCATTCCACAAACTGACAACATCAACACATATGTTATTTCAACAGCTCCATGGGTGTCACATACTTTTTAGATTTTTCTAAAAAAATCAAGAGCATCATGGCCTGCACAGATACAGCATATTCTACGAAATCTACAGAGCTGGGATACAAGCGGAGCTGACCTATCAGTGATTGTTACATTGATCCAAAGCCAGATTGCAAGTGCACAAATAAAGGAACCATTTTTTATTGAAAAAAAAAAACAACAAAGAAAAAGCAATAAAACCTGTCCAATGTAAAACAAGACTACCCGGTAAAAAGACACATTCATACAACAAAGTTCAGTGGCAGTCTCAAGTCGATGGAATTGTACAAAAGCTCAAGCTTCAGTACATCGCTCACACTGTGCGGTGAGCTAAAACGTGAGCAGAATTCAGATTTTCCTCTTTAAATGCATGCACCAGTTTCAATCGGTGGCAAATTACACACGCTGTTTGCCTGCTCATTTAAGCCTTCAGTTCTTTCTCATACCTAACAGTAAAGTTTTCTCTCTGATAGTGTTGCTTTGAAACGGCTGGTCACAGGTTGTACCTTTCCCATACCAAATAGGGACAATATCCATTACAAGCAATCGACATGTGAAATGAGAAGTATGCAACACTGAACGAGTTTATTTGACTAACGGAATGCTGTTTGAATGGCACAATCATCTTCACCTGCCAAGTGCATTTGCTGATGGAGGTAGTGACATTCTAAGGTTAGCAAACATACCTTTCCGACTTTCCTTTTCAGAATCTACTGATATAAAAGTTGCAGGATTTTTTTAAAATAGCATTCTTAAACAAAATCTGTTGAACATTTTTCAAAGAACATGATATATTTTTAAAATATGCATGGTTCGTATGTTTTTGATATTCAGCGTGTTAGTCTGTTGAATTTTTTAACTGTGGCCAAGACCGTGCTGTGACAAAACAATCAGCCCAACTTTAGTACATTGCACCGACTTAATATTCATATTAAGACATCTGTGGTTAAACAGAGATAAAATCACAAACCAAGTTAGTCCAGCGATCTAGATACCACTTTCTTATGTAACCCTTTCTAACCACTCCAACACACACACACACAAATTTGAAAGATGATAACCTATACACCATGTGCAAATGACAGCATCATCAACAATGCTCACTGTGGTGCAGGATGATACGAAAATTAAACAGTCTGAAAAGGAATGGCAATCCTCCGTTTCTTTTTCCTTTGAACTGAAAGAATGTGGCAAGACACCTACCTTGTGGGTTTACTGTCTCTGTCTGGCACAACACAAGGCATGGCCGAGCGACTGGTGTGAGGCATCTCTGAATGTCTCTCCACCAGCGTTAACTGCAGGCCACTGACATCGTAAGACTGGGGAAAAATCACAAGCATAAAAACTGCTGAAACAACTGGCACTTTCAAAGACAGAATACAAAAATAGAATTTTTTACCATTGAAAGTTTTATGATATACTTACCTGTCCAAACAATTACCTTATCTCCTAGACGTGAAACAATTCATCAGGATTCAAATGAAAAGATCAAAAATGGAGAGGAGGAGCCCACTCTTCCCTTTAAACAACAGGCCTACAGGAACAGTCTCCACTAGTGAGTTCACACTCAATTCACCCTGACAGTCTGAACTCAGTTTTTGCCCTTTTTCCACACTGTGGAGAGGGGCAAAGGTGTGTTAGTGTTTGGACGAAGGTGTCCTAGTGTTTGGACAGGTAAGTATACCATAAAACTACTTTCAGTTGTAAAATTCCTTTCTATGCTGTCCAAACAAATACCTGAATATCAAAAAGGATGGTAGGAACTCTCACTTGAGAAACCAGTCGAATCCTCAGACTCAGCTACCCACAAGGTTGACCGTAACTCATTCAAGAGCTTGGTGCCAAAAGGCCAATTGTTCCAAAGTCTCGGCTGTCCCCTGGAGGTTAGAGATTGTCCCCACTCTCCCTAATGGCTCAACTAGCATGAGTCAAATATGATAAAATAAAATGTGCCAGTATCAGGAAAAGAAGGCCCAACCAATCTGACCTTACATGCCAATGCAAGCGATTACCTCCTAACAGACATGTATCGCATACACTAAGATACATAGTATGTCACAAGTATATGATAATGGCCGAGGGCAAAATATGAAGCAATACAATGGGTGTACCACGAACACCAAATTAACCTGGTAAAAAAGCCAATACATGTGTCATGAAACTGGCCACTGGCCACCCAATATCAAATGGATTCAAGATATATAATACATAAAATTTGACCTCATGGTGCTCACCCATGGGCAAATATGTACAAGTGAGACAAAAACAGTGTACCACAAACACCAAATTCTTGTGGTAAAAGGCGCCATGATCCAAATGTAAAAGGAGTAAACAAGGGGTATGCCAGAACACCTGATCTACTTGGCTCATAAGGTACAAACAAAACTGGGCTACCGAGCCATTTTCCAGATGGCCATGCCAACAAAAATGTTCCAAGTAAATACGAGAAGCGGCTAACCTAGACAAGTACCCAGGCTCTTGTGTGGGTAATGCTGCATGTAAACCAAAAGTATAGAAGTGTTCCATGTTCACTCAAACATCACGTGGTGAGAGACAGGGTCCCCACAGGAGTCAGTCCAAGAGTGCGCCTCCAACATCGAACAAACATGGCGAAAGGCAACATCTGTGAGCAAGTAACAACACAGCCACAGCCCACTGGTGGCAAAATATAACATGGCAAAAGGCAACATCTGTGAGCAAGTAACAACACAGCCACAGCCCACTGGTGGCAAAATATGTCTTTCAGTGTTTTTCTTCAGGTTTCTCCCTTTTTCCTTTCAATGTGACACATAAAAGACTGAAGGGGATGCAAAAATTCACTTTGGAGAAGTAGCCTTGCGAACCACCACTGTTCCCCCTAAACAGTCCAGAGGTCATCCATCCCCAGCCAGCAGCCTGACATACGTAAGTGACACTGATGCACCGCCAGAGGGCGTAACTGGTGGAAAAAGCCCAGACTTCATGTGCCCTGACATCTCTGGGGGGAAGAAGTTTCTGGCTATAACGTAAGGCTGATGGATGCCCTGCCTAATCCAGGAGCTTATCATCTGGGGTTTCAAAGTGGCAGCCAACCTGTCACGCCACAGGAGCCTGACTCTGTCCTCCAAAGATATATACTTTCAGTGCTATGACAGGACAGTTAACCTGCTCTTGCTTCCAACGTCTGGGACTTGGATATGATGATGAAGGGGCCAGCAGAGGCAAGGTTATTGTCAGAGGCAGCTCTTTGGACTTCACAGTCTTGGCTAGGAAAGCCGCACAGGTGGACAAAGTGACCAAGCCACAAGGACCATGAGTCCTTGGGAGACGGCATGGACCTCGCTGACCCTGCAAGCCAAAGCCAGGGAGATCAAAAAGCAGGTCTTTAGGGTGAGGTTTCCAACAGATCATTAGGCAACAGACTCAAAGTCAAAGTATCATGAGGCCAGACACCCCAGGACTAAGGGAAGATTCCACTTGGGACACCTACTTAGTCTAGAGGAGCCCAATGCAGCATAAGAGATCAGCTCGGTTAAAAAGGAACTGCTGCTAATATCAGTGTCTCTGCCCATCAGTAACAGTGTGCTCTGAAATTTTTTTTTTTTTTTTTTTTTTTTTTTGCTGTCCCAACCTCTGCGCCACCTCAGAGGCAGTGCGCCCACGCCGCTCATTCCGACACCCCGTCCACAGCCACAGCCCGGTCGGCCCCGCCGCAGCCCCGGCACCGGCAATCCACAGGGAGCAGTCAATGTCAAGTCGTCAAGAGGCAACCCACCGGAGGAGACACTGCACTGCTGCCGAGTCACTTCGGTGGTGTTCAGTGGCGCCTGTTCTGATCTAACATACGCAGGACACCACCTACTAAGCCCCCTACTGACGACAATAATTGCTTAGTCGCGGAGCCGGCGTGAGTGAGCTCTCCCCCCCGGAAAGCGCCACCACATCCGTCCAACGACAGCTCCCATGGACTCGCCGATACCGGTGACCCCGACGGAACCAAACCAAGGCCACAGACGTGGAGAGGACATCGAAATTGAGGTCACCATGAGAGCAGGGCATGAAGGGCCACAGAATTTGAGACATTTTTTTTTTATGCTGATCGATGAGAATGAGGATGATTAAGATGATGCTACGGATTTCCATTTCGGTCTGAGACTACATGACAGGGCTGTACTCTACGCTTCCTTTCATAATATATCCCGGCGTCAACCAGGCCCAAGAGATACAGGCACCTGCAGTGTTGGTCAGGAAATTTGAGCAACACTCTCAGAAACGCATCCATTAAGTGGATGAAACTCGACTGTGTGGTCCCAGTCTTCCCAACTGAGTCTGCAGCAACTCAACTCTGGGTAGGAGCCGGTCGGGGCAGAAAAACCCACATGACTTCTGATGGGATTCGAACCCACGACCTCCCAGCCAGGAGTCCGCGGCGCTGACCACTTCGCCACGGCGGCTGGTGTGCTCTGAAAATTTGACAACGGTCGCATTTCTAAAGAGCCAAGGAGATACTCACTGCAGGCCAATGAATGACCTGACAGTGTCTCTGCTGCTTTCTTGCCAGTTGATTGGAATTAGCCCTTGTAAGGCATATCCCTGGCAAGCTGAATGTACTAGCGGTTACTGTCCAGGAAAGTCAGGTGCTCCCATCAGAGTGAATCTTCATAAAGAGTGCCTTCCTCCTGATATGTCAGTATTTGGGACCCCTCATGTAGACCTATTTGTGACCAGATGGAACAATCAGCTTCCAGTCTTTGCATCACTGGTGCCAGATCGTCTGGCATCAACGGTGAACGCACTGTTGATCCCATGGGAGATGTTTGCCTGTGCGTTCTCCCCTCTCCACTCATACCGCAGTACTCAAAAAGGTGACTGCGCACACTTTTACTGTCTTGCTCCTCAAGACTTGAGACCAACTGTGCAGGGCTAGTAGCACTGCCTGCATCTCTAGACCACTTCAGAAAATCCATGATGGAAACCAAACATGTAAAAAACAGTTGAGGGCATTTCCTCGCCGAGGAAAAGGAAAAAACTGAATTCAGGCTGTCAGGATGAAAGGCTGTCAGGATGAAGGCTGTCAGGTGAAGGCTGTCAGGATGAAAGGCTGTCAGATGAAATGAATGTGAACTCACTAAGGGAGACTCCCCCTCTCCATTTTCAATCTTTTCATGAAAATCCTGATGTATGGCACTGTTTCACACCTGGTGGAGATAAGGCATTTGTTGGGACAGGTAAGTATGAAGAAACTTCTTTTCATGAATGGATATTTCTAGTAGAATGACTAATTCCTGACCATATGTCCCACACATACATCTACCATGAAATTCGTGAACTTTACCACTACTCTTGCTGATGAACATTTTAGCCCACTAACACAACAGATTCACTTCCATAAATGTGTTCCAAGTAAAAATGAGATAATACACTGTTCATTCCCACTCAGTGTCATGTACAGAAAGAAAAGCAAAGAATGTAATCTTCATTCTAGTGTCCTCAAAGGAAATGAACATGAGAAGTGTATTCTTCATCAAAGAGCACTCAATGTAACTACATGTGTGAAACTGTTCAATGATGTCCAAACATGTTCACACACACCCACACCCACACACACACACACACACTCTCTCTCTCTCTCTCTCACAGTCACACACACACACACACACACACACACACACACACACACACACACACACACACACACACACCAATCATACCATTATCACTCACATAATAAGCAAGCTCTATTAATTCATCATCGCATGATGCACAAACCTATCAATCTAGACAGAGAACAAAGAGAGCATTGTGTGCTGAATAGTCAAGCTATGCCTTCTACTAGGTCAGTGTCCGGCTCCCACTGACATCTGCATTCACCTAGTGTGTACAATCTATCTAGAGCGCTAGCTGTGTCCTTAAAGGTCCTTGCCATTTTCTTCAGAGCCAGTCCTTTACTGCCTTTAATATTCAAGTGTGTGCAAATGAATGTATACACTTATGTACCTAATAAAGAACACTGAGTCTGAGCGAGGTATATCAAGATATCTGCAGCTGCTTTCCACTTCTATGCTTTCTAAGGTGTAAAATAGTTTTTCCAATGTCACACAATGGTGAACTAAAATCTGTATATATATCTTTGTGACAAGTCATACAAAATCTGTCTACAAAATCCATTAAAACAGAGAGAGCTCACATGGTTTCACAACCTTGGTTTCTTTTCCATTTCAGCTGAAAAGGAAAACCTACCTGCATATTGCTGACTTCCATTTGCAGCACTTGTGTACATGTTTTCTTGAATAACTGGAACAAACAATACAAAAATGATCAGATTAAATGTATTACAGCCTCTAGTTCTTATCTGATTCAGCGTCTTTGTCTCCGATTCTTCTTTTTTTTTTTTTTTGGGGGGGGGGGGGGGGGGGGGGGGTATCCAGGCTTTTGTGTAAAAAGATTTCCTGTGAAAATGTCTTTATACTCCATTTCAATTTCCTTGCAAAAATCCACTGAATTTTTTTCAGTATGTTTGCTTCTATAATGATGAATCCTTTAACATCTGTCAATATGTCTCATACACAGAAAAAATCAAACCAGCAAATCCAAGAGTGCAAAAAGGAATTCTGACACTTAATGAAAAAAAAAAAAGCTTGCAAATTTCTGTGCAAAATGGCATTCAAAAAGGCAGTATGAAAAAAGCTCTAATACACATAACAGCATTATCATGCATAAAAAACGAAGACACAGGGAACTTTCAGCTCATAAATGCAGAAGAAAGGCACAATTCCAATTTTCACCTGTGCCAAGGACCTTATATATTTTTTCCACCACCTCTTGGTTTCTTTAAGCGTCCTTCAGCAAGATCACATAAAAGCATCAAATGATTTTAATGACACACAATGGAAAAATGGAAAGTGGTCCAAGAACGAGTCAGTAAAATGCTGATGTGGTTTTGTGGGGCAGACCTGGACAAAGGGTGGCTCCAGGATCTGTTCCACCTTGGCAGAGGTCTGCGCTTTCCCTGAAGGCCCTTCCAGTTCTCAGTGTATTTGACGCATTTTGTGAAGATCAATAAACATAGGGGGAAGGAAGGTAGTGTTTCAGTCTCCAAAGGCAGGGAGTCTGCAGTGGGAGGTACACTGAGCACAGTTAAAACCGTTCCACAAACAAACAAGTCTCTAACGAGAGAGAGCAATTTAGTATAGACAGATAGACGCAGACGTAAATGGATGGATGAAAACAGCTACCTGTGCTGCGTGACAGTCAAAAGCTCCATAGACCGGACTCTGGCATGGAGATCATCAGGAGAGAATGCATCGCTGTTTCGGGCTCTTCCTCTCGACAGCTGTAATGACGCACCGAGCCCCCTCACCGATGTGAGGTCTCCTTGCCAGTTTGACTGTATGCCTTTTCTGTCAACCGTCAGGACTCGCACCAGCTTGTGTCCTCTCTCTTCAGCCAGATCCAATGACTTGCTTTCTCAACAGTCTCCTGTAGGGCTTTTGTCATGGCATTCCCTTTCTTCGGACCAAGTCCAGCCACTCTCATCCACTTTCTGACGCTAGTCGCGATGAAACCTCTGCAGCCGACTTCGACTGGGAAATGGGTTGCTTTCCATCCCGCCTCCTTGCATTCTTCAACAAGAGTCTCATAGCGATTTTCTTTCCGCTCGTGTGCCTCGCTGATATTGTCTTCGTGAGGCACAGTGAGTTCCACCAGGTGCACCTCTTTCTCTTCCTCACTCCATATCACCAGGTCTGGCTTCTTCGTTGTTGGGATGGGGAAGAATCTCTTGCAGCCCTCTAGGTCTGCTGCTACCTCCCATTGACCACCGCTCTGACCTTCTGTGGCTTCACTCGCCTTCTTTCTCTCAGGAACCTTGCCTCCTTGCAGCACAAACTCGATCATGCCCAGTCCGTGTTTCTGTGGCCTAGGAGCGTATTTTCCCTCTTCCGCCTGCTCCTTCGCCATCTTGGTGAACACTTTGAGCACCTCGTTGTCTCTCCAGGTGTATCTGTTCAGAGCCAGGTGGCAGTTTAAGAGGATGTGCTTCATGGTTCCTCGTTTGCCGCACCTACATTTGTCATCTTCCTGGACCTTCCATCTGACTAGGTTCACTGGCGAAGGCAGAACGTCATAGGTGGACCGGAGAAGGAAGCCGAGTCTCGATGTGTTCCACTTCCAGATCTCACTCCATCCAATCTTTCTTTCAACTACATGCTCTTCCCACCCGGTCACCTGTCCTTGCTGGGCACACTGGATGAGATGAACTTCTCGCTTTTCAGCCTCAATCTTTCGTACCTGCCCTGTTGCAGCTGTTCTTCTGTCCCGCTGAGACATTTTCCTGAAAGGTCTGAAGTCACCGTTGCCAAGCCCCACCCTGTCAGCCTGTACTGGCCCGACAATGTCGCCATGTTCCAATGAAGAGATGATCTCGTCGGTTGCATCCTCTGCCTTCCACTTTCTTGCTGTTTTGACATCCGGTGGCTTGCCACTGATCTCTTGGTCCCTCGACTCCCTCAGCATCATCACTGTCCCGACCTTTCCTGCCTTGTAGATCTCCACGATGGATGTGAGGGGTAGCTGCAGCGCGCCTTTCTGCCTGTACAGGGCTGATGTGTTGATTGTGCGAGGTAGCCCAAGCCACTTCCTGATGTAGGTATTGCAAGTTCTCTCAATCATCTCAACCCTCGACAAGGCGACTTCGTACATTGTCAGCGGCCATGCCAGTCGCGGGTACGGGGTAGAGGGCAAACTGTAGACACCATATCTTATGCTTTCCTGGCAGTTTTTTCTGGTCAATCGCTTTCAGCCCATCCTCAGCCTGCCTCATGATCGCCACGCCTCAGCTCCTGTCAGACAGAGTTCCCGCGTACCACCGCACCAAACTTTTCACAGGTTCATCTTTTACTGTAGGCATCTGTTCCCCTGCAATTGTGAACTTCTGTTGTTTTTGCTTCCCTTTGTGAAAAGTCAGGCTTCTAGATTTCTTGGCTTTGAACTTCATCCTGGACCAAGTGATCAGCTCATCCAACCGGGTCAAAACATTCTGCATTGTGTCCACTTCTCTTGTCAGTAGGGTCACATCATCCATGAAGGCTTTCTTCAGTGATCTCACCTTTGCTTTTTCCTCAGAGCAGTCTCTAACGAGAGAGGGCAATTTAGTATAGACAGATAGACACAGACGTAAATATCATATAGATACAGAGAAAAATGGTCCAGGAAAATCAGTGGCATTACTCCACCTCCATTCCTTCCAGCTCCCAATCCACAGCCACACCCTGGTTTGGCCCACCACAGCCCTAGCACCAGCAATCTATGAACAGCAGTCAGTGTCAAGTTGCCTGCCATAAAGCAACCCACCCTAGGAGACACTGCATTGCTCACAAGTTATTTCAGTGGTGCCTGGTCTGATCAAACATTCCCAGAGCACCGTCTATTAAGCCCCCTATTGGTATCGTGAAGCCAGCATGAGCATGCTTCTTCCTCCGGACAGCGCCATCACATCTGTCAAACAACAGGTACAGGCAACCTCAACACAAACTCACAACGGCACAGACTTGAACAGGAAATCAAACACCTGTGGTCGCCACAACAGCACACAGGGTCACAAGATCCGAGACTTCTTTTTCATGATGATCAACAAGGATGAGACTGATGGAGATGATACAGTGGAGTTTCATACATGATCTGTGACTGCATGACAGTGATGTACTCTTTGCTTACTTTCATGATATATCCTGGTGTCAACAAGGCATGAGAGAAACAGACTTGTGCAATACTGGTCAAGTAATCTGAAGAACACTCTCAAAGGAAGCACCATTCAGCGGCTGAAACTCAACTGTGAGGTTCAAGTCTTCCCAACTGAGTATATACAAACTCAACTAAGGGTAGGAGTCAGTTGTGGCTGAAAAACAAAAAAAAAATGAATTTCTGGCTCTAACAGGAACTGAGCCAACAACAGCCAAACACAAAGAGAAAACTGGTCAGAGAAAAACATCTTTACAGGGAGAGAGTCTTCATTTAGAGATAAATCATGTAAAGGCAAAGAGAAAAGTAGCACAGAAAGAAGTCTAACTTGGTATCGACATATTAAAAATGGTCTTGTCATCATCTCTTAACATCACACTTCAGTCAAATTCTTAAACATTTAGCAGATCTATACACAATAACTGAAGTATACAAGCTAAACATAATTGAAAACATTATTACGTTTGCCTTCATGTCAGTCAAAACACATTTTTCGCGAGTACTAGTAGTGAAGTTCTTCAGGTGGTTTGTGTTTTTTTTTTAACCATAATTTCACCAAGTTCTAAAAAGTTTGAAAGGTACTTCTGCTCACCTAAGAATGTTTGTACAAAGATTCGATGGTTTGTCCATCAAAGTAAAATTCTCCTATTCATGAAACACTTTCCTGTCAGATCCTTCACCTATCCGAAGTCAGACTGCCTCCCAAAACAATAAAAGCTTTGGTTCCACTATCCTATTTAGGCAAAGAGAGAGCTCTGATCTATCTCAAAACAAGACTATCACAGAAAAAACAAACACTGTTTTCAGTCTAACGAAGGAATTGTCTATAAATGGTCAATGCAAGCTAATGTCCTTCTGTTCTTTCCTTTTAGACTGAAACTCAAATGTGTGTTCCACCCAAGTTATAACTTCAGCACATCATACTTTGTGAGCGGGCACCAAAAGTTTAAACTTAAAACAAAGCCACTATGCTAACGGGGGAGGTCTTTCTTTGGAGTCTGGTTTTTGGGAGGTTTCACAGGAAAAGAATTTAAAAACATATGACAGACACAAATCAAAACACACGGACTTTAATGCACTTTGTTTTCTCTGAAGAATTTCTCAAAATTGTACAACAGTCAAGTTGTAGTTCAACAGACCAAGCAAGACAGAGGAGGGAAACACAGTGTGTTGTGGGGGAGATGAGGGGGGGAGGGAGGTGGGGGGAGGAAGAGGGAAGGATTTAGCAAGCGTGCCATGCCTTCCTACAGAAGCTATTTTTCATTCTATCTTTCTCGTCACCTGAACCCAAATTAGTACAGAGTTTGGGCAAGCAAGGGTAGACAATAAATAGCAAGTCAATGCTCACCTCTTTTGTGGGACTGGAAATGAGCTGAGACAGAAAGTATCGCTCAGAGGGAGAAATCGGAGGGATGGCCCAGTGAAGTTCTATCTGTCCAATTTCATTTTTCTCTGTGGACAAAGCTGGAGGGTTCTGCAAACACGCATGCACACGCACACACACACACACACACACACACACACACACACGCATACACAATTCAACTGCCTGACAAGAATACTCAACAAGTTGTTTGTTTCTTTTTTTCAAACTTAGAATTTTGTTTGCAACTTCATGCCAGTTAAGAGAGAGAACACTTGCTGCATTTTAATATCATTGTTTGTGTGTGTGTGTGTGTGTGTGTGTGTGTGTGTGTGTGTGTGTGTGTGTGTGTGTGTGTGTGTGTAAGAGTGTGCACATATGTCTTGTCTGTCTGTTTGTATGTGCCTATGTACCTGCATGAAAATGTGTGTGCATACACACACTTGGGTATCGCATTTCTTTTTTAACCCGAAGAGTGCCTATAAGCCGTCAGCTGACGCCAAAGTAAAAATGCTTTCCCAGTGCCTATGGGCCGTCCACTGACGTCATGCATTTTTCTTGAATTTTCATTCGTTACTATTTCTATTAACGGACTTAAATAGAGTGTGCGTAGTAAGCCTTATATGTCTGTAGTATTAAAATGATATGCAAATGACCACACGTGAGGGAAAGCCCATTTATTCTCATCACTGACTGGATGACCAGCCAGCACTTCGTCTCGCTTGCAAAGATGGCGGCGCAACCTTCGACAAGGGTAGTGACCAAATCAACGTATTTACACAGCTGAGCAGGCTCTGCTAATCATTTTTGACCAAGACAATAATCTTTTATTCAACAACTTACTCGAGCATGAAGGTGAGATGATGATTGTGATGGAATTGCTGACCGTATTCGTCAGTTATTGAGTCGGGCTGTGTGACCTCAGTGTGTGTTCAGCTGACTGGTTTGCCAGCGTCGAACGAGCTTGCCTTGTGTGTACTCTGCACTGCGTGCCAGTGGCCAGTGATGTGATAGTCAGCGCGAGGGGGGAGCGTGGCCTGCTCGCGGCGTGACATGGGGCAGAAGAGAAGAGGAGGAGTGAAAGAGAGGGTTGAAGTCCAGCAAAGGGGCGTGGTGGGGGGAGGGGGGGCGTGGTCATGGACTGACCTGTCTGCATAGAGTGCGAGCGTCTTGACAGACTTCTAAACTGTTTTACTTTCATTTACGTGTGTAGTGTGACAATACAAACTTTATTTTCAACTTTTTTGCTTTGTGTTCTTTTTTGGATGTGAAGCTGTAGTGGTAAATACATATGTTTTTGATCGTGCAAAAAAATCTATCCAAATCTAAATGCCTAAATATTTTTTTATTATCAAAATTAAAACAAAAGCCCAGATTCAAAATCTTCATTCAATTTCCTTCAAAAATCATATATATTTCATTGTTATATCTTTTGCAGTTTCTGAGCTAGAATTTTTTGTTAATTATTACCCCCAAATCATTAGATTTCCCTGGCACTGGGAAAGCCTTTGTTTGTAACATTTTCAAGCAGCGAACGGGTTAAGATCTGCCATGGACAGCAAAAGATTTTAAAGTCCAAACGTAAAAAACAAACGAAACAGATTAAACAAACCAAAAAAAAAACAGATAGACCAGAGTCTATCTATTCTTCTAACGACAGCAAACAAACAACAAAAGAATGACTCTCAAAAGTCCAGTTATCAGAAACATGTGCAGCACACACTTCTGCATTCAAAATTTACTGCACAGCTATAACCCTCTTCAGATTCCACCCCAGACCCTGCAATATTTCGTTAGCACAGACGGATGGACATTCCCATTATACGATTATATTTATGTAAGTGTGCTTGAGTGGATCTGCACATGTGAATCTGAGGGGGGGTTGTTCAAACGAAAAGCAAGTATCAATCAAAGTGTATGCAAAACAGCGTACATATGCATGTACTATCTTTATCCATATCCTCCCTTCCCCTTACTTGTCCACCTTCCTTCCTCCATCTTTCCTCCTCTTCTCTCTCTTCATACAATCGAATTCGCCCCCATTCTCCCCCTATTCCTTTTCCCTTCTTAAAACCTAGTTAAGTATCCCTCTTCCTCACCCTCCACCTCCCCTTCCCATTCAACACTAATTTTCACCCATCATCAACACTTTTTATTTGACGGTCACTGGGGCTAGACCGTTTTAGTTTCTGTTTAACTCCCAGCATTTTCCAACCAGCCACTATCCAGATGAAGAATAGACGGCTTCTTTCTCCAAGGCTTGTTTTTGCTCATGGCCACAAGGCAGGCCAGACTTTAGCCCACCGACTCAGATCAACACATTTTAAAACTATTTCATTACATCAATTTAAGTCATGACCAAAAGATTTAGACAGCCCCCATCATTACATCAATTTAAGTCACGACTGAAAGATTTAGGCAAGACCCCATCAATCCAAATTTGAGAGCAGTTTTCTGGTCACTTCCATCATCTTACCAGGAGGTGTACAAACACAGAGGCAAACGGATTGGTCGAAACCTGTTCCGAGCGATACATTTCATACAGCAAAAATATGGCAGCCAGTTTCTGTGTTGGATGAGGAAGGAGATCCGGATTTTGCAGCAGAAGCACCTGCAACACCACAATGCATTAACAATGCATTCACACTCATCAAAATGTCACCAGTATTATCACCATTAGGCTGACAAATGAACTAAAACAAACAAACAAACAAAAACAAAAATAAATAAATAAAAACTGAGGCACTGACAAACTAAGCCATTCTGACAGATGTGTTGCAGAGAAGTATCCATATTTTTTTCTAATTTTCTTCAGGGCATCAGAGTGTGAACAAATAAATCAAATATGCATACATTTATACATATGCATGTGCCATTCATATTTATTGATTCATGTATGTTTGATCAAAAGCTGTAACACAGGGAGATTGTTGTTACTGAACACAGCCAAAAAAAGACGAACTTGTCTGCCAGTTTGATAACGACATATGTTTGGCACTTTACAGCAGGGGTTTTCTACTTCTTTTTTTTCCCCCTGTCATTTTTTTTTCTTAAAGATCCATTAAAATATCAGTGAGGCACATCAACTTACAATTGAAGATCCCACTTTGAAGAAATCCTTTTTATCGAAGTAGCCATGGAAAATGGCTGCCAACGCTTCAAACGTCTGCATTTTGGTCCCCTCTTCTGACAGAACACTGCAAACAAAACAGATATAAATATTAGGCTTGAACAAACAAATCACATAAATGTAATTTACTAACAGTGTGGTATTAGAGATTGACAAAAACAGAACTTGTTCAAACTGTTCAAAGCAGATGCCTTATTTAAAACATAGGAGCACAGCTAATTACTCAACATCCTTGTAGCAAGACTAGATGAATGGGTATGCTTAGCAGGTAGGCTGGTAGAGACTCTCTGGAAGGCAAGTTTACCTTTTATTTGTGGTGTGTGTGTGTGCGTGTGTGTGGGGTGTGTGTGTGTGTGTGTGTGTGTGTGTGTGTGTGTGTGTGTGTGTGTTGTGTGTGTGTGCCTCTGGAAGGCAAGTTTACCTTTTATTTGTGGTGTGTGTGTGTGTGTGTGTGTGTGTGTGTGTGTGTGTGTGTGTGTGTGTGTTGTGTGTGTGTGCGCGCGCGTGCATGCGTGCGTGCGTGCGTGCATGCATGCATGCGTGTGTGTACATGTGTGTGTGTGTGTGTGTGTGTGTGTGTGTGTGTGTGTGTGTGTGTGTGTGTGTGTGTGTGTGTGCAAATCTGTATGGATATGAGCATAAGTCTGTGTGTAATGTTGTTACTCTTTATCAAACTATTTAATCTTCTTCTTCTTTCATTAGGCGGCCAACGTCATTATGTCGATGATTATGTCACACTAAGGGAGGTTGCATTACTAGCGCAGTAGTGTGGAGTCAGTAAAATTTGGGGGTGGGGGTATTTGAACAGGAGGCAGCGACTGGCATGATGGGGTGGGAGGTGGTGGAGAGGGGAGGGCGGGAGGGGGGATGGGAAAGGGGGGGGGGGGGGAGGACTTGAAGTTTGGTGTTTACAGGTGAGAGGCCAGCCTGGACTTGAAAGAGTCCAGCAACTTGGCCATCACAACCCTCTGAGGCAGTCTATTCCATTCCAGGATAGTCCATGAGAAGAACGACATCTGTCGATATTTAGTACTATGGGAAGGAATGTCGTAGCTGAAGGAGTTGTTCTTCCTGGAGCTCAGCCCGTAGTTTGTTGGCTTTGGCAGGTAGATGGAGTTGATGGAGATGTGTCCATGATGGTATTTATAGAACATCTCCAGGCGAGCTCTCTGTCGTCGCTGTTGAAGTGTAGGCCAGTCGAGAGATTCTAGGATGGAGTCAACGCATGAAGTTTGGTGGTATGAGTTTGAGACCCATCTTGCTGCTTTGCGTTGAATGGCCTGGGTCTCAGTTGCGGTGTACAGATCCCATACAGTGGCTGCATACTCTAGAATCGGACGGACAAGGGTTTTATATGCAGTTTCCTTCGTCCTCTTGTTGCTGATCTTGAGGTGCGCTGAGAAAGCCCAAGGTCTTGTTGGCTTTACTAGTGATGACATTGATATGGGATTCCCACTTCATGTCATCCTGGATGGTGACTCCCAGGTATTTTATACTACTAGCATTCTCAAGAGTGTGCCCATGAAGCTCATACGCTGGCGTGATCTTGCTCCGCTTGCGGGTGGCGCTCAGCGTGGAGCACTTCTGAGGATGGAAATCCATGGACCATTTCTTCTCCCAGATGGTTAGAGAGTTTAGATCTTCTTGCAGCGTCTTCTGATCTACTTTCCCTTTAATGGTCTTGCTGCACATAGTGTCGTCTGCGAACAAACAGACTTTTGACTTGATGCCGTCAGGCAGGTCGTTGACATAAAGCAAGAAGAGGCATGGCCCAAGGACTGATCCCTGTGGGACTCCTGATTCCACAGGGACAAAGTCGGACCTGGCTCCCTCAACAACAGCCTGCTGTCTGTCTTTGAGAAAATTCTCAGTCCATGCACTGGTGCAGCCTCTGATGCCGTAGCCACGTTATTTGTGGACAAGAAGGGCGTGGTTGACTTTGTCAAAGGCCTTGGAGAAATCGAGGACAATGGTGTCCTCCTGGTTGCCTCTCTCAAGTTCTTCTGTCGTCTCGTCCACATACCTGAGAAGCTAAGTCTCGCAGGACCGTCAGCTTCGGAAGCTGTGCTGCTCTGAACAGAGAATGTTGTAGGTCTCAAGGTAGGACATCAGATGGCTGGTGAAGATGTGCTCCATCAATTTGCAGGCTACGCAGGTGAGCGAGATGGGGCAGTAGCTGGCTGCCTGGTACCTTTCTCCTTTCTTGAACACGGGGGTGACATAAGATAAGATAATGTTGCTTATAGCCCAGCCGACCACAAAGGGGGGTGACATGGGCCAACTTCCAGTCTAGAGGCAGTACTCCAGTTTTATAGGAATTTTGGAAGAGCATGGTGAAGGCCGGGGCTATTTCATCTGCTACCATCCTCAGGAGTCTCGGGGTGATGCCGTCAGGGCCTGGTGCTTTATTCGGGTCGAGATTCCGCAGCAGATTCTTCACTGCCTCTTCTGTGATGGGGATATCATCACAGGCTGGATAGATAGAGAGGTCAGATGGTGGTGGACAATGTTGTTCAAACTCCTCAGCAGTAACTGTGTTTTGGGGGCTGAAGACAGAGCGGAACTGGCTGTTGAGTAGCTGGGCTTGTTCCTTGGGGTCCGTGATCAGCTTTCCTGCATCCTTCAGTGGAGAAACGCCCAAACATTCTGTTCTTCTTGCTTTAATATAGCTCCAGAATTTCTTCTTTGGGTAGTTGGGCTTTCATCACTGATCAGGTCTTTGATGTATCTCCAATAGGCACGGCGTAGGCACTTCTGGATGAGTCGCTTGAGCTCCTTAAACTTGACCTGGAGGGCCTCGTTCCCAAATTTCTTGTACTGCTTATGGACCCTATCCCGTCTGCGTATCAGCCTCTTAGTCTCGTGGTCTACCCACAGGTGACTTGGCTTCGACCTGGCTTGCTTGTGAGGGACGTGATCTTGTAGCAACTGGGTTAGGCCACTTCCAAGTTCTGCCCAGATATCTCCTACTTTGCTGCTGTCGTCCTAGCTGGTCATGACGTGTTGGTTTAGCTGCCTTGCTGCTTCTCTCAGTGGCTTCTCACACTCTTCTGTGTAGATGGGTATGAGCCACTGGGGCTGGTGCTTCTTTGGCAGGTGGATATCCAGTTCCATGTATGCTGCATCGTGGTCGGACAGTCGTGGAAGAATCTCAGTTTTAGGGACCAGGTTCGGATAATTCGTGATGAACAGGTCTAAAAAGTTTTCCCCTCTAGTGGGCTCCTGTACCATCTGTTCCCATCCTATGTCATTAATGTCGTCCATGAATTTGCGATGGATGTTCGTACCTGGGCATCCCTTCTTCAATGTCTTGGTGGGCCAGTGCCATCCGGGCAGGTTAAAGTCACCTCCAGCCACGATGATAGCGTTGTTTGTGAGTGAGGCGCGGTGGGCTGATAGTGATTCACTAAAAGCTTTCATGCTCTCGGCGTCTTCTGTACGCGGGTGATAGTAGCAGCAGACCAGCAAAGTTCGGTGTCCCTTCAGTTTGATTTTTTCGCACAGAGGATTTCAGTGTTTGTGATCATTTCTGGTTCTTCGTATGAGGTTAGGTTTTCTGCGACAGCAATGAACACTCCTCCGCCAGTCTATCATTTCTACCTCTGCGAAAGATACTGTAGCCCCTTGGGAAGATTTCTGCGTTGGTGTGTACTGGTGCCAACCATGATTCAACTCCTAAAATGATGTCAGGTCTTAAGCTCTGGTCAAGGTTATTAAACTCGGCCACTTTACCCACAATGGACTGGCAATTCACAGTCAGAAAGCGGAGTGGCCTTCTACTGTGCTTGTCCTGCTTACTTGCTCTTGTTGGTGTAGACGCATGGAACGGATGGAAGGAACTGTCAAGATCTGAACTGAGGGATGAGTCAGCTACTGAGCTGGCTTGTGCAGAACCTGCGCCGCATAGAACATATACCTCCAGATGCTTCTGTCTATTCCGCTGAACTTACTGCTCTGGTTCTGGCATTGAAGATAATCTCACAATCTAAGAAGCGGGACTTTCTGGTTCTGTCAGATTCACTGTCAGCGTTGGAGGCCATAGCTGGCCGCAACCTTCAGCACCCAGAACTTTTACACTTTTTTGAACTTTTGACCAAGTTGAAGGCGAATGGTTACAACATTATTTTGGCTTGGATTCCTGGTCATGTTGGCATTGGAGGGAACGAAATGGTTGATCGTTTAGCCAAGAATGCCACAAGAGAGAAACTGTCCAACATATATATCCCCTGCTCAGATCTGAAACCCAAAATTAACGATTATGTGAGAGACCTCTGGCAGGAGGATTGGAATACACAGACGGATAACAAACTCTTTCAGATCCGTCCAAACCTTAATGAGTTCCTCCCATCTGCGTCTGGTGGTCGTAAAGAAGAAACAGTTCTTTGCCGGCTGCACACCGGCCATTCGTATTTTACCCATTCGTACCTTTTAAAGAGTGAAGAAGCTCCGTGGTGCATTCCATGTCATGTGCCACTCACAATGAAGCATATTCTTTTAGAGTGTTGGGACTTGCACGATGTGAGACACAAACATTTTACGGCAGATTCCATGAAAACCTTGTTCAGAGATGTCCCACCTGATGCCATCTTTGAGTTCTTGAAAGAGATTAACATTTTTCATCGGATCTGAGTTTTTACAGTGGAAAGATTTTTAACAAACTTTCGGATGGTTTTTCGATGTATTTTAAAGAACTGTGTGAATGAATGACTTGTGAGTTGATTTTAACGTGGTGACAGCCCTGATGTGGCCCTTTATGGTCGGCTGGGCTATAAGCAACATTATCTTATCTTATCTAGTTTGAAAGCAACAGTACTATAGTTGACATTTGCACATATTACACAGTGCCAGGTGACGTCGCTTCTGCCAAGAGGTTGTATGAGTTGCTGGTGATGTTTTAGCATTTTGCCTGGATCCATTTTGTCCACAGGACTCACATGCTACTCCCATTTGGTCCCATCTGACAGAGCAGTCATATATGCCACAGGGATAATGGGTATCATTGTTGTCTCCGACTGGGGGGGGGGGGGGGGTCGTGTTCATGTATGTTCTGTACACTTGGCGAGTCAACTGAGTTCATAACAGCAAGGTGAGGATGGGTGAATGACATAATGATGATGCACACCGCGGTTATATTAAGAACTACACCTTTCAAAGTGATAGGTAACATTTGGGGGAAGCGAAAAGGATGATGGCAGTTCAGGTAGTTCAGTCCGACATGGGCACCTCCATGTTCGTTTACATTGGTTGAATTCAGTTTGCTGAGTGCAACTTGATGGTAACTTGCAATGTCGATGCGGTGGTAAGAAATAAGATAAATTTACTTACCTCTCGTCAACAGGGAATAGGAAAAGGATGAATTTTTAAGTTTACTTTGAACTGAGGCTGAAAAAAATGAAGAAAGATGGATATTTTTTCAGAGTTAGCAAAAGGGTTACTGGTCCCTCGCGCATGCGCAACCTCCCTCTTGAAATCACTTGAATTTTTCAAGCCCTTCCATTGTGTAAATTGCATTCAGATGCATGGAATTTTTTTTTCTTTTTTTGATATATGACGTCTAATAATCATGACTGAAGCTTGTGAAAGTCTGTCTGGGCGGTCAGTTTCAAATTACTCCATCTCGCTGGAAAGATGGTTTTTGTTTTGTTTTTTTTTCGCTTTTCAATCATGTACATCGCAGTCTGATCCTTACATGCTTTTTTCTTTTTCTTTTCTTTTTTTTCTTTTTTTTTTTTGGGGGGGGGGGGGGGTGGTCTTACATGGATACACTGTATTTCCTACTTTCACTTGGTACAGTTCTAATACTACCCCTTTAGCAGCCACCTTTCGTGAACATATCTCCAGCCGAGTTCAAAAGAAGTTACGAATGCAACTTTCAATGGGGGCAATTAGTTCGACAACACCAATTTCCTTTTCACAGGTCAAAGAAGCTAACAGCACAATTACGTAGAAATAAACACTCAAATAAAGAAGAAAAACAGGGTACGAACGACAACAGTGAAGCAAGATCTTTCACCGTCAGCGCCATGTTGAATCTCATGTAACTCATCTCGTACGATGGAATTATTTATCTAGATGTGGTAGATATTTTTAAAATCGCAATACATTTGGAGGTTTTCAATAATTCAATGATAAATGCTATTAACAAAAATGTTTTGTACATACATGTGTTTAACAATGGTGATGTCGTCACGTGACTTCAGATGTCAACATTGTAACCGAACTTTCTGGTCTAAAATGATGAGCCTAAAGACTCTCGGTGCATTTGCAGTGATCATAGGATGTTTTGCTGTCGTCTACCCACGATTTCTACATCCCCTCGTGTTACGAGCGTTTGGGATGTATCCAGCGCCCGTGAAGGAGGATGATTCGCGTCAGTATATGTATTTACTGGACCAAGTGTCGAGTAGACATGATCTAGTTCAGTAGTTGTACAAGTAAATTTACTTCGTTCACAAAGCGTAAGACAATCCATAACTAGACATAAAGCATGTGCACACTGATTGATTCTATCATATTTCTGCATTAGTAATCAGTTTAGTTATCGACCAATACCTGGATAAATGTATGATTCAGAATAAATCGGCTTCAGATGGACAATCAAAAATGATTGATTGGTTGGTCAATCACTATTAGTTTACTGTATTAGTATTTCTTCAGCATAAGGTGCACGCAGCATTACAGATGTAATGAAGCTGTACTTCAAAATAGAAAACGCCCCGCATGGCATTTGCGCATTGAGTTAAATCTTGTCCTGAAATCAATTGATAGCCAACCTTTCCCAAAAGTCATCAGTACACCCCAGGGCTCCTGAAGACGCACATCATGTGCATATTCCCACACTGGAGCTCAGTTTCACTCCTTACATATATGTGTGCTTGAGATTCACTTCTGGCAATCTGTTGTGCATGTATGATCACCCTGGAAACATGCAGCATGTGCGGGTAAAATAGAAAAGTGAAAATGAATAACGAAGTTGGAAATTTAAACAAACTTAAAAGAAAATTACTATACTGCCAAACGAAAGAGACAAATTACAGGCCAAAACATGATGCACTTTGCACCCAACCTGAGGATAAGTAATTGTTTGTTCTTGGTTTTCATTGTCTTGAATGTTGTTTGTCTTAACTGAAGAAGATTGAAGAGGTTGAAACGTGTTGTTTTATCTTGTAATTTGCTTGTCACTTTGTTTGGTGGAACAGTAATTTATCATTTAAGTTTGTTTCAGTTTCTGCCTGCAGTCACCTCATGTGTGCATGTGTGTGTAAGTGTGTGTGTGTGTGTGTTTTAAATAAACTCATTAACTGGCCCAACCTTTACCAATGAAAGAAAAAAGAAGCCATTCACAGCAAGTCTATTTATACTAACTGAACAGTGTATTACTATTAAAATTTGTTTTAAGACATGATAAAGTCCTGCACTTCAGGAAATCTATAAATGAGTTCAGATCTCCTATACTTTATAATGTTGACTTTGCGTTGTACATGCCTGATTATTATGAAGCTTCAGTAATTAAGGCTAGGCAGGCAGTTATGATCACCATCATTGGATCCTTTTTTTCTATTTCAGATTATCCTCCCCATATGAGACACAACAAACCACCATCAATGGACAGGAAACCACCACCTATGCCACATGACCCAAAAGACATACGACAACATATGAGGGTATACATGGAATTGTAGTTTGCTCCTTAATTATCTGGATGATTGTTTTTGGGGGTTCACTTTTTTTCTGCTTCAGTTTTGTAGAACTAGAAGTAGCAAAGAAGTGAAAAGGGTGTTTGCCATACTTATTGATATTGCCAAAGTATGCATTTGTAAATTTCAGACATTCAAGTAGAAACGCCCAACAAAATGTTTGTGTATGCGTATTAACATAGATGACAACTTTATATCAAAGGTGTTAACCTCCAGTTTCTCAGGCTGATTAAAGAGTTTGAAACTTGACTAAGGTGGGGGGTAGGGATGGGGGATCATTCGATTTGAAATACTCCTTCTCTGTTGAATACAGAGATTCTCACCATTGTATTCTTTTAAAACTTTATTGCTTTTCAGTTTCCGCAAGTATAACATGACAATTCCAGTTGAAAAGGTTCAGTATTAGGTATAGATAAAAACTCAACGAAAACATATTTACCCCACTGTAAAATGGAATGGAACCCCTCAAAATTCAAAATTCTAGGACTGTGGTTTACGAATAGGCTGTTGGATATGACAGAAATTAATATGAAAGATAAATTCTCAGAAGTCCAAACCTTGTTCAAAATATGGACAACAAAAATAATAACACCATTAGGTAGAGTAGCTGTGCTCAAATCATTAGTGCTATCAAAATTGGTGTACTTATGGATCCTTTTACCGAATCCTCCTGATTCCCAGATTGCTTTATTACAGAATATGTGTTTCAAATTTGTTTGGAACAACAAATATGATAAAATTAAAAGAAAATACTCGGTACATAATATACAGAAGGGAGGGATAGGTATACCCGACCTGAAAATGTACATCAGTTCCTTGAAAATCGCCTGGATAAGGAAAGCGTACATGTACAATTGTAAGTGGAAAATAATATTACATTCATTATGTACCGAAGTAAGTAATCTTGATGCATATGGTCCTGATAGATTTACTGAAAACAGTATCATTAACAAATTTTGGAAAGGAGTTTTTCAAGCATATCAAAGGTTCTGCAAACAGGTAGAGTTATACGAAAGTACAGATTTAGCCACTGAACCTATTTTTTGTAATGAGAAATTCAAAGTGGGAGAAAAAACATTCTTTTACAAGAAATGGATGCAGAAAAATGTATTTATAGTTAAACATTTACTCAGTGAGGATGGTAATTTTGTAAGCCACAATGAATTGTCAGAGAAAATGGGATTTCAGGTCAATTTTCTAAACTATGTAAGCTGCGTGCGTTCGATCAAAGCTTATGCAAAGAAAAGAAGACTGACATTAGTTAGTAACATTAGTAATGTTAAAACTTTAGCACTTCAAAAAATTTGTAGTGTTACTAAGGGAACATGTACTTATTACGATATTATGGTAGAAGCCAATGAAGTTCTTAACATAAGCACCTTTGTCAAGTGGGAACAATGTCATGATATACCTATTGACTGGATAGAGGTACTGAAAAGGATTAAGAAAATCAAAGAAACAAAACTGAAATGGTTCCAAATTAGAATATGCCACAGAATTTTGGTAACAAATAGTGTGCTGAAAAGTATGCAGATTGTTGATAGCGACAAATGTAATTTCTGTAATAGAGAAAAAGACTCAATTAATCATTACCTGTGGGAATGTGAGTTTACACACACTTTCTGGGAAGACCTTGAAAGAGCTCTAAAAGTTAATTGTTCACACTGTGAAAGATTATCCCTTAATGTGGAGATTATATTATTTGGTACGGATGAGAAAACAAAAACCGATGATATGCTAGACCTGATAATTTTAATGGGAAAATATTTCATCTATAAATGTAGAATTAACAAAACAAAACCCAATGTAAACATATTTTTGAAGGAGCTGAACTATAGATATAAAATGGAGAAATATATGTCCTTGATGGAGATGAATCATGCTACCTACCAAGAAAAATGGTCACCATATATTAAACTACTAGAGGATTAATGGTCATATTATGTACTGTATATATACATGTGTATGTATGTATGTGTGAATGTATGAATATATGTATGTTCAGAATAAGCGCTGTATACTTTTTTTTTGGTTTACTATTTAAAGTCATCCGTGACCTTGGAGCCTCGAGAAAATAATCGTAAATTAAAGTGTGTCTGTACAATTTAATTTCTTCGAATGCCGTACTTCGATGGAGTCGATGATTTAAGTAATACGTTTTATAACCCTGCATTATGTTTGTGTACATTATTCGTTATGTGTGTCCATTTAAAAGATAAAAATTCTAGATTAGGGAAAAAACCCTACGGTAGCAAGATAGTTGTTACTGTATAATTATTTGAATAATTGGCATTAGAGTTGTAATTCAAATGACATAGAGATTTTTTTTTGGGGGGGAGGGGGGGGTCGTGGAGGAGATATTTTTTGTTGTTTTCGTTTTATGTGATCTTTGTAACTGTTTGAAATGAAATAAAAGAGCTTCTTTTCAAAAAAAAAAAGAAAAAAAAAAGAAAAGGTTCAGTATTCTGTCGTCCTTTGACATCATGTAAACAAAAATATATGTGAAAAAATATCATTTATTGATCAATTTCATTTATAGATAAATGAAATACATTAAGTTGTTAATTACTTTTGAAATATCTGTATAATGTAGGATATGTGACTTGCCAAATAAAGTTTATTCTAAAAAAAATCGAGTGTCTTTATTCAACTCCGGAAGAAAAGTTTTCTTGGGTAAAAAACTGTGTGGACCTCACTTTTTTTTTTAATTACCCACTTGGGTTATTCCTCCTCAAACTGTGCTGATCAGACTTGATAATCAACTGAACAACCATTAGTGTCAAATCTCAGTAGTCAAAATTTAAAGTCTGTGACTTCAAGTTGTCATATTCCGTTTTATTCTCCTGTGTCAGCTTTCATTCTCTGAGAAGTCTTGTGACAGATTTTTAGAAGTGGCCACAGACTGCATGAGTATTTCTTTCTTTCTTTCTGCGTATGCAGGCTGATACACCTGTGGATACTGCCTGTATAGACAGGCAGTGGAGTTTTGTGTGTATGACCGTTTTTTATCCCGCTGTGGAGAAGTGAAGAAAACTTACTTACGATTTTTCAGTCATTATTACAAGAGAAATCACTCTAAACGAAATGAATGACGTCAAATGCTCTCCAATCATAAGATCAGATTGTAGATCTGAAATAGAATATGTTTCCATGGAAGATAGGTAAATATAAGTTACATCGAAGCAAGCAAAGATTTAAGTTGTTTTTTAGTGTTCACGAATATAAATCATACATCAATCGGAAAAAGGAAAGAAATTATTTGGGAATCTTAATTTTGTTTCGCTACAGTTGCTAAGGTTTAGTTGCTAAGATGATTTACTTGTTTATATTTTGTTTTAGTAACGAAGGAAAGCAAATCATCGGAGACTTGATTAAGTTTCTTTTAATAGTTCTTTGTTAGAATTAGATTATTATACTGAGTTTATCGATAGTTTGTTATAGTATTATTTTTGCTTCGATGTTATGTTGTTAGGATGATGTTGTAGTGTTGGTCGTTAGATCTATTGACGACGAACATGTATAAAAGGAGAGTGTGTGTGGGTGTTCGGGGATGCTTGCTAACCATCCTTGCTGACATAAAAGAGAAGAGCAACATCAACTTTGGGCTGGTTTGGTCTCAAGATTGTTTGCCTGGCTGACCTGAGCGCTGGCTGCTTGCTGTCTCTGCTACCTCTATTGATCCGCAATACCCAGCAGATTTAGTCTGCATGAAAGGTCTGTGCAGAGTGGTAGGCACAAAGATGAGATTGAACATCCTGCGCATATAAGATCAAATTGAAAATCCTTGGTTTTGATTGGGCTTCTGCCTATGCCCTAAGACTACTTTGCCACACCGCCATTAAGGCAGCTATACTCCATCTTCGGGGAAGGTATGAGTATTGAGATAATACCTAAATCCTTATACAGAGAGGGTTATCATGATCATGAGCAGCTTGCCTTTTTGTTTAATTCACTGAACAGCCAGGACCACATCCAGGCATGCGTGCAGCAGCTGAAATGCAGAAGCAGCAAGCAGGGACTGGGCGAGGCATGATGGGCATCGTGTTGCCAATGTACGCCATTGGAATATGCGTCTACTTGGTATACACTCTTTTCAAGGTGGGTCTTCCTTTGTGTCTCAGGTCTACACTTTGTTGCAAAGTTGGATTGATACAAATGAATGTAGAATGTAATCAAATTTCAAATGCAGTTAATAACGAACCACCAAGAAAACACAGACAAACGAATCACAAGACAAAACACGACACGTTTCGACCTCTTAGGTCTCCTTCAGGCAAGATACAAAACACTCGGGACAACGAAAGTGAACGAGCAATCACTTATCTTCATTCACTTCAGTGCAAGATGGGCCCTGAATGAAAACAAGGCTGTCAAGAAGGAGACAATGTGTGAGTTGAGGTAGTAATGATGATAATTATATTACTAATAGGAATGAAGATGATTAAAATATTAAGAAAATAGATAAAGACAGGATTACTACCACTTTTGGTGATAATATGGCAATAGCAGTTGTAGTATGGGAGAAAGGAGAGTGGGTTAGAGGATTCTTAAACAGCGTGGTTGCCGTGGCAACAGTCTTAGTGGTGATGGCGATGGTGATGTTAATGGTAGCGATGGTAATATCAATGATAACAATCGTATTGATAATAATGATGATAATGCTAACATTTATAGCAACGGTAATGGTAATAATAGTACAGATAATAAAAACATGATACAGAAATATCTTCTTTTTTTTTTAAAGGAAAAAAAAGGAAAAAACAATTTAATAATAATAATGTTGATAATATTAATGATAATAATAGTACTAATACTAGTTCTAAGGGAAGGCAGGGAAAAAAAGGAGGAGGGAGAGGGGAGGACAGGAAAAGCAAAGAGGAGAAAGAAGGTATTAATTATTGGAAGGATAGAATCTAATAGGTGTATCAATAATTATATATATAAATAGTTTTAATAATAATCATGATTGTAACCATAATTATAGTAAAGATAGTGATGCCATAGGAGGCTGGAAAAGTGGTAAGCTGGAATGTCAGAAATATTGTAAAGAATAATAATTATATTAATGATAGTAGTAAATATAACATTTCTAATAGTTATGAAGTCATAACAAAAGGTATACTGATGATTAAAACAAAACAAAACAAAAATATGTACATATATCCATATACATATATATCGATTTCAACATATATGTGTATATATATGTATATATTATATATATGTGTGTGTGTGTGTGTGTGTGTGTGTGTGTGTGTGTGTGTGTGTGTGTGTACATACACACACACATACACATACGTAGACATATATAATTGCTTATAATAGTAGTGATCATAATAGTAATGAAGATAATGATGATGTTAACACTAATAGAGGTTATATGAATAATGAAGTTAGTTGTATTTGTTGGTAATGTGGTGGGTTTTTTTTTTTTTTTTTTTTTTTTCAATATGAAGGTGATGATGATGGTGCTAATAATGATGATGTGATGAGATTGCTATTGAGAGCAATAGTAATAAAAGTAATATTAGTATAGTCAAACCTCTGTTATAAGACCTTCAAAATGTCCAGAAAATTCGGTATTAAATTGGAGGGGTCTTATAATGGAGGTAGGCACCGACAGTTGAAGAAACAAACAAACTCTCACAGACGAATTCTCCAAGCACAGAAAGTCTCAAGAAAAAACAAGATGCGAAGCATATAAACGTACTCCCAGTTTTCCAAACCGCTTATAAATCAGCCAAGTGCTTTGTGAGATAAGAAATAAAGGCAAAATAACGGTTTTAACAGTTATTTAACCGATGTACACTTTTGAAACTGGTATTTTAGTCCTCACTGGGCTAAAGTCTGTGTACATACCAAATTTCAATTCATCCAAATCGGACAATATGTCAAGAATAACGGCTTTTAACGGTCAGATTTTGAAACACTACATGGAAGTGCCATTTGTGTGTGATAACCTTTCTATATACAAAATTTCATTAAAACCCACCAATATATAAAAAATAACGGCAAAATAACGGTTTTAATGGTATACACTTTTGAAACCGGTATTTTAGTCCTCACTGGGCTAAAGCCTGTGTACATATCAAATTTAATCCAAATCGGACAATAAGTCAAGAATAACGGTTTTTAACGGTCAAATTTTGAAACACTATATAGAAGTGCCATTTGTATGTGATAACCTCTCTATATACCAAATTTCATTAAAATCCACCTATATATAAGAAATAATGGCAGAATAACGGTTTTTAACGGTTGTTTAATCCATTTTCAGCAATACATCATATGGACAGAGGCTCCGATTTGTCACAGGATCATCCAAACCGCTTATAAATTGGCCAAGTACTTTCTGAGATATTCCATAAAGAAGAAAAACCGTTACAGGCCGTTACAACTGTTAGTAACGGCTATAACGGGGCAAACTAAAACATCAGGCATCATCCGTGACCCATATTGAACACACCTGCTAATTTTCATAAAGGTCGGCCAAGTACTTTCTGAGATATTCCATAAAGAAGAAAAACTGTTACAGCCGTTAGTAACATCGGGCATTATTCGTGACCCATAATGAACATACCTACAAATTTTCAGAAAGATCGACCAAGTACTTTCTGAGATATTCCATAAAGAAGAAAAACCGTTACAGGCCGTTACAGCCATTAGTAACGGCTATAGCGGTAAACTAAAACATCGGGCATCATCCGTGGCCCATAATGAACATACCTACAAATTTTCAGAAAGATCAGCCCAGTAGTTTTGTCTGGAGCGAGTGGAACACATTTTGACCACGGACACACACACACAGACACGGACACATAGACAGCATAAAAAAGACTTTGGGTCAGCTTTTGCACCCTGCTCCTACTAGCTTGCCATGAGAGTTTTCTGATCTTTGATTATATTTTGAATCTGGGTCTTGCCAATTTCATAACTTCGAGCAATCGATATTGCAGTTTCACCTCCACGACTTCTTTTAACCTTTAGCACACTACATATTTTCCGGAGTTCTTTTCCTTGTCCCTGCATTCTTTTTCAAGGAGCAAAAAATTTGAGCACCTGCTTGTTTTAATTTGTTGTAACTTTGCTGGTATTGTATGTAGAGACTTGATTTTTTTTGTGTATCAATAAAGGGATAGCTGAGGAATGTTTTCATGCAATGCATTTTGTTCTGCATGCATATTTTGACATTGAAAAAAAAAAAAAAACATATTCGTCATTTCGTCTTTCCAATTGCTGATGTACGAGTGGCGTTCAACGTTTTCCCCTCTCTTCTCCTTTACTTGACTGGCATATCGATTTGTTTCAATCACTAACAAAGTGATAATTTCATCTGGCATAAACAAACGAAACAGTTGTCCCTCAGAAATGCCATCAGGCATCTCCTTGGGACCAGAAGTTTCTGTGAAATCAGTGTGCCACAAATGTTGATACCTACTCGGAACATCGTTGTTGCGTCACTTGAAAGACTATCAAATCTTCTTTATCATCACTAGCCACCACTTCACCATTGATTTCAGCTTGTGTGAAGCCTTCAAACTCATTTTCTGAGTCAGAATCGTTCAAAACTTTGTGTAATAATCTTTCTAAATCAGTCTCCACCATTTTGGTGTTGTGAAAATCCCCCAAATCGATGTTTACTTTTCAAAAATTCCCTGTCGCGTGTTGAATCAAAGGAAATACAAATGGCGGACGGCAGAGCTAAGTTTAGCCTTGTTTTGAACCGGAAGTGACTGCATTTCCATAATTAGTAACGGAAATAGTGTTCACGAACCGCAAGTTTTGAACACCCTTCGCTCGGCGACACAGTGCGCCTGCAGATGCAAGGGAAATAATCGGTTCGGCGACACAATGCACCTACAGGTGCTAAAGGTTAATCACCTCCACTCTCTCTTCTAAGTTCAGTGGCTTTCTCTTTCACATTCCGCATGTTTTGCCTACGATCTCTGCCACCTTTCTTTTAATGAAGGAAGGGACTCTTTGATTGGGGCAGGTCTGCAGTTGTTTCCCTTGACTGCGATGGTCGTAAATTTCAACAAAACGGAGGTCGCAAGTCGTGTTTTAGACTAAGTCGTTTAAGAGGGGTCGTTTTAATAGTAAAATGCATCTGTGCAAAAAAATTCAGTCGTAAATGAGAGGTCTCTTAACAGAGGGTCTTATAATAGAGGTTTGACTGTACCAGTAATAGTAGGTGGAAAGGAATGGAGATGGTCAATGAGTAGAAGTTAACAGTGCTACTGGAGTAGGGAGAAGGTCGTGAGGATAAATATTGCAATGTTAATGATATTGACGCTGGGTGAAAAAGAATAGGGATGATCAGAGAGTGAAAGGTTGACAGTAGTATTGGAGCAGAGCAGAGGGAGATGGTTTGGAAAAAAAAAAAAAGAGAGAGAGAGAGAGAAAGGAAGTGTGTGTGTGTGTGTGTGTGTGTGTGTGTGTGTGTGTGTGTGTGTGTTTCGGCATAGCTACAAACACCTACACACACATATGCACAGGAAAGAGGGAAGAGGGAACAGAAGCTCTTGTGGAGGAAATGGTATAAAAAATTAAAAGAAAACCAGATGAAGAAAATGGAGCGGACAAGTATCTAAATAAACGATAGACTGATGTAACAAACAGAGAGAGTGTAGTGAGAGGGGAAAGGAAGATAGCTGTAAGTTATGTGTGAGGTAAATAGTGGGAGATATGGTAGTATGTGTGTGTTGTGAGAAGATATTGTAGGCTGAAATTGCAGTGGTGGATAGGTACATGCTACTTTTCAGTGCTGATGCTATGAGGGTGGAGGGAAGAAGGGGATGGGCTTGCATACTAATTGGGGGAGGGGAGGGGCAACATACACCTGTACACAATATCACAAACTCTCTCTCTCACCTTTTTTTTTTTTTTGGGGGGGGGGGGGGGGGGGGGTTAATAAATAAGTTATTGTATCTAAATTTTACTACTATTTCAATTCTACAATTAATGCTGGCAATGGGATTAGTGATAATAGCACATAATGATTATAAGTATAATGGTAAAAATGATAGTGATGATAATAATAACAACAGTGACATCAGTATTGTTGTAATGATGGTGATAATGACGACAGTAATGGTAATAATGATACGATGATGATAGTAATGACAGTAATAATGGTATTAAGTAATATAGGTAGTGATAATATTAGGTGGAAAGGAGTTGAAATGCTCAGTACTGTTGGATGATGATAATGATGATAGTAGCAATGATAAGTGCAGCAACACTAGCGAAAACAGCAGCGGTCAGAAAGGGATCGAAACGATCAACTATCAAAAAGCTAGCATTTCTATTTATTGTGTGTGTGTGTGTTTTTTGCGTGCGTGTGTGCGCGCGTGTGTGTGCGCGTGTGTGTGCGTGTGTGTGTGTGCGTGTGTGTGTGTTTGTGTGTGTGTGTGTGTGTGCATGTGTGTGTGTGTGTGCACGTGCGGTTTGCTATTAATTACATTTGAAATTTGTTTAGATTTCCTCCTGCAGTCACCTCACTTTGCAACTAGATCTAACTTAGAATATAACGTAAAGTAACATGATCTGTCTTGATATAATCAAAGGTTTTCCTTTTTTTTAAATGATTGCTAGCTTATTATGATTTAACTTTTTTTTTTTTTCAAATATCAGTTGGTGTTTAAAGTGTCGTATCACTTAAATTTGATCAGTAAAAAAATCAAAGAGAAAAATAACATTTATGAATTGTTTGACCTGCTTTTTCAAGGTGTTCAACAAACGAGGAAAGTACCCTGACCCTTATAGTAAGCGTCACCATGAAGATGAGGGACGAATGGATCGCATGGGCTTTCCAAAGGCAATGCAGGGTTTTGAGGGAGAACGGGAGTATGATGATGGAGAGGTGCAGCGGTTTCTGCGACAAAAGCAACAGGAACGTGAGCTGGAAGACCTTCTGGTGAAAATGGACGACTCTCGAAATGTCTGTGAGTAAATGACTTGCAAATAACTTGATGTGAAGATCAGAAAAGATTTTAACTGTTTTAGAAGTTTGGCAAATTTTTTTCAAGAAAAAAGTATTCTTGTGTGTGTGCTATACTATCAGGAAGTTTTGTCTTCTCATTTTTTGCAATGATACTTCACACTCAGCTGTTGTAGTGCATTGTTGCTAACAACATGAGGCTGTAGGTTGAAATCCAGTCACAAGTCTGAATGTCATTGTAGGAATTTTTTGTTTTTCGTAGTCTTAACCAGAGTTGAATGTTCAGAGGGCTTAAGACAGAAAGGCAGGGATGACAAGGTTGAACCTTATCGACTTCGTTGATATATTTTACGCAATGTCACGTAAGAACATTGGTTTGGTGCACTGGTTTTGTGTGCTTTGGTTACTGTTTCTGCGATTTCCCCACTTGTACTCCAAATGACAGACACAGTGACAGGATGTTGTCAGGTGTTAAGTATTTGAATTAAAACACTTCTTCAGATAGATGGCAGTTTTTGCTTTTTATCATAATGTATACCGTTTTCTTTGTTTTCAGCTGAGGATGAGATGCGAGCATTGCAGAAACGACTAGAGGAGACAGAGGCCCAGATGACACGAATTCTTCAGGCCATGCAGAGCATGCAGTCCCGTGTTGGCACAGTGGGCCAGCCAGCCATGGGAGGAGATGGGTCTTCGGGAGACAGTGAGGCTCAAGACAGAGGTCCTGACAACAAGGCTTCTGACAGTGTGGAAACTGTGGGCTCCACAGCTCCCAGCGCTAGCAGCAGTGAGGAGAGTCAGAAGGTATGGGGTTGAATGGTAAAGGGCAGGCAGAGAAGAGAGTGGTAAGAGGGGGTGTGCAGTGTTCTTTTGTGATGCCATATACTGTACCATGTCAAATTATGCAAGCTGTGACCAGTCAGTTTGCTCTGCCCAAATGTCATGACCAGCATAATGCTAAGACACTCAACTTGCGCCAGTCATCAGCGTTCCCTTCCTCCATCCGCTGAGTAACTCTAACTTCCTTTGAACAAATTTTTTTACTGTCATTTCCTTGGGACTGAGCAATAATTAACAATAGTACTTTTCTGAATCACAGATTTTGTGCTCTTTTAACTGATACACAAATCGGTTAAACTGTTCATCATGAAAATATGTAAAAGTTAGATTTTGATAGTGGTCTGTTACACAACTACACCATTGCACAAAAAAAAATGAAAAGAAAAAGAAAGTCTGAGATATTTTGCAACACTACTAATACTGGGCCAAAATACAAATAAACCCGACAAAACAGAGTGCAAAATAAAGCTCATTGAACATATGATAGAAAACTCATGAATTTCTATCAAATTTGTCCTCTCTTCAGACACTGCAAACAACAAACATGAAAAAAAAAAAAAAGCACTAAACCGTATTTCCCAGATCACAGCCAACATTTGTCAAAAATTCACTTGCTATTTATTATCATGACAAAATAAGGGTTATTCTGCATGCTGTAAATGTGTGTGTGTCTGTGGTTGAAGAGTTTGTTTTTTGACATGCTCTTACTGTTGGACAGCTTGTTTTTGATGTACATGAAGTCACATATGTGTGCTACTTTCATATTTTGAACATTATTCACTCTGACTGTCCTCAACAGGAGAACCAAGAAGCCCAATCCAGGGCATCCAGCCCCGACACAGAGAGTTACGAGATAGTGAAAACCAGTGCATCAGCAATCCATGACCCAAGCCCAGTCAGCGAGGTATCCTCGCGTTCCTCTTTTGAGCAGATCAGCAAAACTGGTGAGACGGGGCCAGAGACAGCAGGGGGGGAGGAGACAGAAGAGGATGGAGGATGTGAAGAACTCATGCTGGATCAGCAGGAAAAGGAGGAGGTGTCAAGTGTGCGTCACAGGAAAACCGGACATGCTGAGGAAGACTGAGCATATGATTGGTTTGTGTGTGGATGTGTTTAGTTTATTTGGTTTGCTAGCTGTAAGATAGACAGTAGAGAAGCAGATTATTGTCTAGTGTTAAAACGCTACCCACATTCTCCGTACTAGAGGGTTTTCGTTGTTGTTGTTTGTCTGTCTGTTTGTTTGGGGTTTTTTTTCTACTTAAAATGTGAATACCAAAATTATTCTTCCAAATATCTGTTGAATTGTTTGCGTTATTACTTCAGCTAACTACAGTTTACTCTTTATGGTGATATCACTTGACATGTGAATTAGTTGTCTTCTGAAAAACCCAGAATGTTCCAGAAACCAGTTCTCTGTGTGAAACTTTATAGATATATATATGTATATATTTATTTATTTACACACATGCATACACACACACGCACACGCACACACACACACACACACACACACACACACACACACACACACATTTCATCACTGAACTTACACAGTTTACAGAAATGGTAGATGCAGCATCCACAGTTCAGTTTGATTTTCGGTAAGTTACACCTTATTTTATGAACAAAATGTACTTTCTTAACTCCATAAATTTGGAGCCTTTCAGTATTTGCGTAGTAGCATTCACTTATATCAGGTCCAGTGAAAATGATGAAGATTCACACTGCCTATATAAATGTATTCATCAGAATCTCATCGAGTAGTGGAGATAAACAGCAGACATCTGTGTCTGAGATGCAGATAAGCAGCGTAAATCTTTTCTGACACACTTTATATGGCAATGACAGGGAGCAGTGACTCGCCCAGTTCCAGGTAGACTCTCAAATTCATGTTTTTACAAGTGTTGTATGGTCTGCAGGGTAGCGTTGTTGCCTGGGGTTTCCCTGACCTCTGCCATTTATCATTTATCTGGTAGTTAGTGAGTGATGTACAGAATCTGAGTTGCAACTCTAGGTGTGAATGAGGTTGTGGAAGAGTGCCAGTGCTCCTTGTTGATGCTGCAGTTCAGCAATGGTCCTTGAGCAACATGACAACATAAACCCAAAGACTTGGCACACCATTTCAGTCCTAGGATGGCATTACTAATAAAGGCTGCACCCACTGAGGCTGTTCCATCCAAACTGCAGTGGCAGGGCAGTGTGGGCCAGGGTAATACATGCTGAAACAAAACTCCTGCAAGATGATCAATTTATTCTTCATATGATTCATGCTGTATGGATATTTCTTTTTTACACATAGGATTTTAGCCTTGTTCTGTGTACTTGCCGACTACAAATTTTTGTAGCACTGTCATTACAGGACGGTTGGTCCGCAACTCGTTTCCTTATTTATCTTTTTACAAGAGTTCCCTCCCTCTCCCTCTATGCAGCATGCAAAAAGGAGGCTAGCGTGCAACATTTTGTGTGTGAGCTTTTTTCTGCATTTTCTAAAACTTAAATATTTGTCAAGTAAGATGCAAAAGAAAAAAGAAAAAACAATTTTTTCCATGGGTTTGGTAACAAAATATGCTTTAAGATTTACAGTATGGAAACTGTATCAATGTATACAACTTTGACCCATGTCTAGCTATTTTTAGAAGTAAGTAGAAGGGGATGCCTGTCTCCTGCTATAGCCTCCTTTTCTCATGCTGGGACCATAAGGTCATCTTTACCTTAAATTTTTTTAGCCATTGTATTCCCAGTTTGAGAGTCATTCATTGGTTGAGGGTGGGGAAGAGCGCAAGTATGCACTAGTATCTGACTTTCCAAAAGACGGAACAGCTCGCCAAAACTCAAGATCCCATTAGACTGTTGAGTCCATGCATTGACCAACCATCCACCAGCCTCATCCGTGAGCTTGCCATTACAATTCTATTTAATGCCTGTGCACTTTTTGGTCTCATGGCTTAGAAGATGAGTTGTAACATGTATGCATTGGTCTGCACAGGGTAACACCCTGGTGAAATTGAAAACATTAGAGTGCATGGGCTATTGTCTTAATTGGATGCGGTCTGATTTGGTATTGTCTTAATGGGACTTTGCTGGGCATGAATGTATGCATGTTGCTTCAGAGGTTCATGGTCCAGACTGAGGTCCTTGATGCTTGTTCCTAACTTGTGTCTTATGGTGATTCATGGTGACTTATCCTGTTGTTGTGCAATATTTCTGGTCATCCAAGTGTGATAAAAACTTTCTTGTTTTTCTTTTTTGTTTAGAGGGAAGGGGACTTTTTGAAATTATTGTACTCTTTTTTTTATGTTTTATCCCTTTTTTTTAATGACTATGAGTCCATTCAAGATGTCTGCCATATCTGTCTCATAAGAAATCCCAGATGTCTTGATATTTCAAAGCATTTTTAATTTATTGATGCTGTATATATATATATGTGTGTGTAAATGTATATCTACAGTCTCGATTTGGTTGAGATTATATTTGTAGGTAAATAGTTTACTTTATTATTTTCTACTTGTCAGGTTAGTTCACTTTCAGTTCAAATGCAAAATGCTGTATTCATCCTAAGTGTAACTTTAAAACCATGCAAGACTTGGTTTGAGTGTCCGGTTTGCAGTCACTGGTGTGAAATTTTTATAATCTGTATTTGGCTGTCCTGTTCATCGAGTAGCTTGCGGTCATTTTGTGTGTGCTTTAAATTGCATTTGTTTTCTTGGTGTCCTTACTTTTTTGTAGTTGCTCATAAAATGTTGACATTTATTCTGCACTGAGTATATTTGTTTGTGTCTGTGTGAAGTTCATAACTGCTGAATAACAAAAATGTGTGGCTTTCAGTCTGTATTATAATGAAAAGAAAAAATAGAAAAAGAATCAGCTGCTAAGTGATACAGTGAACACCCAGGAAAAGAAAAAAAAAGAAAAAGAACCAATTAGCTGCTAAGTGATACAGGGAACACCCAGGAAAAGAAAAAAAAAAGAATCAATTAGCTGCTAAGTGATATAGGGAACAACCACTTCCTCATTTAGAACTTTCTTGTGGACAAACACCGCTGCATGACACTGCTCTGTGCTGTGACCTCTTTCCACTTTGATTTTTAACAAGAACTTAAAAAGGAAAAACGACCTGAGAAAAGAGATCCTAAAAGTCTGATAGATATATGTGTACAGATGAATTATCCATATATAATTGCACCTCCTAACTAAACTGTTTTGATTGAATTACTGATGAAGCAGCTTGTTTTCAAGTTACTCTGTACAGCAACTGGATAATGTTTTTGTCTGTTCATCCTGCTGTCTGATGAAGGCAGGAAAATAAGAGAGAACCGAAGGATAGCCAACTTACCAAAGGTCAAGAGGTGAGAAAATGCTAAGCTACTGTGCAATCTGAGCTTTGTTTTGGATAACCCACAGATTGTCCTTATTGGAAATTGTAGCACTGGTTCTGACATTTTGTCAAAAAAGAGTCGGATGACACAAACCATTTGTCATCTTAGGAAAGAAAGATGGAAATGCATCTTAAAAGTTTTATCCACTCCAAACAAAAATCTGTGTAGGCTTGAATTCAGACAACGGCTGTCATTAGATTTGTGTCCTAACCAATTCTGAGTTGACCTTTGTCAAACAGCTTCCTCCCCTTCTGGGCTGTGCGAATTGTCAGTTTCTGTTTGTGCATGTACCTATTTGTTTTTGCCGTATTCGAGCTAGAGTTTTCAAATTCTTTCACTTTCACCTCTCCCAGTCTTAAAGAAGTAAGGGGCGCTACAGAAGACTTTGCAGCCAGCTTCCTTCATTCGTCCCGGTTCTCAGATGCTCTTAGGCAGTTACTGAGTATGAGGCCAGTCCATTCACTGATGTTGTCCTCCCATCTCCTTCTCCGTCTTCCTCACTTCTGCCTCCTCGCACTGTTCATTGTAGAATAGTTTCGGCAAGTCCTGTTGATCTTGATACATGACCATACCATCTCATTTTCCTTCTTTTCACTGTGGACAACATGTCTTCATAAGGTCCAATGACTTGCCTTACTCTGGTGTGGACCTCCAAGTTGATAATGTGTGTATGAAATGCCAAGGATCTTGTGGAAGCATCTCATCTCTAATGCTGGAATCCTTCTCTCAAGTTCAGCTAGCTGTCAAGAGTCCATTTTTTACAGGCATAGAGAAATATGGTAATGACCAGAGAACGCAAACAACAGTAGCACTAGGACCCATCTGGAATGACAGAAACATCACAGTCAGTTCCAAGATCAGATTGATGTGCTCCCAGGTCATTACCAGTTTCTCTATGGGTGTTTTAATCTGTCATAGGCCGAAGAGGTGGCATAGTCAGAACATAACTGGTGTGTAACTTTAAGACCAGATTGAGTAGATGTTCAACTCTTACCAGCTCCTTTTGTATAAATGTTGTCGAATTGTTTGTAATCACCGTTGTCAGATGGTAATGGTTAAGACCTGTGCATGCATTAATAGTTTGTTCAACAGGTCCAACAATGGCTGTGTGTGTTTTAATTATTTTAGTCATAAATAAAATGTGTGTTTTGGTTTGCAGACGTAAGTAACTACAGTTTCTTGTTTGTTTTTTCCACTTTTTTATTAGTTTTCTGGTTCCTGGTTTTAATGACTACAATGATAAACTTATAGATTCATAACTTCATTGAATCAAAAAATCTGTTCCAGTTTGATGAAGAAACGTTTAATCCGATGACCTGTCTGTCCTCTCAGAAATGCCTCATCAGGATGCCAGATGTCCCACCCAAAGCGTCTGCCCTAGAAGGTTTTCAAGGTCTTAAGAATAATGACAAGCCAGCTTTTACACCGTAATTTGGTAGCTAGAAAGTAAGGCTATCCAGGTGTGAGCAATGACTGGCTATTCTTTAGCATTTTCCTATAATCCCCTCGTTTTGTGCGTCTTTTGTGCCATTAACTTTTTAATACTTTTTTTTTTTTTTTTTTAGGTAATCTGGGTATAAAAAAAAAAACCTAGTTGAATGAATGATGCAGTCTGCATAGCTTGTCTTGTGAGGAAGTCAGTTGTTGTGTTACTGCATTATGAATTTAATATTGTTCATAATGGATGCTTTTTTTGTCTGCCAGTAGGTTCTGTTTTGTTGTAACAGGATTCAGTGATATGGCAACAGCCATGCTCAGCCCTTATTCGAACTGAATCTTCAAATATAATTCTGGAAACTGAATCTTTGAGTATGATTCTGGAAAGATGGATAAATTCGAGATATGTAAGAAGTTCAGAATGTGTAAAACACCACCATGATATTTTAGAGTGCAAGGACAGTTTCAAAATCCTTTCAGATCACACATCTATCCAGAAAGAATTAACTTGAAGACTTTATTTCAGTATATTTGTCTTCATCATACCCTTCACACAGTCGCATGACGATGCCAGGTCTCTGAAAGGTATGTGTTACAAGATTTCTTCACATGACATTTGGGAATGCAGGAACAGTTCTGAAACCCTGTGAGATCGTACACATACCCTAAAAAGAGCTACCACAGTGACTTTTTACCAGCATCTTAGCCATCATTGGCCTGGCTCATCCAGTCCCTGTGAGAATGCTGGGGGCTCTCTCTGTACAGGGTTCGTACGCTCCTTGAAACTCCTCGAATTCTGACAGCGAATTTCAAGACCTTGAAAACCTTTCAAAGTCAATAAAATGTGGTTTTGTTGACCAAACCTTGAAAACCTTTGAAAATCAAGCCATCGGCTCCAAAATTTTTAATGTGGCAAAAAGAAATGGCAGTTTGATTTTTCTGCGTTGAGGTTAATGAAAAAATTTTTAAAAACAAATTTTTACAAATATCGCCGTGATCCTGGATTGCCGTCTGCTGTTTGACTAAGGGAGATAAATCAAAACTTCATTAATTTTGAAGTTATAAATTATCTCCCTTGGTTGTGTAGCGGACGGCAATCCAGGATTGCGACGATGTTTTTAAGAATTTTTTTTTAGTGTTTTGGCATTTGATACAAAGAGCCTGGGTTTGTTAATGTTCTAATGTGTGGTGTACTGGCACACTCACTGATAAAAATTGAAAAAAGAAATGGCAGTTTGATTTTTTTGCGTTCGGGTTGATGAAAAAATTTATTTAAAAAGCAAATTTTTTGTTGTTTCCTTTGTACAATAAAATTTGTTTTTAGATCATTTTTTTCATCAACCTGAACACAGAAAAATCAAACTGCCATGTCTTTTTTCAATTTTTACGCAAGTATTGTAGCCTTGAAAAAAAAAAAAACTCCTTGAATTTTATTCTTGGGAGTCTGTAGGAACCCTGTCTGTACAAATAGCTTTCTCCCCTTCTGTAGTTCTTCTAACAACTTGCACTTTTTTGTCACTCTCTGACGCTGCCTTTTTTCTGATTTATTTTTGTATATTTTTACTGTCATCCATGGTTTTATTTGCCTTCATGAACCAGTCTCCTGCCTTTGTTCTGGAATCTCATTGATTTGACTTGATCTTTGTTGTAATCCGATGATCAAGTAGTGAAAATTGTGCATGCTGTCCGAGTGGACACCAGCTGTCCATTCTGCAGTGCCTGTTTGCCTTTGTAGCTTCTTTATAGACTTTTGTGGCAGTTAAATGTTTTTCATTTTATTTTTTTACTTTTTTTTTTATTTGAGAGGGAAAAAATGGAGGAGGATGCCTGATATATGCTGTCAGATGTCGGTTATTTAGCTGCTGTCATTAACTGCTCGTGTTGCTTATTTCTTTTTCAAGTTTTTTTTTTTTTTCTGGTAAACCAACTTTATATGATCTTTTTTTCTGATGCGAGTGTGACAGCACTGAAAAGACGTTGTGAGGTTGGTTGGGCAATAATCATTGAAACTTTCCCCCTTCACCCACTCCCCACCCACTGGTCTTGTACATTAACCAGAGCATTTCCTGTGCAGGATGTCTGTGAACATGCAAGCCAGGGACCGATTGTTTAAACATGATCCATCGCCCCCTCGACCTGCTTCCTCAGGCTGGTCATTGTTCTCCACTTACATCTGCCGGCAGTCTCACTGAAAAGAATGGAGTTCAAGAGTGATTTACTCAATAGACAGGGAGATCAAAAAGACAGACACCACTAATTAAGGCAAGAGTGTTGATTAGCACATCACCATCAGTCTCATAACCCTTGGGTCATTGGGGCGTCATTTGAACAATCCTCCATCCTCGACTGTCCTCTGCCACTCCCTGGGAATCACCAAAGGTCAGGCCTGTCCATTCAAGGATGTTGTTCTCCCACATCTTTCAGCACAACAGTTAACAATACAACTGTCATCAAAGCTGGTCAGTAATTCCCTGGGTAAAAAAAAAATATTGAAATTGCTTTTATGCTGTTGCCCACTTTAACCTTTTATACATTATGAATTTATACATTAAATTTTTCTCTTTTTTTTTTTTTTTTTTTTTTTTGAGTAATGTAAGTAGTGCTTTATGGACGATGAACGCTGTAAAGTTTCAGTGTTTCTGTTAATATTGTATCTTTGTGCACATCCCAGCTGTTCTGTAAGAATCTCTCATCTCCATACAGTTTGCATCCATGTTAACCCTAACTTGTGGAAACCAGTCCCATGTAAAAAGAGTGTGTTTTATTGCAGCTCTTCTACCTGTTTCTTCCCAGGTGGTGTTAGTTGATCAATGCTCAAATTCGTGTAGTTGTTTGCATCTAGAAATCAAACTCTACTCTCTCTTCTTTTTAATCAGCAAGAGGAAGGGGGGTGGTTGTGACGAGAATTTTGCTGCTGAAGTCAGGAAATTACCCCCAATGTTTTTGCTACATTTATTGCTATGTTTGTTTTTGTTCGGAGCCAGAGATTGAATATGCTCTGGAGAGAGTATCCATGTAAAATGACATATTTCTTGCCTTGCTTAAACCAAGGGTTTATTTGTGTTAGGGGGTTTTATGATGATCTGGCAGGCAGGTATGTTGTGATGCTACCCATCTGTTGGAGTAATAAATGAACTGATAAAGGAAAAAAATAAGTGTTTCATGTTACAAAAGCAGTTCTCAGTTAACAATGTAACTGACAGAAAACAGGCATTCCTTTCTCTTCGTTCAAGCCCGTGAAGATCTCAAGGACAAAATGGACACGGTCTGAAAACTGCAGTGGCTGCATTCTACAGCTCATGTGAACAGGTGCATGCAATATACAGTTTTTTTTCTTTTACACAAGAGTAATGGGAAACCATACAGTATAAAGTTATCATATTCAGGTGTTTTTTTTAAGGTGACTGTATTTGGACTCTACACTCTGTTCTGTAGTTTTGTTTCGTTTTGTTTGTTTGTTTGTTTTTAGCACTTGTGTGTAAAATTCATACTACTACTTCAGGAGTTTTTTTTTAGGAGATCGTGTCCTCTCTGTCATATGTGCAAAGGCTCTCATCATTATGTTGTACAGTTTCTGCAAGCTAGCATATTACACTTGATATATAGTAGTCACTCTTTCACAGGTGGTTTTGCCGTGAAGTGTTGAACCATTCAGTTTTACAATGGATCAGGTTCATAACAGTTAATGACTTCATTAATTTAGAAGAAAAGTAAAGATTTTTTCTTTGAGTTTTGAGTGAGAATGATGTTGGATTTTGAATGAAGAAGAAAGTGTGTGATCATGAATTGTCTTTGAAATGAAGCGGTGTGTCACACACACACACACACACACACACACACACAGAGTATATACATACACATACTAGGGGGAAAAAAAGGGATAGGGAATCCAATCACTAAAAGAACTGAGCTATCCATTTTTTCTTAAAATAAAAAATTCAGTAACAAACAACAACAAAAAGTACAAAATATAACTAAAAGAATGATATATCATCACTATATTTATTTGTTGCATTTGAAATGATAAATATATTTTGTTTTATTCACACATTTACAAAGATGAAATGCACAGACTAGATACTGAGAGGGCGATAAGAGAACAACTGATTTACAGCTTTACACTGGTTGTCAGTTCTCTGACATCAACATGAAGAAAACAAAAGACCAATTCTACTCGTCTTCTTTAAGGCCAGCCGACCTCACAGGGCTTTTCCAGGACTTCCATAGAGTTGAGAAGTAAGTCCCATTCTGAAAAGGCAATGATGATGATATTTACATCCAATAAATATTATGGTAATTTACTAATGTAGTTATGCCTGATAAAAGTAGGCTGTGTTGGTGGTTCCAGCCTTTTACTTTGTCACCCCTAAGTTACAGAAATTATTTCAAAATAATTGTGAAAAACATTTAAAAGCTACCAAAATGGATAAAGTCATACGGACTTAGCAGCAAACTTGTTCTACACAAAATGAAACAAAAAGACCAAAAACAAAAGGAAACAATGCTAACCCAAGTACTGAAAATGAAAAACACATACGATCACTTGCCCAAATACTGAAAATCGAAAAACGAGAAACTGCACATGCAATCACTCATCTCCAAAAATTTCACCAGGTTGAGAAATAAAACTTGCACAAAACTTGCACATCTAAGGTCTCTTTCTTTCTTCTCACATGCACAGAAAAAAAAATATTGTAAATACAAGCCATTCATGAAAATAATAAACACAAGCATGATGAACTTAAACACGCAGTTGATGGGAAAACTGAAGGATGAAAAAGGTCAGGCTTGGTAGAGCCTTACCTGCTTGTGACTTGCACTGGTTTTGCCAGTTCTTGCACCGACACCAGTTTCAATACAGCCAATAACTATTCTCTCTTGTTCAGAGAGAGTTATATATCAGCCAAATTGAATGGAAAAAAATCAACTCAGATCTCCATTTCTTACATTTTCAGTTCATTTTTATCAGACTCAAAAGCTCTGTTCTCAAATCCACCATTTTGAACAAAACACTATAAATTTGGCACTTTGCTTTGTCCTAAGTGTGAGGGAAAAAAAAACACCTCCAGTCCCTTGAATAGAGAGGGGAGGAAAACCACAACTTCCCCCACCCACCCCCAAGCTTGGAGGGGAATGACTGATTTTTCAGTTATTCTAAGTCAATCACATTAGCAAATTGATCTCTTGATTGATTCTAACCCTTCCCTTTATCCGTGTTATTCCTCTAAGGCACCAGAGTAAACAAAAGATAAAAGGAAGAAAAAGAGAACAAACAAACTCTGGTGGCTGTGTACATCATTTCCATTTATCTTCAACTAACCCTCAGTAACGGACTCTATTTCGTGTCATGTTTTGCGCAATGGAGCAGCAGTTGACACCAAGACTTCAGTAAATGTATGTTAAAGCAACAGTAAAAATGGCAAAATGATACATTCAACAAGTTCTATTGAACACTGATGGATTTTTTCACTTCTGTTTAGAAGTCAGTCAAGCAGATCTTGATGATGCCAGTTCAGATACAATGATCCAGCCAATTGTATAAGTCATGTTTGGGTCGAGTATATTTAAAACAAACAATGACATTCACTGAAACCATTCATACAAGTGAACTATTCAAACCAACAAGACTAACTCAAAACCAAGTTCTGTCACATCAGCATAATGAAATATGATGAACTGGGGAAACATCATTAAGAAAAAAAAACCTGACTTCTTCAAAATTTAAAAAATAGGAAAAAAAACTCTCACATGGCAGAAAAAGTTTTGGTTCCCGAGGTTTTTATTTACTTACAACTTACATCAGAATCCTAATAGCAACTAGGTGATCTTTACAGCAATTCATCCCATAGCGTGTCCTTTGTCCCTGGATTATATGAATTGTCTGTTTATACTGTTTTGCTATAAACAGGTATCAAAATACCCATCTGTTTTTTTCTTGTCCAATGTGAAATTCTCTCTCTGCTTGTCTGCTCGCAACCAATTTTTGATTGTGTCATTGAAAGGGCAGCTGACCAGTAACCTTCAGCGCTTCCCTTTCCCTGTTTTCACTTTCACACCTTCACTATCACCATTCCTAAACCCTCTAGACATGAAACGCACCACAGCACACAGGAACTGTACTTGGTCAACAAGAAAATGATAAATCTACTCCCTTTGTTTTTTGTCGTATGTGTAGATTGAGAGTGCTTTTGGCATGTGAACGTGGTGAAGATGGGGAAAGAGAAAAGAGAGAGTGCAAGACTGAAATTTCATCATATAAAGTTCAATCCAGGATTGTATGAATCATGGTGGAAAGAAGACAATTCTATTCTGTTGTCTTTTCTTACTCTTAGAGACAATGGGAAAGATACCCTGTGGTAAACAAATTTATTGTTTTGTACCTTACTTCTTTGTATTGTGTGCCTTAATCACATATGAGCAGAATATGCCATTATTAAATCATGTGTGCTGACTTGTCACTGCAACGCCGACAGTTACTTTAATCAACTGTTTTGTTGGTTTATTTTTTTCAACTTAAAAATTGGGAAGTAAAACTTTGGGGGAACAGATAGATTTAATAACTTGTCCCCAGAACTGAATTTCTAGCCCTGGTAAGCCATGAAGAAATTAAAAGATGATTTAAATAATTTCATTTTCATTCTTCAAAATCCTGGGATTTGTGAGTGAAGAACTTTTAACCCCTTTCACAATTAAACCTTTTCAAATGCAGATTGCTGTGTACAGATGTTTAGGTGATAAACCATACCTGGTGTAAACTTTTTAATTAAGAATTGCTTCACCTGGAAAAAAATGTCCTGTCCTTTATATGACGCAGGACAAAAAAATAAATAAATAAAAATAAAAAAACGTTTTCTAGTACCCTGCTCTCTCTGCTCCATCCCATCAAAAGGATGCTACAATCTCCCACTGATGAACATACTCGTCAGTATTTCTATTTGTTGTTGCATGTATTTATAGTCGGTCATCTACAGTCATGGTTTTTTCTCCAACATTAAATAATATTGTATACAAAGTAGATTAACGACTAAAACAGCACTCCCATGTATACACACAAAGAGTAAGAGATATGTGTAAGGGAGGGTGGCAGGGGGGGATGCATAGTATACAGATGGGTGTTGAAGAATGGGGAAAGGTTCCCAAAAAAAAGAGTTGATCAGTACAAAAAGGTAATTTGCCAGTTTTAGAGTTAATCGTTTTGAAATGAAATATTTTCTCCATGAATGACTTGAGAAAGTAAACATAGTCTTACTCAAGCATACTGAGCTAAAACATGTTCAATGGTCAAACTTCGCTTTACATGTGTATGGTTTCTTTGCACCAACTGAATGACTTAAAACAAGGTTTATACCGGCTCTGGACACACCAAGCCCTGAACTTTTCAATTTCATATTCAATGATTCACGTCTGTGTAAGAAATTCATGAATTTTGGGGTTCCTCCACAAGTTTGCCTGTACTGATGTACATGCATATTTATGCAAGGTAGTGCATGTACAAGCATTGAGTACAACACAAATATTGCTGCTTGGTAGACAGACCTATGTCAGAACTTGCAAAGCTTGTGATGGATCTAACCCGCCACCTTAATTCAATATTCAGTTTGGCAGAAAATGTAACCAGTAATTCCTTCAAGTAAAGTATTCCTGTTCAAAACTACTCATGATATGCCATGCTGCACAGCTTCAGGCTAACTGAAGGAACTTTTAGACTGAACAAGTAGATCATGGAGTCACAGTGAAATCTAGTTTGTTTCATAACGCTTGGGTCACTAGACTGACCTGCAGATCATATGTTCACCGACTGATCTCTCCAACATATCTGAGGCATGAAAAAATATCCTTTGAATAGCAAACAAACACTGCTAGCTTAATGCACAGGATTTTACTGAAAAACACTTTAATCTGCATTCAGAAATCCATCCAACCAATTCAAACTGGTGAAAGACTGTTTCATAAACTGTGTTTTTATAATTATCACTTGCAAGTGAACTGCAAAAGCTAACAAGGTCATGCCTCCCTCTATGTGTGTGTGTGTGTGTGTGTGTGTGCGCGTGCGCATGCATGTTTGTGTGGGTGTGCACAAGTGCTTGTGTGTGTGTTTGGGTGCGCACAAGTGCTTGTGTGTGTGTGTGTGTGCGCGCGCGCGTGCATGCACGTGCGCACTTGGTTCATAAGAAAAGAAAAAAGACTCATGAACTGAAACGTACAAGTTTGTTGAATTAAGCACACCCTCCACTGGAAGTGGAACATAATAGTTTGTCAGTGTGCAAGATGACAAAGAACATGTATAACCTCCCCTGTCTCCTACCCCTTCTCTTCAAGTTCAGTAAGTGTATTTTGCCATATTGTTCCTCGCACTAAAAACTGTCTTGCCAGTTTGTATGCCACTGAGAGTTGCATAATCATCCGAAAGGTAACTGAAAGTCAAGAGTCTGTAGCTAGCTCTAAACACTGGCAAACAACTAAAAATTATTCAATTATTTATTCATATGCCATTAATGGGCTCAATCAACATACAAAAGCAAAATCTCAAAAATTGACAGAATCTTACGAACAGGCTATGATCTACTGCAAATAAAAACAAGGAACAGCAGACACTTAAAACACAAGTTTGCACATTCATCTCACATTCCTGGCAGAAACTCAATAGGCATAAACAGAAATGCTGATGAGAAGAGAACGGTCATTCTACCTTAATAGAAAACACACACCGACCGACCCTCACATTCAATCCAGTTCAATTTGTGTGTTCTGATTCTTTGATAATTCTCTTATTGCTGATACGGTATGTCAAATTTCACCATATCAACATGTTACATTTCACCAAAGATCCTATGCCTTTTAAGAAAATCCATAAGAGAAAAAACTAACCTTGTGGGTTATTCTCATGTTTGATGCCATCAGTCTTAATAGTTAATGATCTCCCTTTTAAATTTAGACTGAAATGTCAGAAACCAGACACTTTGGTCCAAGTCTTTTTCAAAGGATTTCTTGTGTGTGTTTCATCATGTGACTTTGAACCAAGGTCAAGGTTATCATTCTAATTCATTATCTAATTCCACTTCTCAATAAACCTAATACAAGCCACTCAAAATCCCATTTTTAAAAACTGATAAGTGTATTTACAATTTTCCACAGATCCTGAAATAACAAGTCCTCTGGTGAAGTTGCACTAAAAAAACCAGAACAATAATAATAATAATAACAATAAAACAGACAAGCAAACAGAAATAAAATGCAAGTCACAACCTTCAAAAAGGCCATGTGTGCAGTCTTCACAGTCAAATATTTCACCCACAGAAATGCCCCAATTCTCCCACAAATGTAATCTTCCACCCACAAGCTTTTTGTGCATCACTCTTCTCACATTGTAAGGAACACTTCTCATACACCAACCAAAGCTAGATACTTCCGCGCCGCCTTTCTCAAACTTGACAAGAAATAAATTACTGTACAAAAACAAACGGCACATTTGCAAATGGATTTTCTTTCATAAAACAAAAGATAAACATGTCTCCTGAGAGACAGACATTGGAATAAAAATGCCATTCATGCCCAAACAAGCAACAAACAAACAAAAAAGGAAGAAAGAAAAAAAAAGAAAAGAAGGATCATCAAAAAAAGTTTCAAACATAAAAATGTAACGCATAAACTCTCTAATTTTTCACACTCGTTGTGGATGTACAAATTAAAGAATTAATATTCTAAATTTTTTTGCTCAGATCTGGTGATGTCAGCAGTAGCAGAGAGTAATCCAATGCTGCAGATATTATGAGGTGCTGGCAATCAAGTCATGCGGAACAAATTCAGCCTTTAAGTTTAACATGATAATGAATTTCAATAACATCATTGCTGAAACACAGACAAATAATTCACAAGAAGCCGTTTCCGGAAATTCTGAAAACATTTTTTGAACATGAAGTAACTGATTCAATTTTCAATCTTTTTTTTTTTTAAAGCATATCAGAACAAAAACAGTTAGTACCAGTTCCAGCTATTCCAATGAGATGAAAGGTCATATTCAGTGATTTACAGATTTCTTCGTTTTAATTACTCTCATGTCACCATCAATTCTCCAAAACATTTGTTCTTATTATGTTCTTTCCTTGGCATTCATTAGGTCTACCCACTATTACATGCATTTATTATCAATAATTTACATCACTTGAGTGCCATTAACTTTCATTTTTAACTGACTTTGAATACACGTACAAGAGCTCACCAGCACTTGCTAGCTAAGTAGCTTGTTCTAAAAAAAAAAATTAAAAAAAAGTACTATTCCTCAACTGCTGAACATCATGCTTGCATGCATTTCTGTTCTGAGCACATCTTAATGGGCGACTGTATCCGTCTACACCCCCCCTGTGTGTGTCTTCCAAAATATGTACAAGAACCACATGTTTTACAGTATACACAAGTTTAAAGAAAAACAGCATTACCAAAACAGCAAATGACTTAGTGATTATCTAGTAACAAAAAAAAAGGGGGGACGCCATCTCTCAAAAATTTCATCTATATTATCTGTCACACTCCAAACGCATAACAGATGGCTCTTTATCAAGGCACATGGGTACCAACAGAAGAGAAATGTGCATGTAAAAAAAAAAAAAAGAAAGAAAGAAAGAAAATCAAGTCAAACAATTTTGTACATCACCAGTGGCTCACAACACAACTGAGCACAAGCACAGTTGTACTCCCCAGGTTTAATACATAATAAAATGGGTTTGCAACCCTGAGCTGCTTCCAACGAAGATAAGTCTCTGCTGACCAGTGCAAGCCATGCTCTCCTCTCCTTGTAGTCACGCACTTTTCACCACCACCATCCACTGCCTTTTTGTGTGTACACCATCGCAGGTGCATGCAGTATATTCATTTATTTGTGTTCATATCATTATGAACAAAGTACAAGTGAAATGCTTAACACACTGATATCCTTTGTAATTAAGAGAAGTTTGTCCTCCACAACAAGTGCTTTATGTCCTTAATCATATTAATGCCCTGAAAATTGCGAGTGTCAGAGAAGGATATCTTATGAAGCTTTGTTAAGCACATTTCACATCATTTTTGTATTTACACTTCCTACCACTGATCTTGCAAAATTTTGCGACAGTCTCTGATGCTGTTGGTTTGTTTTTTGTTTCTGTTTTAGTTTTTTGCTTTTTTTTTTTTTTGGGGGGGGGGGGGGGTTGTTTGTTTTCCTCCAGTTTCAGTCCAGTCTCCATAACCCATGTACTGCAATCTTAAATGGAGGGCCGTAAACCAGCCTATCCTTTCTTTCTATCAACTCCAAATTTTTACATCCTTTTTTGACACTGAAGAGCTCAGCAAAGATAGCAAACTGGGTCATGGTTCACTGATGCAACAAACAGAAGTTGAGGATTCATGTAAATCAGGACATAAGTTAGAGAACGTGACGTAGTTTGGGCAGCACATATTCTCCAGACACAATCTTCACACCACTGTCACAAGTCATACCCAATGGGAAAAAAAAAAAAAAAACCCACTGAAGTTTCCATGTATTTGCCTGGCCCAAGCTTAATTTACACTCTGACAGACGGTCCTATGCCTAACACTAGCGCAAGATAATCAAGTCTTCAACGATCAGAACGCTCCTCATTCATGCTTTTTGTTTCATTACTGGACAGACCAGTCTTTCCCTCAATGAATGTGAAAGGAAACAAACACAATCAGAAATGCTTGTTTCCATCACATCCTGTGGTCATAGGATTGTCTACTTTCTTGACGCCAGTAATTCCTGCATCCGGCTTGAGCAGCAAGCACTTAGCTATTGATCAATGCAAGATGCAATCAATCTTGGAATGACAAAGCACAATTTAAATGAATTACTATTGTGATAAAGCACAATAAATGAATTACTATTACAGTAAGCTTCTTTCTCCTTTTTTTTTGGGGGGGGGGGGGGGAGAGAGGCGGATGCTGCACCATTCCTAACTATCAACTGTCAGAATCATTTCAGCATGTAGCGCTTCAAAGAGCTTTCACCTATAAAATCAAAGTATTTATCCACAAAAAAAAAAGCACCTATGAAGATGATTGGAAAAGCTACTGCCTTTTGCTTTCTAGAGTACAGCAATGGACATGAAAACTGGTCACATCACAAGACTCCCTGATTAGCTAGTGTAAGGAGATTGAGAGCAGCTTCCTCCTCCACATTCTTCTTGCTGTCCCCATTAACACAGCCACCCACAGCCAGGCCACTGCTTGTCAGTGCAGTGCTTTCCATATTTCTGTTTTCTCCCAATGTGGTCAGGCCACCTTCACTAACCTGTGGCTGACTCTTTTCCATGCCATTCAGTGAGTCTTTTGCCCCTGACACACTCGAGATTCTTGCAGCCTGACCAAGTCTTGGCTGTTCCAGTCTGGCTTTCAGAAGAGGCGTACTATTCATGCTGGACATCTGCTTCATTACAGGAGCCTCCTGCGTGACAGGCGCTGCAACTGAAGTTGAACTGGTGATGGCCTCCTGCCAAACTGGGCGAAAGTCTGTTGTCTCAAGAGGGTTTCCCTGAGGGGGTGATTTGAGATGTCCTTGTGAAAACATGGCCAGCACTTTCTCGGGATTCACATCTGGCCTCAATATAGTGCGCACTATCCCCTGACTTTGTATGGAGCTCCCTGAAGCCCCTCCCTCCACCACTGCCCCACCTTTAGGTGCCTGGACCGTAGGCAATGTAGGCAAGGGGGCAAGGGTGGATGAGGTAGGTGTCTGGCAATTGGTGACAGCTGGAATGATGTTGGCGCTGGTAGGGTTTCTGACGTTCTGAATCATGGCACTGGAGGGTGAAAGTACAGTAACTGTCTGGCTGCCTATCTGAAGAGTTGCTTTTGGAAGAACCTGGTGAAAAAAAAAGGTCATATAAATATTCATGCATATCAATGATAAAAAGCTCTATCACTGTACCAGACATATAAATAATGATTGCTAAAACTTGTTCAAAGCACTGAGGCTGACGTCTAAATGTATGTGTCCACTACCCAGTACCAAATCTTCAACTGACGACGAATTACTATGTGGGCACTATCCGTTTACACTACAGGAAAGCATAAAATGATTTCCCACCCAAACATGATCAATTCCCACATGAACAGCCAACAACACCCAAACTATTCTAACTAGTACTAATGTCATCTTTTCAGGTCTTGAAAGATTTCAAGCCAGAGGAAAACAAAACAATTCTGCATAAATCAAAACCAGTCTACAAATCGGTTTTGCGAGAATGATGACTAACTTGAAGATAATGAACCACCTATCATGTAAAAGACATAGACACAACTATAATTATCAGAAAGTCATCAAAAAGCCTATAGGTATCATGCTGCAGGCAAGGGCGGTAAATCAGGAGAACGAATGAAGTCATTCTTCTAGAATTTGATAAAAAAGGGAAAAAAAAGAAAAAGAAAAAAAAAAGGGAAAGAAAAGAACAAAGCATCGATCACATTTTGTTTGCTGTATGAATGGGGTCAGCATTCAGAGAAGTGGAGGCTGTATTGTTTTATAAAGACTGCCAGAACTGTAGTAGCAAAAATGCAGAAATTCTATGAATTTAAATACACCTTTTTTTCCTCTGGCTTTGTTTCAAAACTTTAAATACACAATTGTGTGTGTGTGTGTGTGTGTGTGTATGTGTGTGTGTGTGTGTGTGTGCGCGCGTGTATGCGTCATGTGAGTCTGTGTGTGTGTGTGTGTGTGTTTAGACATTATGTTCACATGTAATATACCCTTACCAACCTGGTGCTATGCAGCACTGCCTTTGGCCTGGCCCATCACAAATGATCTTTTTAAGCCCACAAAGTTGCTCAATATCACATTCAAAGGTTAAAAAAAAAGAAAAAAAAAAGCAGTTCTAATTTTTACACAAGAACAAATGCCGCCTATTTGAAACTACCTAGTTCACTACGACACAAACTACCTAGCTCACTACGACACAATGACCAGCACTCCAGTGATCTACTTATCAGACACATGGCGCAATGACCATTCAAATCTGAATGGCCACCACAACAATGAAAAGCCCTTCGTTCTTTTACAATCTAATCTACCCCCCCTGTTTGTGTCAATCATGCAAATAAATTTGATTAAATACAATCATTTCTAAATAACAGTACCGGAGCCCCGAGGATGATCCAAATTCCGTTCTGAACTGATCTTTGTTATTGTGTCATTTCATTATTTTTTCGCTAATATAAATGTCAAAATTCTGTAAGTTTATGCTGTACTTGTACAATCGTTGCAGCAGTCCACCTGTAGACTAAGTCATTTTGTCTTAAGTTCCAACGAACAGATCATTAACGACATTAAAGCCATTTCCACCATCAGAAACTAGCGCACATATCTGGCAGCAGCCAACTGGACTCAAAGCACTGTCAGCATATGTGTGCTTTCTAATGCTTCTATCTGATTAATCATGTATTCGTATCTATAGATTGCGAAACTATATCTGTCGCACATCAAGAGATTCACTCTGAAACCAGTCATTAAATGGTAATATTATAATTTAATCAGGGTTGTTCTTTTTGTTTTAATTCACACTGTTCCAATAAAAAATGTTCATGCTGCCCCTTAAAATGAACTTTAAACCTTATTTACTAGACTACTACTTTGTTCTTTAAATTGATTTTATAATCACTAAAAATCTAATACTGAGCTCTTTTGATTCACAACATTCTGCACTTTAGACTGTGATGGAACCATGGAGAAATATCTAGATGTAATTGCATGCCATTAGCCAAGATAAGCCCCAGATAGCTACCCCATGGTCAAATTCATGTGTTGTGTCCGGCTAACTGTCTTTGCAATCCAGTGGCTGGCTTTAAAAGGCGCTGCAGGTAAATTAACCACTGATTGGCAAATTCACACCCCTCAGTGTCGATATGTGACATGATGTGCTACTGTACTGTGCTACGTTCCTTACTGTACTGTACTACGTCCCCATGCTCCTTGACGCCATCATTATGCTGCAAATACATACATTGTTTTGTGCCTATTTGGAAGTGTCTTTTCTGATCACTCGTTCGCACAGATTTTGGAAAATGGAAAACCTAATTATGATGAGTTTCACTAACATTGGTTTTTCTATTTTCATGATGCTGGATTTTTTGGTGTAATTAATTTTGCTATCATTGTGCTACTTGTCTGACCGATGTTGTTGTGCATAATAAATAGCTATCAAATTAAGTAAGAGTCCTCACTACATGCTTGCAACGTAAACATAGAGAAGTTATTTATGATTGGCAAATATTACTTAAAATGTTCCGGCTTGTTTATCCTGTGATTTCCAGGGATAATTTTTTTTTTTCTTATCTAACATGTCAAATCAGTGTCTTGCTACTTGGATCGTTTTGCACACAAGCCAGCATGGGTCAAGCTCTCTCCTCAGTCAAGATGTGCATGATTTAACTGCATTACTGTCTCAGTTGCCATACATAGCATGGGCTCACAAAGCTCACCAATAGAAAGAGTGCAGACATCCAGTCTATCATGTCAGTCACAGGTTGGTTCTACCGTTCTGTATGTTGTACCTCTGTCATAGGAGCTGTGTTTCTTCATAGGCTCTTACTTTTTACAATTTTGGCAGTATTCATGATGACAAAGTGTTGTTCATTTGATGTACATTTATTCATTTTATAACTATTGGTTCTGCTACTGATAGTACTGGTAGCTGCGGTTATTTCTTCGTAGCCTCACTAGCAACTTCAAGCATGGCTATCAGTATTATTCATTCAAGGCCTCGCCTAGCTGCTTCAATTACAATTAGACTCTCATTGTTTTCCACTTTGTTTACACCACCGAGACTATAGATGTTTGATGGCTGTAGGAAATAGTACCATTGAATAACTGGCGGTAAAGACTGAACTCTCAGCCACCACAGACAGGAATTTTGTGCATCTGATTTTACACATGGTCACCACAAATTTATACTGGATAGGAACAAGGGTATTATCAGGTAACTTGTTAAACTTTCTGATTTTTTCATTTCTTTTTTTACATGCCATAAATATACTGTTCCTTTACCAGTTTGCTATGTTAACTATTAATTTTGTTAGCCATAATTTAGACATTTTATTTTGTGTCCTGTCAGGCACTGTCTTCTCCTGGTCTAGTCTTCTATTATGTAAATTCAAGAATTTATGTATGCAGCTGACTGGACTTAATATGTTCCTACCTGAGCGAGATCCTCCATCTTCACCCTTTTTCCCTACTTCTATACCCTTATTCCGCTCCAACGTTCTATCCAAACTTTTCCCAATTCCTTCACTTCCCCTTTCCTAGTCTGTCTATCACAAAAGCAATCTTTTTTCAGAGACACAAAGTAATTATGTAAACATTACATGAATGATAGGTTGCGTTTTCAGGTTCATTTTCTGTAGACTTTCAAACTCTTGAGGCAGTTATCAGAAATATATTTTCTAAAAACCGTAAATAACATTTATGGGAAGGCACTATATTCCAATCTCTTGAGGCAGTTATCAGAAATATATTTAAAAAAAACCCTAAAAAACATTTAAGGGGAGCACTATATTCTATCTCCCTCTCTCTGTCTCTGCTTTAGGGAAAGCACTATATATATATTCTCTCTCTCTCTCTCTCTCTCTCTCTCACACACACACACACACACAAACTTACAAGCACACTATCACACACAGCACAAAATATGCACATCATGAAGGGGCAAAACCAGCCACCGTGGCAAAGTGGTTAGCGTTGCGGACTCCCGGCTGGGAGGTCACGGGTTTGATTCCCATCAGAGTCATGTGGGATTTTTCTACCCCAAACGGCTCCTATCCAGAGTTGAGTTTGCTATGGGCTCAGCTGGGAAGACTGGGACCACACAGTCGAGTTTCATCCACTTAATTGACGCGTCTCTGAGACTGTTCTTCAAATTTCCTGACCAACACTGCAGGTGTCTATATCTCTTGGGCCTGGTTGACGTTGGGATATATTATGAAAGGAGGCGTTGAGTACAGCCCTGTCATGCAGTCTCAGACCGAAATGAAATCCGTAGCATCATCTTCATCATCCTCATTCTCATCGATCACCATTAAAAAAAAAAAAAAAAAAAAGAACGGGCAAAAACCACACAGAGGTAAGCTTTCACCCACCTTGTATTCCCCGTTGTTCTCTGTGACAGGTATGTTGCTGTCAGTCAGCAGCTGCCCTCCTATGTTGCGCACTGCCACCATCTGTTTCTGGGGAGCTGCCTGCTGGGGTCTGCCTATCAATGGGGCAGTCAGCTGCTGCAGGAGTGGTGCTGAGATTGCTGCCGCTGCTGGAGCAGAGGGGAGTGCAGTGGAGACTGCCGTGGCCAGAGCACTGCCAGTAGAAACATGGGCCGCTAGATTCAGCAAGGTGCAGCTGGCACTGTTGTCTCCACCACCACTGCTAGCCATCACCACCTTCTGCAGGCTGCTGTTCCCTGGGTCTCTGACAGAAGTTGTGGCAGCAGCATCACCAGAAATGCAAGTCGGTTTTGTACTGCCAATCATCTGGCTCAAGCTGGCTAACACAGCTCCAGAGTTGCTGCTACCACCTGTCTCTAGACACGCCTTTTTGGCAGGGATCGGATGCAAGTCGGTGGATGACAGACTGCGTTTGAAGGTGTTTGGAAGCTGGGTAGCAGACTGTAGGGGAAGAGTTTGTCCATCCTTACTGTCTACAGACGTCTGTGAAGGCACACTTTGTCTTATCACTGGATTGCTGATATCCACAGAAGACTGGGAACAAACAGGGGAGACAATGAACTGACTTTTCAAAGCACCCGGTGTGATTGATAACATTAAGCGATTTTCTGCCGAGTTCAGTGTAGTCACCGATGCCTGGTTCAAAACACTGCAAGCAGAGTTTGGCTGGATTGGAGCTGGGATGGGCAGAGAAGAGGCTGGATTTGCCATGATAACTTTGGAAACAGTACCTGAATTAATTGGGGAAAGAGGAGGAGAGCCAAGACCTGGGAAACTTCCCTGAAGAGCTGAGGAAGCAGACTGAAGACCAGCTGTACCTTGTATGACAGTCTGAGGCATCACCGACGAGGCTGTAGAGTTTATCATCCCCTGTGCACCAGGCTGCATGGTGAAACATAACTGCACCGTTTGCTTCTGTTCCTCAGTTGGACCTACAACAGCCATGGCATGGCCCCCTGCCCCCTGTCCAACGCATACACCAGTTTTGAAAGTCATGTGTTGTTGAGTCTGGCCACCCATCTGCACCCCTGGAAGTCCTCCAGCTGTTGCCAACAGCTGGAGCTGCTGGAGTCCCTGAGCACCTGGCTTAATGGTGGCCAGGACTGGCTGAAGACTGCCTGCTGTGCCAGTCCCGGCCTGGCTGGTGCCCACCAGTCTTATCGTTGTGCCACCTGGCTGCACCCGGCCACTTGCACACCGGCAGGGAGCGACATACGAACCATACTCGGCAGACCCATTCTCTGCGAGTCTACATGGCCCGAGTTGTTCTTGACGGACACCGGTAAGCCAGCAACAGCCAGGTTCTGCAGCTGCAAGCCAACAGGAGCCGGTGTTTGCATAATTCTAGGACCTCCTTGGTGAACTACTCTTGTCCCCTGCTGGACGCTGGAAACCACAGACCCAACTCCTGCAACAGGTGCTCTGATAACACGAGGCATCTGTGCTAATGGGGCAACCGTGTGCTGGTTCAGAATAGGTCCTGGCTGAGAAGAGATCTGAGCCACTCCTGCTGAAGATGTGACTGTGGTCTGCAATACTGTGGTTGCTGAAGAACGAGTGGCTGGTGGAGCATTGGTTAATGCCACAGCTTTAGCTGCCAGCATGGACTTTAGCACCTCAGAGGTAGTTTTTGTCATTGCTGCCGAAGGTGAAGAACTTCCTGCTGCAGTTGGGTTGACAGCATTAGCAGAAGAAAAGGCAACTGTTGTTAGCAAGCTCTGACCATTTTGGTTGCTAGGCAGCTGAGTTTCTGCTGCTAAAGATCCAGCATGGACAAGTGTACTGCTGGTGAGGTTTGTGGTAGGAACTGGAGGATGGGTCTGGCTGTGAAACACTGATAATGCTGGACTCTCTTGCACTGTCGACATTGCCGGAGTGGTTCTGGCATTGGCTACCTGCAGAACAGAACCACCCTGTGGTAGAACATATCTCTGTGAAACGCTGCCAGCCCCTGCAACCCCACGTGGTAAGACCTGCACCACCAACTGATCCTTCCTCGCCACATCCACTCCTGTCAGGGCCTGTCCAGCAGGCAGCACCACTGTCCCGGGCCTCACCACAGTCCCAGCTGGTAACACCCCGGACACTACTCGGTTTCCAGTGGCCAGGGCTGATGAGCCTGACACCAGGGTGCTGGTCAGCACAACAGGACTGTGCTTGGCCTGCACCTTGGTGGTGGTGGGGATGGGGGCCTTTGTGCTCTGAACAATGCGCGTAATGTTCTTCCGAGGAGACAGGGATGGAAGGGTGGTTGGGGAGGGGACTTTGATGTCTGCTGTCGGAAGGGTTGTGTGGTAGCTGGTGACCACTGTCTGCAAGGCATCGTCCAGAGTGGACTGACTGGGAAGACGCACCACTCCTGGAACCAACGGCTGCACTAATGAAGTGGACGGAACTGGTTTCTGCACCCTGGTTGTCACGATGGACAATGGAGAGGTCACTGGCATACTTACTGTTGTCATCACTATTCTCCCATGTGGCCCGTTGTTTGAAGACTTGCTCTGACTGCTGTCTGATGTGCTGGTGGCATCTGATTCCTCAGTCTTACTGGCTGCTCTATTTTCCAACAGCTCTTTTACCGTCACATTCCCTGCATACCTGCATGACACAATTTCCACATTTTCTTAAATCATACGAAGTACAAACCAGCGATTTTTTTTTTTTTTTAAACTAGGGGGTCAGACTTGGTACAAAAAACTCATTTGAAAATTTCAGGGGATCACAAAAATATTCAGGGGTCACACTTTATAACTCAAAAAAATGTACTGAAAACACATGCACACACGCATGCGTACACACACGCACGTGCGCATGCACACACACACACACACACACACACACACACGCCCTTTGACTGGCTCACACACATAAATGCACAGAGGAAGAGACAGAAATCCATAAGAAAAGAGGTACACGTAATAAAGTTAATAAAACACCCTAGCTTAAACATTATTCATTCAGATTTGTGTTCCAAGGTCAGTGAAGTGTTATCAACTAAAATGAATACATATAAGCACCTAAACTATCATGATTTTAACTATGGAGCTTGCTCATAATCTTTGCTGGCTATCTACCTTCTGGACAGGGAAAGAGCCACGGCAGACTATTCCATAGTTTTGTCTTTCTCATGCCTAAAAACTAACTTATACTCAAAATATGCAACCATTTTCACAATAACTTACCTTGGTAAGGATCTTCCAGACTGCAATATCAGAGTTCGGCTGCCAGTAGCATTGTTGACAATCACAGGAGCCTTGAGTCCTGGGCGAGGCAGAACCTGATTCATCACTACAGGAACCCCCACCATCTCCTGCCCATTGGGCGTTGCAACAATCTTCACTTGCGTCACGGTGCCTACACCTTCCTGCACTTTAGCAGGTGCTAAAGAAGCCAGTGCTCTCAGCCTGCTCTGACTTGGCACCTGAGATGGGTCGGGAGTCGATATGGGCTGGGCAGCAATAACTCCCGGCTGACCTTGAGGGGTGATGTACCGCTGGCCTTGTGGCGGAGCAACCTGTCGCACAGCTGTGAGCTGTTTGATCCCCGTCGTTGAGTGGGATGCCAGGGACACTGCAGAGTTGATCCCAGCGCTGCAGGTCACCACCTGTGGCCTTACAATGGAGGTAGCCATCTGGAGGGTTTGTCGAGGTTCCTGTACACATGACAAGCAGGTTGAAAACAACACTTACAAAAATTCAATGGAAAAAATTCTTTACCTGAGAACTGTTTCTAAAGCAAACAACAGCAAGGCAAATTAGATGCAAGATGCTAACTCCATGATTAAGCCATCACTGTTAGAACGCACTTAATTAAATGGTGTCTGCATATACTGGATTAGGGTGGGCACCGGTAAACACAACTGAAGTGATCCACGATCAGTGCAACATCCATTCTGGTGGGCTGTGTCATAATGACCTGTATTGTGGTGCTGAAGTTGTAACCAGCAGAAAGTGTGAATGGCTGTGTATGGGGGAGCCAATGCATTATGGGTAACAAAAAAAAGATGTCACTGAGAGGGCACAGAAGATGAAAAGCAAAAACTAAACAGGAAACTACTACAGATCATCTCCCAGTAACGACTTCCAACAATCCTCAGATGTCACGCCTCGATTGGGAAGAAATTGTTTCATATTCAATTATGAAATAAAACAAAACAGGATAAAGAAAATGAACAAAACCAAAAACATAACCAAATGTGACATCAGGCAAAAAAAAAAAAAAATCAAGAAACTAAAAGGAAACCAAGAGGGAATTCAAGGAGAACCAAAGAAATTTAAAGTTTTTCCATTAATGACAAAACAACAACAACCAACCAAACAAGAACTAGAGAAAAGCTTTACCAGGATGGTCTCTCATGTATACCAGATTTCACTTTTCAGAAATTTTAAGTTAACCCTGGCAAATGACACCACCTACCCATTCCACCCCTCCTCCCTACCACCAGCCAATCTATCCATTTTTCATGCTAAATCACACATTCACAATCAGCCAAAAATATACATTCCTCTTTTTCAGCTATTGTTTGAAATGTATCTTCAAATTAAGCTTTAATTGTCATTTTATCTTTCTTGTCATGTCCACCACATCAACTATGCGAGTGGACAGACTAAACAAACTCAACTACCACACTTTGCATAAAATTAACATGAAAACATTAATGAGGTGATCTTTCAAACCAGAGTTCCTAATAGCATTTCAAACCAAGGGTCCTCTGTTGGACAAATCTGTGGGTCCTTCAGTAAAAACTAAGGTCCCTATCACAAAAATCTAAATTTAAAGAAAGTCGTAATTGTACGGTAGCACATCACAAACACACTCATAAACCATCTCCTCGACAAAAACTGAAAACTAGTTTTTGACAAGAATAGCAGTTATGCCCACTCTACAAACTTTGGATGATTGTAGTTGCAACGACGTGGTGATATAATTCAGCTTTTGAGAATTATTGGCCGTTAATTCCCTGCAGAGAAGCCAAAGAATGAGACTGAGATTTTTATTTTGGGGAATCCATCTTGACAATAAACAAAATTAAAACAAAAACAAAACTGCAGTGCCAGCCTGTTCCTCCACCTACGGCATGAGAAAACTGAGCTAGTTCTAATATGATGCAATGCTGTGAATTCACAAAGGGCAATTACTCTGGCCTGCACATCTGAGAAGTGAACTCCCTGCTTCTTTTTTTCTTTTTAAATAGGAGGAGAGAGGGATCCTGATAAAAATATAGTGATGTTCCATGTCAAGTGGAGAAAATATTTGTTTGGACAGGTAAGTATAATTATTGTAAAACTACTTTTAGCAGTAAATTCCTTTTTTTTTTCTTTTTTTTTTCAAAAAGTCAACGTCGACAGCTTCTCCTAAACAAACTCTAGTCAGACATGAATTCTTCTTCCACCCCTTCTCACTAAAAGATATTTTGTGTTCCCTTTGTCATTCTTCTCCCATCGTTCTTAGTATGATATTACTGTTATGTGATAAAAGACAAAACTGCTAAAAATCCACAGCTCATCAGACTGAAAATATGCAAGTATTTACAAATGAATCACAACAGTTAAAAAAAAAAGGGTTTCAAGGCACAGGCTTGCTGGGAATTTGTAGTTGGTGCAAAGAATACTGCAACAGGAACGGCAACATCACTGGATTATCATTTCTGTCACAGGGCAGTGTGCTGACAGAAATCACTGAAATGATTATAAAATGTTGAGATGCTTTTCAGATTTCCCACATCTCAATCTAAAATTGTCTGACGTTTGAAGATTTAATAGTACTGGTAGTGTAACTGTGATTTTTGGTGTTTTTTTTCTTTATTTCTTCTTTTGTAGAAATCTGTTTTCAAAGTGATTTATTCTGATATTTCTGAAATCGAAAGTGTTATAACAAATATGTAGTTTCTATGTGTATTTTCAGGATGTATATTTACATGTTTTCGTTTTGTCTGAATGTACTTGTAAAAAGAAAAAAATAATAATGGATTTGCCCTCAATCAAAAAAAAATAGTACTATTAATAATAAAATGGAAAACAAATTGTAGAGAATAATGCTACGACACAGGAAATGCATCTCTAAGTTTGATGCCTCTTGCTATCCCAAATCCTCACGGTGTCAACTTCCATCAACTATCCTTCAAGAGACTGAGATCAGTAGGCACTCACCTGACATTGCAATATCCCACTTCTCAAGAGCTTTTCCTTTTGCTCCGGAGTAACAACAAACACTTGCTGCCTTCCTCCTTTCATGGATGCTGTCATCAACAAGGAACTATTAAGGTTCAGTCCTGCCACACTGCCTGATCCAGCTGCTCTAGAGACAGGCATAATTGAAGAAGAGGTGACAGCAGCAATAGCCACACTGGAGGAATGAGATGAAACACTGCTGGGAGAGGTTGGGACGATATCCAGCTTCTTTCTCTCTGTTGTGAAACCCGTTACTGGACGCAGATTTCCTGGATTCTGCGTCGACAGGATCTTCTGCATGACTGGGTGGGTGCTTGAGTGTGCGACACTTACTTTGGGAGCCCCTGCACCCTCTCCTGAGCCATGCGGGATAGGACCTCCAATGACTTTGATGCCTTGAGGTTTCCATCCAAGAGCCTGACCTGAAGGAGAGTTGGCCGCAGCTAACTTTTGAACCAGCTCAGAGGCAGCTGGGCCTCCTTGCTCCACCATGGCCAAAAACTCACTGTTGCTGATATTCAGCTTGATGGTTCCGTCTTCTGACCTGCACACCAAACTGGACATCTGACTGGCTGTGGTGGTGGGGGTGGCTTCTTCAGCTTTTTTCACCACTTTCTTCTTCTTCACACCCTGGTCTTCGATGTTGTTGGGTATCAGTCGCCGCTTCCGCAGACGGCCTCTAGAACTTACATCTGCCTCATATTCTTCAATGTCTCGTTGATCCGTTCCCAAAGCTTCGATACTACCTGCTGACTCAGCTTTACAAGGGACTTTGGGTTTACTGTCAGCAGCAGACACAGAGTCACTGGGAGCATCTTCCGAGTCCTCACTGTCCTTCCCTGACACCGATTCCTCAGCCCCAGATTCATCAGTACTCTGGTCTGAATCCGATTCAGACTCCCACGCCCGTAATTCGTCCACCTGGGAGGAACAAATATGCTGGTCAGAGACACACATGACACTTACATAAACTCTTAAATACAAAATGTTAATCCAGTTTGGACAACATCCGAACATAAATCTTATGGATCTCAAAGTGAATGAAAGAAGTCACTTCCCCCACCCCCACTCCCCCACATTCTGATTTCATAAATTACTATTTGCCTTCAGTTCTACTTATCCTGACTGCAGGACTCAAACAATCCATTTTCTACCTTACTTCCTTTACTGTTTTCAATTTAGATAGCTCCCTCCTCAAATCAACGAAAAGACAGGACTGATAAGATTAAAGTCAACCATGAACCCAAGTGTCAGACTTCACATACTTTGGAAGTTTATTCACACCCACTATCATATTTTCAGATGGTATGGTACTCAGAGACAAAATGGAAAGTACAGAACATAGCCATAATTTACAGTGATAATTCTTACGCATAAATGTGGGTCTCTGACACATAAACTTCCCACCTGACGCACTGGAATTCAGGCCAGTGCATCACAAAAAAGTACCAAAATTTACTGTGATGCACTGATTTTCTCCTGTACGCATTGCAACTATGATTTTCTCCTGTACACATTGCAACTATGATTTTCTCCTGTACACATTGCAACCATGATTTTCTCCTGTACACATTGCAACTATGATTTTCTCCTGTACACATTGCAACTCTGAGCGGCGCATCACACAAAAGGGCTTTCGTCTTACCTACCACGATCAAAGTTAAAAACGTAAATTTCCTCGACATTTTAAAACGTTCTGAATCGATGAACACTTCCGCTTGTGAACTCTGCTCTACTGAAAACCAAAAAGAGTTGTCAAAATAGACTAGGCCCATCCAGTCTACGACTGGACCACAGGATCACCTGATTCAGCTAAGTGGGAAAAGCATGGAAAGCCGTAGGAATTTCGGCTTTTCAGAACCAAAATCTGATAGTTCAGCTGTGGCTTGTGGGTGATAATCCAGCAAATGGAACAAAAGTCGAACGATCTATGCAACATGACCATTTCGGATAATTAAAATGGCTCCACTCTGGACGTACGGATGTGTTGCTCACAGAGCAAGAATGGCCAGTCTACAGTTTTGTCGTAGGTTCCACCAGGCTTTCTATGATCATTGCATGGTGACTGGAATTTGGTCATACAATAAAATATTTTAACATTGAAGGAAATGGTTTGCGTAGTGGAAATTCTGTGGTGATTATCAAAGAGGACATCCCACAAATCAAGTTTCACTGTTAAAATCCTGACAGTGTAGGTGCTCACATTTACTCATGTTAGTTAACACTTTAAAAACATAGGAACACAAACATGAATAGATAATAATTAGCACTGCCTAGAATGTTTTATTAACTTTATTATAAACACCTCTTTTCTAAAGTATTTCTATCTTTATTATAAACACCTCTTTTCTTATGTATTTCTCTCTCTTTCTCTGTGCATTTATGTATGTGAGCCAATGAGAGCACGCTCATGTGTGTATGTGTGTGTGTGTGTGTGTGTGTGTGCGTGTGCGTGCGTGTGGTGTGTGTGTGTGTGTGTGTTTTCACTACATTTTCTAGCAGTTATTAATAGTGACCCCCTAAATATTTTTGTGACCCCCTGAAAATTTGAAACTGAATTTTTCGTACCCAGTCTGAACCCCTAATTTTTAGGAAATAATCATCACTGATTTACCATAATGATTCTACCGCAATTAAAAATTCTACTCACTATTTCAACAAACAAGTGAAGAACCTTACAATGACACTATCTTCAATCAAAAAGGATGATCGCCAGTTGTGAAAAATCCTAACATTCCAAATGTTCACATCAGCAAACTAAAATGAAAGTCACTTACTTTTGGAGTTTCTTCAGCGAAATTAAAAAATTCCTTCTGCAACTTGAGACGAGCTTTCTTGGTCAGTAATGCCAATTTACTTCTGTACTGCTGTAGCTCCACTTGCATTGATACCAGACGTTCATAGAGCTCTTTTTCACAGGCCCAATACTTCACTGTCTTCGGAGTGGACTTGGATTTCTGGCAAATAAAAATACATAGCGAGCAGAGTTTTCCCTTTATCCATAGTCCCAGTTGCATTCAGCATATGGTCCATGTCAATCGCAATCCTAGTTATTATCCATTCTGTCTGCTCTGGACATTTTTCACAGCTAACACAGAACTAGCATACACCACGGTTTTACAATTACTCGTCTGCTTCAGTACTCTTCATTCCATGGACAAACCAAATGAACACCCTAAAAACCATAGCATGCTAGGAAGGATGAAAGACAATCGGTGTATGACATGGTAAGTATACTTAATCAAACAAGAAACAATGATAAGAACTTCCCCCTTTCGCTTCATGTATTGAAGCCATAATTCAAAGCATGAGGATCACGGCTGTTCAGAGCAAGCCACTTAGTTTTGAGAGAAAGGGGAGTTTACAGCTCGCCCACAGCTGCAGAGGCCAAACCGTGAATGCAGGTCAGGGAAAGGGGTGTTTTCTGCAGGCTGCTCCCCACCAGCCAGCTAACCGTGCTGTACTCGGCGAACTGAATGTCATTTGTGTAAAGCCGGTCTGGCAACAATGTGTTCGGCATTGCTGAGCGGCCATTACAAGTGGGGCTGTTAGTTTGATAATTAGTAGTTGTCATGAAAAATGTAATATATCTGTGCTTTTGAGATGACTGAGTAGGCGAATTCCCGACAATTCTTTTAATACCAAACTCGACTAGGTTTATTTTCCTGTAGATAATGTAGATACGGCATGAAAGCTTGTACACAAGTGGTCAGGCGATATTCAAACAATGACAACACACACACAATTGTGCAAAAATGACATCACATTCTGGGAATTTAATTTTCCCTAGTTAACTAGTACACAAGTTTGATACATGCCTCTGCTTGGACTACAACAACAAAAATGTTGGATTAGAAATGTGTAAGCCTTGTTTGTTCGGCCCTTTAACTAAGTGTCTCGCATGGGACGGAAAAATAAAGCTGTGGGATGTGAGCATTCACCTGGATGGTTCATTATGTGGGTGGGGATGAGGGAAGTCTAGGTGCCAAAATGGCGGTGTTAGCCTTTATGAATGATATCTCTTTTGTACCAACATTCTGAAATTCCCTACATAAAGTAAAATGAAAGGATTCTTCTGAAAACCAGACAGTTGCCTCAGGATCATGTTGCACAGAAGCAGAGCATGCCAACACTGCTGAAGAGGCGATGGCCCAGAACTTGTGCACCTGGGGCTTAAACAAATGACACTGCTTGTAAACCCCAAGGTGGTTCGAGAAATCTGTCTTGAGACACTGCCTGCAGAGATGTCCTTGCAATAATTCTGAATGAGAGATATGAAAAGGCGATGCTGAGAAGATCGTCAGCTTGGACCATTCTTAATGGAAACGCTGACAAGAGCAAACCATCCTGTCTTCTTTGTCTTTGCCTTCCAGGATTCTCGAGAGAGCCTGGATGATGGAAAGAGGCAAGGGAAAACTCAGGTCTCAATTCTTACTAATCTTAGCCAGAAACTGGGGAAGGAATAGCATGCAGACAGATGTATCTCCATGTGTAAAGCAGCATCTAGCTGGGGGGGGTAGTGGAGGTGGGAATGCAACCCCTGCAGGCCAGTCTTACAGCCTGCAAAATGAGCCACACATGAAGGTGGAGAACCTGAGGGTTAGTGTGTAGAGGAGATCCTGCCAAGAAGGCCATTCCTGATGAAGGGCATAAGAGAACTGGAAACAGCTGAAAATGAGGGCTGGGGCTGGCCACAAGGGAGTTGTCAGTAGCAGGCTTGGACATTTGGCCCTAGCCTTCTTCACCACTCTCTGCACAGCCGGCAGAGGTGAAAGAATACTCACTCAAACCCTTCCAGCTGAGTGACATATCTTCCACTGCTCAGGCTTCCTGGCCCTGAAAGGTCAACTGAGGATTGTGGGACCAGGAAAAAAAAAAACTTAACACCTGACATTTATGTCTTAAGCAGTGTTTGGCGATAGAATGAAGGGAATGAACGTGAATATGCACTATGGACAGTTTGTTGGGTGTCCTAGAACTGCATTAGCTGTGAAAAATTACAAAACAGAGCCAGCAAATCACTACTTGGATAAAGGTAAACATGGTTCAGTGTATGTACCTAACAAAGGGACAAAAAAGCTCGAATTACAGCCGTAAGTAGATAAATAATCAAAATGATTAGAAAATGTTCAGGTTCAAATTGATCTGAAAGCAAAAACCAGTCAGAATGTAAACACTTTAAAACAATTCAACCCATGATTCTAATATTCTTTAAGCAGTCTTATACCTTCCCCTTTATGTTGCTTGTGAGAGATTGTCATGTACAACACTGTAGCTCCCATTCAATCCTCTGTATACAAGCAATGTCAACCAATATTCGGTTATTCTTCATATTCTTAAAAAAAAAAAAATTGGGAAAAAATTAAGGATCCGGACTTGGATCTGGACTTCCGACTGTGGCAGAACATACCTAACCCACCAACAATGATACCAATTAAAGTCTGTTCATGCATTTTACTTACAGTCCAAAATGATCTACCCCTACACCATAGTCTGACTGTGGCCCCATAAGCTAGCCTATACTATCTTTTACCTGTCTTTTTCCTGCTCGCGGTCCAGGTGAAATCTGTGGTGAAGACTGCACCTGCTCTGGGTCAAACTGTTTGATGAGTCTGTCCAGTCCCTCCATGTCTTCCACAATCAGCTCAAATTCTCCTGGATCGGGTACCTTACATAAGGTAAAACAAGCAGAACAGAATTTATGGAAAAGCTACAATCAATGTTTTACACTGATGCAGTATTTAGATATTATTCTTTCCTATGCAAAGTTTAACAGTTTCTAAAATGTTCATTTTGAATGTTAAAACTAATAAAAGACAAAATTTTTTGCAGTTGTAAATTTCATGTTCACTTGTCCAATCTGTTTATCATCAATTTTACACAACAACAAAAATGAAATCATATGAAGGTTCTCCATAGCCCAAGGGAATCATTATGATGCACAGAAATTGAAAACAAGGCTCAAAGATGGTGAGAAATTGACCAGCATGTTAGTTTCTGTTTCCTGTTCCAAGCTTTGACATGTCACAAACAATTTATATAAGCTGTAAATGTCCTGATCGTCACACAATTTCACGTCATCTCACTTCACGTCATCTCACTTTTAATTATATGTTTGGCCATGATGTTCACACTGATTAAAGTTACTGATAAGAATAAAAGATGCTGGGAGCACATTTTCGCTCCAAGTAATGTTCCCATGATTCAAGTGTCAGATTTTTTTATCAAGACATGAATTACATTAATGCCGCAATTCTTCACAGCATGATCTGTCTCAAATGATGTTTAGTGGCCAGACAAAGGGCTTGTCACCAGAATATATTACTTCTGGGTAAAGATCAGTTCACGTATATCAGCCACGTATTAAAGAAGGGTTAATCAATGTCCCCCCCCACCCCCACCCCAATGAAAGAAAACAATTTGTTGACAGCAAGTTAGTAAGATTCATGTCTTGTTGAGCTGATATCCCAACTGACATGACTTTCTGTGTAGTTTGTGAACATACATTTGTCTGTAATCTAAATGTCATGCATTTAATACTAATAGTAGTCAATGCTGGGGAATAGATAAATTCTAGTTTTAATGTACTTAATGCTTGGTATGCTTTTTTCAAATTAAATAAAATTCCAACGTACAAAGGACTTGACGATCAGACAAAAATGTTATTGAACTCAATATTTGTTTCATTTTAGCATGGTTATCAACTGTAAATGGTAAAGAGATAAAAGACAGATCGGATGGACAGACAATGATAATAATATTCTTCACTTCTGTCATGTCCCCTGTCCGAACAACACATTCACATTCTTCGAACAACACATTCACATTCTTAAACTTTCATTGAACGTAATTTCAAAACTATTGTGTGAACTGCCCTTCCAACTGGCATACTTTTTATCATAGGCTTTCAAAAGAGCATAGTATGCTGTCTTGAAAAGTGTGAGAATTTTCATCAGAATACCTTGTTTTGCCCATGACCTTTTATCGCCTTCTAAGTTACATTCAAAACAAACAAGACACGGAATATGCAAAAAAATTAACTTCTCATACTATTACGCCAATGAAAAATGTTTGTCAGCTCATTATTGTTTATTTCCTGTTTCCTTCATGCTACATTACACTTTATAGCATTCAAAATGGGGGAAAAGAAGATAGAGAACTATAAAGGGGGAAAAGGGGTGTTAAGTTTTTCTTTTTCTTTCTTCTTTAACAGATCATGCATCCAAAAGTCTTCCACTTACATCACCGACTTACAAGTTCCAAGTACACTCCCCTTACCTCTTTCCACCCCATCCACCCCATCACAAAAAAATAAGTACCATTATCATGCACTGCATTAGGTACTCAATACTAAGCAATTAAAAAAAAAACAGGGAGTTAAAAAGCTCCAAACAATCTCTTACCATTTCCTCCTCACTATAATCAGCATGGTCCAACAAAGCATTGGAAACAGCCTGGTCGCCATGCTCCTGATTAATCTTGGAATCCAAGGCCCCATTACACTGTGAGCTGCAGGTACTGTCATCATTCTGCAGACTGGAGTCTTCCGTCTTTACATCAGAGACTTTTCCAACTTGGTCCTCACTACTGTTCACGTCATCCATGTCTCTCTCTTGTTTAATGCTGTTGATAACACTGCCATCACCAACACTTGTGTAACAACTATTGTTTTTCTCCCCACTCTCTGGAATGTGCTTGGCATCATCTTCGTCACAGACTGCACCAGCGCTGGCTATGCGAGGGGGTGTTTGGAATGAAACAAAACCAGAATCATCACTGTTGCCTTCTTTCTTAATGGAACTGAGGTTGGCCAGTTTGACTTTGGTGCTAGAAAAGGGAACAGGTGTTGAGACGGTCACAGAAACATGGTTGGTGGATGGATTTCCTGGAGCTGCACTTGAGCGGTTGGTATCACAGGTCACTGATTTCAGATTGCTGCCATCAGAGGCTGTAGCAGAAGGTGCTGGAGTGGCGTCAGCAGAAGTGGGACATGTGCATTGTTTCTTGTCATTGACCTCAAGTTGTATATCACAGCCGTCTACTGGTTTGTCACAATCAGCACTGTCCTCATGAGTTTCAGAATCTCTATCACATTTGATGCTGTCAGGTTCTAGTTTGATATGTACACCATCAGACTCTGTCCTGTTATCTTCCACTGAACATACATGGGAATGTGTAGACTGACCAACTTTCTGTACACTATAAACATCAGAACAATCCTGACTCTCTGATTTTATCTCAGTCTGTGTCCATACACGCTCTTCTGCTTCTGTACTAAGCTTGCCATTCACCAGCTCCATCTCAGTCTTCACATCTCCATCAAAGGCACTAGTGGAGGAAGGGGTATCAGCACGTCCATCCTGGGAACTTTCGTCTCCTATAGTGCTGACACTTTCAGCATCAGTTATCTCCTTGGTCACATTCTTAGCTCCTCGACTTCGCCGGCTTCTTTGTCGCAACAAAGATTCCAAATCCATGTTCCCGAAGAAGGTGGACTCGGCACTGTTCCGAGTTTTCCTTCCTTTTCCAAAAGGATTGTTCACAGAGAAACTGTCAAGTGACAAAGAGTCAGGTGCAGGCGAATTTCTAGCACTGGCCTGCCGAGAGCGTCCATTTGTCTCCCTGGGCAAGGGCGAGGAGTGTCGGGAGCTGCTGGCTCGTGACTTTGTTCTTGTGTCACTGGGCGCTGGTGAAATCGTGCCATCTGTTTCCGAGTCGTTCAGAGGAGTTGCACTGCGTGACTGCAAAAGGCAGAGCAACAGATCAATGACAAATATCTAACTACTATGAATGTTTAATGATACTTTTGAGTACAGATCTGTTGAACCCAAAATTTCCATTTGATTCTGATCTTGATGATCTTGTAACTCCTGTGAAAAGCCTCCAAACTCATATTTCATCCTTGTCTGATCATCATAGATAGTGCTATGCAGGCCCAAGCAGGGGCAGCCTTGTTACTGGTGAAATACTTATCAAATGAATGGAATCCTACATTTCAGGTTTTGTTCCGATGTCTGATTGTCACCATCATGGTTTAATATATTCTCTCCTTTCTTCTTTGCTTTCTTAAAAGTGTTATTGCTTTAAAACATCTCTGACTGACAAAGTCCATGCCTTGTAGGCATCAATGTGAAATTCAAGCAACATTTCAAAAAAAAAATTCATCATATGTACAAGCATAAGAACTACTTCTTTACTTTATTATTTATATGTTTTCAATCACACTGTATAGCTATGATACACACGAAGATGGCTCCAAGACAATTTGTAACTTTTTTTAAGTAACTCGACACAATCTTGCTGATCCAAAAATAACTTTTCCGAGCTTTTACTTTCATGATTTCCAGTTTATTCAAGAAGTCCGTTAGCTCTAAATAATCTGTTTATTTATTTCTTTTCAAAGTGAAGAAGTGTATGAACATATGAATGCATAATACAGCTGTCCATTTGTAAACGGTGAATAACTGGAAAAACAACCTGCCTCAATTCTTTGATCCACTAAGCGCTGCTCTCATGATCTGCTGAGGCAGATCTCCTTCATTTCCATGATTAAGGCAAGTTTGTACCTTTGAAAAAATACAGAAATAACTTCCAAGGGCCTGAAGAGGACACTGTCGAGTAGCTCCACAACTAAAAGCAGCCACTATTGTTCCTGTGGGGCTTTGTATGCTATGGGGTATTGTTTAAGTGCAAATAACAGTACATTTTCTCTCCGGTGGGAGGTCTCATATTCACCTGAGACCGACAGCTGTCTACCTATAAACTGCTGGAACAAGAACTGTGACAAACAAGCCTGGATTGTAAATGGCAAAATCAAAATGAGCAGAGTGATACAAAGCATGCATACGTGCACACACAAACATTCACACAATACTGCATGTAGACATTCCCTCACCCGCTTTGCATTAGATCCATCAAGGTTCAGTTTTCTCTTTGCACCACTTTTACCCTGCAATCAGATTTCACAGATGAAACATAACATCTGAAAACAAAAACTTTTCAGCTAAAAAAATAAATTGAGAAAAAAAATAGTAAACAAAGCACTCACAGACGTTCCCAATTCCATCACAAGAAAGCCATTTACAACTATCATTTCTTTGCTTATCTGCTTGGTGTTGATTGTTTGACAAGCAACAAATCATGAGCATTGCTTTATGGCTTATACCACGTCTGCAGTTTGGAAGACATTTTCAGAATACGCTATCTCTTCTTCTCCATTTCTAAAGAGTGTTGAACAGTTCAGCAGGAATTCGTTGTCACTGCTGTTGATCATTTTTCATAACTTCACTCTTGCACAACAAAAGCGCTGGACAGGGAATGTACTTATCAGACGCAAAATTGATACTAACAGATGCAATGCTTTGACCATAAATGAAATTATAGAGGTGATCAGCATTTGTGGAGAAGACAAAAATAAGAACAAACTGACAAACAAAACACCAGGCAAGACTCTGGAAGGTAAAACCACACCATCTGAAAGCAAGCTGTTCTTCCCTAAATTACCTTGACAGGTTTTCGACTTCTTTGAGCTTCTTCTTCATCAACATTCTCTCCCTCTTCCTCATCTCTTACAACCGGAACAGGAGGTCTTCTCTGTCGGTAGATGCGCAGATTTGGTCCACAAAACTGCGTGAAGTGAATATACTGGCTGCCATGTCGGTCAGCTCCTAACAGCAGACCCCTCTGATCCATCGGGTCCTGATTCTCAATAGCAGTGCGAAGGTTTTCTTCCTTTTCCTGAACATAATCAAAACATCCATGAGCACAATTCAAAACTGAACAAGTTTTTTCCCCCCTTTCCCCATTTACAAGTAATGAAAACCAAAAGCAAAAAGGTCTTTAATAGGTCACCTTCCAATTAACTTCACATCTATCGCATAAAACCCATTGAATTAGTCGTGCATATCATTTTTGACGTGAAGGATAGCCAGTTAGCCACACAGCAACCATGAGTATTGCCAGCAAAGCATAAAATAAACAAACAATACTATAAATTTATGGACTGCGAATTCTCCACTCTTAAACTTTCCATCACATGAGTAATTCTCAAGTCAAATCTGCTTCAGAGAAATAAAACAATGAGCCCTGGCACTCACAGTCAGCATGTATAATGATGAATTTTACACAAAAAATCTCAATAATGATAACAGTGGATGTGATACGCCTTGTTACTTAAATCACAGAGTCAACTCACGTGATAAACCATTTATATACAAACATACACACACATGCACGCACACACAATTATATGCTGACCTGTCTTACATATAACCAAGTTTTTTTTTAGTCTACACGAGTCATTAATTCCTATCCAGACTGCCATTATAATTTGTAAGTTGCACCTAATCAACCCCTTTCCATCCTAGTAACAAATACATGCACATGCACTCAAACACCCTCAAACACTCTCACACAAACGCACACACATACGCATACCATGAGCATACATACACTCATTCCCGTAATCTCTAGTATTGAGAACCATACTAACAGTCAGTTCGAAGAAGCATTCACCCAAAGTCCTCCACATATCATGTTATAAATATTTGCACACTCACATGGTCAAAACCATGCTCAGTCCAGATAGTAACTTACCACAAGATAGTCACACAGAGACTTTAAGATCCAGACTTTTCTGTAAAAGCTGAGATTGTGAAAAAGCTTCTCCTTCAATGGGTTTTTCACACCTGTGTAACATAAAAGGTAAAGTAAAACCTATTAAACACTACAGTTCCACTGCAATACTTTGAGAGAACAAATTTATAAACCAGGCAAATAAAAAGCACAATCAATAAACCATAAATACATACACCATACAATTTTTTTTCTTTAACGTTTCAATTCTTATGAATAGCAAATGAACACTCCAAGGTAGATTCCTCAAAAATCCCAAATTGATTTTGATGCGCAAACCGATGTTTCAAAGTCAGGAGATGTCATACTCTCATCAAATTTTGTCACAAAAGACCACAGGCATGGGACTTAAAACAGGTGAAAAAGGAGGAATGTCAAGTCTGGGGTTTGGGTACTGCTGAAGGCCCCTGGTAGGGCCCACAGGCAAAACCTCTGCCAGGGGTCAGGGGGTAAAGTCTGCAAAAGCTATTTTTTAGTCTTTCAAAATCAGAGTTGGGGATTTCATTATTCTAAAATAAGCAAAACAACAAACAAACATCTTTGCCCTTTTAACAATACTCATACAAAAGCAGAACCTGGATTGCTGAGGTTGGATGTGGAGTCTTCACACCCAGCTCCATGGTTCATTCAATCTTTTCTTTTCCCTTACACAGCCACACAGACATGTCCACTTCCTCCTCCAACCAACAGAAGTTCTTCTTGCTTAATACCACTATCCATTTCAGAAACATGACCTTTTTGTCGCATGATAGTTAACATTTTATGCTGTGATTGCTCTGCAATTTATGAAGTCCACTCGAATGCACTTTAGTCCAAATTGTTCTATAACTCTTAGGATTCACACTAACACATGCATGAATCTAGGCAGCTGCAGTGTTACACACAGGGAGTAAAGCAAGAGGAGTGACATCATGCAACAAGTTCTCCACCCCACTCCTACCCTTTAATTTTCTTTCCAGATTTGCACAAATCTCAGGAACTGCCTCCAGGGCTTTTCCAACAAAGGATTTCAGCCTGAAGGAGGGAAAAAAAGGTCACTTGGCTGAGACAGCACACAATCCAGCAATATCCACACATTTTCAAACACTAAGAATCTAGTATCTAGTTAAAACACACTTACCTGATTAATTACATCAAACATAAAAGTACTAAACATTCCATTTTGAATTTTTTGTTGTGGTGTGATGTCCCTTTTGATTATGTAAATCTCCTAATATAACTATGTCTGCCACAAAGCTGAGGGCTTCAAACCGACTTCATAAATATTTACCAATTTGTGACAACACTGTACCTGAAAATATTCTGTTAAATTTGTTTTACCTCAAAGTATGCACTTACCTATAACATCAAAGCTTTGCTCCACCAGGCCTAACTTGCATGCCGCATGAAATTTATTCCCACAGCAACTATCAAGCACCTTGTACCATGTGTCCATCACTTCTGAGAGCTTTCTGGTCCACACAGAGTATGGCATGTCTGGCATACTTTTTTCCTCCCTGAAAAAAAAAAGAATTGATTATTATGTTAGATGTCCATGAACAATGAGAAAAATACATAAAATCAAAGGAAATTAGCAGCCAATTCTTTTCTTTTTTCACACCAGCCTGTACACAATTTCTTACAGATGGAATAATGCTCAATTTAGGTAGGGATACAACATACTGTTACTTAAGAAAGTATCTTTTGTTACCTACGCTTGTAGAATTTACAAAGCCTAACAACTACATTGTTGTACTTCCTAGGAAATGAGGCTAAGTAACACTGTGATAAAATTTAACACACAAAAAAAACCCCCCAGCTTCACCAGGAGAATATCTGGCATAAATTTGCTTTAAACATGGCTCAATCATCAAAATGTTGCACACAATGCTTTCAAAGATTTTCATGTAAAAAGAATGGCCAGGAAGAGGTTTCTTTTCTGAATCGTAGAAAAAAACCTAGTCTACAGTCAACAAATCTGCAATACCTTGAGCTGCAAACTGTGAAGAATGAAACTCTTCTCGAGTTCTGTGAAGAAATTTGGGCCGATTGTTTGAAGGATGCTTTGTAAATCTCAATTAACAGGAAAGGGTTGGAAAACAAAAAGAAAACGTAAGGATGGAATGCCAACAGTTGTACTGTATGTTATAATGTTCTTATCAAGTACTAACATGTACTTAAACAACAGAACAAGCAATGAACATCACAGAAAGTAAAAAAAAAAGAAGCATGGTTCAACAGATGGACAAAAACATATCTAGAAGGCAGATCAAATAGCAAAAAACCTTACAAACTAAACACACATGCGTAGAGACAGAGACTGGCACAACATTCCAAACACACTGTACACTACACCATGAAGTGATGAAACATCCGCACAAGGACTAGGGCCAGTCTGGGACAAACTCCATTCACATCCTTTAACACAGTGCTCCCACCTCTTTTCCCGCTGGTAGGGTGTGCTGAGGAGTGCTGTCATGATCTGATGCAGGCGTTTGCTCTGCCGGGCCATAGCCAGACAACGCTCAAGTTCATACATCGGCACCTCCTCCAGCACAAGAACATCACGACACAGGAACAGGAACAGTCCAATCTGGGGAAGCTGTTTAAACCAATAAACCACAATTTTTAGAAAGAGAAGGGGTTAGTTACCGCCAAGGACATAGACAAGGTACAGGACAAGACACAATGCATTTCGACTCTTGGGTCTTCTTCAGGAAAAAACAAGTAAAAAAAAAACAGAGAATGAGAAACCACTTGTCTGGTCATGTTGGAGCAAACCGGTAAAATGGCCCATAGTTTGGATCATGTGTATATGAAAGATAATTCAGTCATAAGGTACTTCAGATTATCAAATGATCTGGACAAATATTAAAGGGTGAAAGCTTAAACCAAATAATTATGATACCAATAAAGCTTTATAATTGTAGTGTGGAAAAAAGCTGTGTTAAAAGCTGTTGATAGTCTTTTACTTACACATAACTTTAAGTTGAATCAAAAGTACAAGAAAAACAAAGAAATCTTGACATTCTGCAGTTCTACACCTCTTTGAGGAAAACAATGAAAGCAAAAAGAAAAAAACAAAGGGGAGCTGCTTTTAATAACTGAAACTGAAAGTTATTCATTATGTTACACTATTCAACAGCTCAATTATATCAATGAAGATTGGCTTGGTTACATTAACCATACACCAATTGAAGCCCTGATTAATAATGCCATACAAAGCAGGAAAATCAATGTTCCAAACTACTACTTCTTTGCCTTTTTATCAAAATGTAAATCATTAACTGTAGCCATGCATCAATAACACAAAATCAATATCAATGTTACACACTCTTTTTAACTGTTCTCACCCTCTCTCTCTCTCCTATACAATCATCATAGCTAACACATATAGAGAGATAGACAGACAGAGAGAGAGAGATTGATAAAGCAAAATGAAATCGAGGTGTCTGACCTCTGACCAAACCTTGCAAAACCTGATCTCTGAGCAAGACCATGACTCTTGTAAGGAAATAAACTAGATCGTAGCATTACTATAAACAAGGCAAACAAAAATGAACATACAGTATATGACGTACAAATAATATACAAAACAGACAAAAGAATTTTTATGCAGCATGAGAAAGACAATGTATCAAATATTCATATTTTGTCATTCTCGTGCAGATGGCTATAAAAAAGCATTGTTTTTTTTTCTTCCCCCCCCCTCCCCCCCACTTTTTTTTTTTCAGGGGAAGGCTTGTATGTCTGTTATCTGTAACACCTGAAGACATCTGCTTGTCTGTTTTGTTTTGTGTATTAAACATGTATTATTTTACATCTTATTTTGTGTGTTCATTTATACTTTCCCATCGTAACACCGAGTAATCCAATTTCATCTCAAAGAACCATTGTGCAAAAATTACTAACAAAATACTTTGCATTTTCATAAAAATATAAACCACTACAAAACACACCAAAAATGCAATGATTATATTTCTAAATCTCTATGTACCATACACATACAGTCATCCATCCATAACCCTAGTGTTGTTGGGGCATTCTTTGCACCGACAGTCATCTATCTTCACCTGTCTTCTGCTGCTCCCTGGAAATCACCAAAGGTCAAGCCTGTGCATGCCAGAATGTTGTCTTCCAACTTTTTTCCCTATCTACCCCGTCTGTTTCCTGGTACCCTTGAAGATCAATAGCTGCCTCGATTCTTTTCTGCACTTTCTCCACTGCAGCAACATTGCATTTCAAATACTTGGATATGCCTATGTACGATACATATACACACACAAAAGAACATGAAAGGAAACGACTGATGTGCCATACCTCCCAGGAATGTTGAATGACTGATTTGATTGGTTCTACAGTCACGTTCTCTTCCTCCCAGTCGATCAGGTCCCTCTCGGCAGCGGCCTGAGCAGCACGATGCTCTTCTTTCTTCAGTCTCCTTTCTTCTCTAGCCTTCTGCTCTTCTTCCTTCCGCAGATGGTTTATCATTGCTGACGAGTCATCAAGACGATGATTGGCTGTCCGCTTTCTGAACCCTGGATGTATCATTGTGGTTATGAAATTTACAGCACATATATGGATGCAGATTCACATACATAATATCATTTTAGGTGTTATAGTACAGGAGAATGTGCCCAAAGAATAATCTAATGTGACCTTGATCATGGAACAAAAAAAATCCTTGGAATGTCCGAGCTTCAATAATTCTTAGCAACCTAGCAATGTCTAAGCTTTAAATCATTCCTAGCAGCGCACCTGTGCCTTCTGTCACTTGAATAGTTCTTCAGAAATGAACCTTAAACCTTTTGTAACCTTTTTGGCTTCTTCATCCTGATTAAAAGATTCAGTTCAAACAACAAGAAAAATTAACATTTTTTTTTCTTCTGAAAAAGAATAATTGTAATGCAAGTCTAGAGTGGAAATCTGATAAACATTGACTAATTTGCACAACAAATAATAAACATACAGTCAAAGCCACTTATAATGAATCGCCAGGGACATTCGAATTAATTCGTTATATCCAGCTTTCGTTACAACCGACGCGCCGGTTATAACGAATATTGATCTGGTTGCTTTGATATATCCGGCACGACATCTCTCTCTCTCTCTGTGCCCACACACAAGATGTTGCTGTTGTGTTGTCATCAGATGACGAACTTGTAATTAAATCAGTTGTGAAATTCGAAGGGTAGTCAAAAGTAGGATAACACATTATAAGAGATATATATATGAATGAATAATACTATTCATCGCATGTAGAGGAGATCATCATTTGATTGAGTGGACAGTTGAGTCAGTCTTACAATTTCTGTTTGTTTTTCCTTTGTAACGTTATTGTATTACTCCTGTGAGTGAGAACATCTGGAAACGTTCCGATTTTATGTGTTTCTGTTAACCTTTGATTTGATACCTATTGGGAATAAGTGGGTACTATCTGATAGCAATGAAAGGAAGAGGTAAATGTTTTTTGTCCTGTTACCGCCTCCTCCCTTGGTAATGACAATAAAATATACTTGTCAAAGTGTCTCTCTCTCTCACACCCACACACACACACACACACACACACACACCCATTTCCAAGAAATGTTTCCCGGATACAAATGTAAACACTTCGTTATACCTGGTTCAACCTCTTCACAGAACCCAAACATATGATTCGCTATAGGTGGCTGCTTTGTTATAACCGGCATGATCGCCCTCTGGGGACCCCAAAACCATTTCGTTATAACCGGTATTTCATTATAACCGACTCTGTTACATCCAACGTACTTTTAGTTATTTAAAAGAAGGGTTTTTGCCAGGACCAACCTTTTTGCTTCGTTACCTCCGGCATTTGTTACATCCGACCTCGTTATCAGCAGATTTTCATTCAGCAAATGTACATTTCTATCAAAGAAAAAGGTAGACGAATAATACATGCACACACATCATGCACACATACACACCACACACATACTTACCACTTCCACAAACATTATCTTGCACTTCTTGCTTGCTTAGCCATGGCATGGAGCTGTCTTGCGCAATTTTTGAGCGGATGTCCCTTAAACAATCAATCAATGAAGAATTTCAAAACATTATCTAAAATGTAGTAGACACAGATGAACAGCTTCAACTAAAGAAAGCAGAAAAGATTTTTCAAAATGATCATTGATAATACTTCAAGTCATACTCGATACTGGGAATCTTAAAAAAAAAAAAAGGTAACTAAAGAAATAGAAATAAAATGAGACCTACTAAAAAATTTTAATATTTTCATCAGAGAGGGTGCAGAAACCATGCTTGAAGGAAGATGCACAGAGAGAGCAAAGAGAATGTGCACATGACAAAGTTGTAGATCAGAGAGATAAACAGAAGCAGCGCTAGTGACAATATTGTAGCAGTTGCAGGCTGTCCAATAGTCAACTCCAGCAGAAACCAGGGTCCAGTGGAGTTTCATCAAAAAGGGACACAGGGTTCATGACACTGAGCCTTGAAAATAAGGCGAGCAGCAGACTTTTGGACCTTACGAAGTGGATGAGGATTCTGGCTCTCCAATATATATACAGCTACACCCAGGTTCATCTTATCACACCCAGTGCACTGTTGTCAACAGGACCAGAGCAACCTGTTCAAAGTTGTTAGGCAAGTCAGCAGATAGGATACTGCCTTGCTTTGGGCATGAAACATTTCCTTAGGGCACCACCATGACCAACCCATTACATTCGCCATAAACTTACACAACTGGCAACTTTTGACATTACCTCTCCAAGGCCATGGACCTGCAGATGAAATGGAAACCGAGGTCATCAACATCAAGGCAGGGCCTGAAGGGCCATGGAATCTAATACTTTTCTTTTTTAAATGATGATCAGAGAGACAAGGCAGGGCCTGGAGGGCCATGGAATCTAATACTTATCTTTTTTAAATGATGATCAAAGAGACAAGGCACGGCCTGGAGGGCCATGGAATCTAATACTTTTCTTTTTTAAATGATGATCAAAGAGAATGACTATAATGAAGATTAGTACTACCGAGATCCATTCTGATTTCAGTCAAAACTACACCAGTACATTACAGGGATACATGTATTCTATGCTCTCTTTCGCTGTCCAACAGGCCTGAAAGATATATAAACACGAACACTTGGCTACAGTGTTGGTCAGGAAATTTGAACAACATTCTCAATGCACCCAAATTACATGAAACTTTGTTGTGCTGTTCCAGTCTTCCCACCTGAGCCCATTGCACAATGACCTCCTAACAGAAACCTGCTGGGGCCAAAAAATCGTACAGTATCTCTAATAGGATTTGAACCTATGAGAATGACATCCAAACCAAAAAAAGTACCCCTCAGAATTGAACACAGCAGCAGGTAAATGAAAAGACATTTTTTGACATAATCTTACCACACACACATGAAAAAAAAAAGAAACATACTAAACATGTTAACCAATAATTACTTACGATTTCAACAGGTTCAGTTTCTGCTTCAAGATAACAGATATTTTGGCTGCTTTTTTGGATACAGGATGACCGATGCCATTAAAGCGCTGACAATTGTAAATCATCAAGTGGAAGTCATTGACAACCTGTGTGATGGAATCATACGCCCCTGTCTGGAATTTTTCTTTCACTGAAAAATGTAAAAACAAATCACATCCAATCAATTCATCCCTAACAATCAAGCACTTATATTACAATTTTACAATTTTGTACCACTGAAGTTAGAATCGGGAAAATCTGAAAGACGGACAAAAAATGGACACACACACACACAGACACACACACACACACACGCACGCACGCACACACGCACACACTAAAGCTGGAAAGCTTATTCTTTAACCCTCAATAAAGATAATTTTGACTTGATGACTACACACACATATACAATGTCATACAGACTGACCAACACAAAAAATACATCTAAACATTAGAGTATTTATTACTTAAATATTTTTTTAAAAAGTTATACCATAGTATTTACTAGCAGTTGAACTGAAATCATTCAACTGAAAAATTTCCAGTAATTCCACAATTTCACTGACAGGCAAATTACAGCTTATTCCATATAAAACGCTTAAATGAATTTTGTATATCTCTTAAACCCTTGTCAGTTTGCTGTCGCTAGACTGGATGCTAATTCCCCGAGCAACACTGGAAACCAAGAGCACTAAATAACCATTCATTTCATCTACTTCTATACATGTGTCAAAGGCTGTAACAGTAAGTGTGCGTGAATCTGTATTGTATGAGAGTGTGTGTATGTGTGCGGTGCATCTGTGTGCATGTTACTATTGGATGCATGTTTTGTGTGTGTGTGTGAGTGTGTGTGTGTGTGTGTTTGTGCGCATGCACATACGTGCATTTCATCAAGCTTGAAACCAATCATTATTTAAGTACACTAACACAGTAACACTACTACCGAGAACACAAGGCCGAAACTAGCACCAGCAGCAACACTTGCAGACCTTTCTGACAAATGCAACCAAACATCCGGATAAATGCTATAAATACAAACCAGAACATTTTCTTTGCTGATAATAGTGCTTAATAAGGGAAGGGAAAGGTAAGGTGAAGAGGAAGGGGGGGGGGGGGGGGGGTTGAAAAGATCTGCAACATTGTAACACATGACACACATCATACCATGCAGATGCAGCCAGTAAACAAGTGAGGCAGCATGAGAAAGCAACCGTTGAAATAAGTCTACATAACAAAAATTTACAGAGTTTACTTACTGCGAGAAAGACACATTGGTTCGTTTATTTCTTTCTTGTATTTCTGGATTTCTGACTCGGACAGCTGCTTGAAGACTTCATCTCTGAACGGCTCTGTTAGTTTTTTGTCAGCTAAAAAGCTGTTCAAAATTTTCAATCCTTCTTGTAATTCTGGTTTGAGGTCTAGCTGTTCTTCCTCTTCTGCAGCATTTTCTCGGATGACCTCTGCACTTTCATTTTCGTCCCCATCAGCTGTTGTATTTTCATGTTTTGATTCTGCATGTGCGTTGCCGTTCATCACAATCACATTGTTATCTTGTTCAATAGGATGGCTCTTTGCTTCTGTTAATTCCTGGGTGTTGAGTGATTCAGGCACTTCGCCTAAAGTATCTTCGTCGTTATCCATTTTCTTACACATCAACTAATCACGTTCCATGTTTCAAACTTAACAAAGTTTTCCACTAGTCCTGTAAATACAAACAGATCGCGTTTTGTAAAGAAAGCACACTTCACATGTGGCCGAACTATGTCACGTCCCAGATCATACAAAATATTGTTTTACAAAACATGACTAATAGCTCATTACGTCATTAAGTGTACACTTCTGTAAAAACACGAAAACTGACGCCAAACTGAAATATACTACAATTATTCGGTGAACTACACAGAACTAACAACATTATCACTGTGTCAATCCATTGCACTTGGATGGCAAGAAGGTAAGCGGATGAATATAAAACGCCATATCGTGCAAAGCAATGCAAATAAAATAATTCGCTTAATTCAGAATGTTTTGGACCATTTACTTACAATGAAATATATGTTTGAAAATAACGTATATATGGCTCTTCTTCTTGGGTAAATGAAGGCAATTTGCTTCTTGAAAATATGGGATTATATTCAGTGTGCCTCGATATATGCAAAATAGCCTCGTTCTCAAATCTCACGTTTTTAATCGTGACCACAGTAATCAGTTTTTAAATGAATACATTTTTAACTTGCCATCATATTTTACTATAATGCACAATTTTATGTCCAAACTAGGCATTTTAACAATGATTTTTACCTCCACAAAAATAATGGGCAAAAGTTGTGTTACTATTTTAAGACTCACAGTCAGCTGAGAGGCGGTGTCGCAATTTTTCTGTCACACAACGAACAATGACACCGGCTCGGATTATTGTTGAAACTTTTCAAAACGTCTTTGCCTCCTGGTTCGTTCACGTGGTTCAGGCTGACAGAGGTGAAAGAAATACATGATTGTTGTATAGATCAGTATACAGTTTTCTAAAAGTAATATTGCAAACTTTGTTTTTTTAATCAGTATCGGTTGAAATCCACTGAGAAAAGCGGATAATTGGTCAGCATACAAATTCGATCAGAAAGAGTGCCGACGCCAAATGCGAAAGGCTGAAAGGAATTTTGTCAGCTCCACCCTTGAAGAAGGGCTACAGAAACATAACAACAAACTCTTCTGGCAGTATATCAAGGCGAGGAGGCAGGACAACATCGGTGTCGCCCCGCTGAAAGAGTAAGGCCAACTCTTCAGTGACAACAAGAGCAAGGCCCGCATCCTACTAACCCAGTTCAAGTCTGTCTTCACGAAGAACCCTGACACCCCCATCCTACCGATCAGTAAAAGATGCAACGAAGACATTCCACCCATCACTATCAGTACAGAAGGCGTCTGCAATCTACTCGGACAGCTACAACCCCACAAGGCCTCCGGAGCAGACCAGATTCCAAACCTCATCTTAAAAAAATGTGTCAGTAACCTTGCCCCAGCTATTTCAGCTATGTTCCAGCAATACCTCAACATAGGAGACCTCCCGTCTGATTGGCTAAGGGCAAACGTCGCCTGTGTATACAAGAAGGGGGATAAGCACGCAGCAGAGAACTACAGGCCTATCTCTCTCACATCCGTCACCTGCAAACTTCTTGAACACATTATTTGCCGTCATATCCTCACCCACTTTGAAAAACACCACACCCTGACCACCCTCAACCATGGTTTCCGCAGTGGTTTCTCTTGTGAGACCCACCTTCTGACCACACATGACTTCCTGAACTCTTTTGACCAGAAACATCAAGTGGACGTCACTATTTTAGATTTTTCTAAAGCGTTTTCAAGACACTGTCCCCCACAAACGTTTTCTTCATAAGCTGCATGAGTATGGAATCAGAGGTCGCCTTCGCACTGGTTATCCAACTTTCTCCAGCGCAGGAAGATGGCCGTTGTGATAGAGGGCGTCACATCTGAAGAGACCTAGGTGGATTCAGGGGTACCTCAAGGAACAGTGTTGGGCCCGCTCCTCTTCCTGTGCCACATCAATGACCTCCCGGATAGAGTCAAGTCCCAAGTTCGCCTGTTTGCTGACGATTGCCTCCTTTACTGCCAGATCAACTCCCTACAAGACCACATTCAGCTTCAAGAAGACCTCAACCAACTCGAAACCTGGGCCACTGACTAGGGTATGAAGTTTAACCCCAGCAAGTGCTACATCCTCAGTATACAGCAGTCTACCAGCTACATCTACTCCCTATGTAACACCCCCCTTCAGTATGTCCACACAAACCCCTTCTTTGGTATCCAACTCTCTGTTGACCTGAAATGGAGCACCCACATTGCCCACACCTGCAAGAAAGCACACAGCACCCTTAGCTTTCTCATGAGAAACCTGCGTTTCTGCCCCCTGCGATGCAAGAAGAATGCCTATCTATCCCTCATCAGACCAGCCCTCGAGTATGGCTCTATCATTTGGAGTCCTTACCTCAAACAAGACATTGACAAACTCGAAAGAGTGCAGCGCCTATCCGCTCGGTTCATAACCGGGGATTACAATTCCAGAACGCCTGGCTCCATCACCAAGATGCTTCACACTCTGCAACTGCCAATACTCCAACAGCGCAGACGTGATCTAGGCCTCATCTTCCTCTACAGGGTGGTTGAGGGGTTGGTACCGGCCATACCATCTGCCGAATATTTAATTCCACACAAACCAGGACGACTCAAAGGCCACGAACATCTGGCAACTACTATACCACCAGTGCGATCTCTGACTGTATTAGAAACAACACAAGAACATTCCAAGTCAGCAGATGCCAGACAGAGTCGTCCAAACAGTCATTTTTCGTTAGCGCAGTAAGAGACTGGAACCACCTTGAAGAAAATATTGTTAGGACACCATCCATAGAAAGTTTCAAAAGACTGATCGCATCACAACAGCTAACTAACTAGACTGCGCACACCCCCAGCCCGTCGCGATAATGCCCTGAGATGCGGCGACAGCGACGTAATAATTCAGATTCAGATTCAGAGCAGTCGTGTTTCAGTTTACTCATCAAAGAGGTTGCCCTACGTGCGGATTTGTCCACATGCTTTACTTCACCTGCTAGGTTTCTAGACCACACTGCGCAGGGTTTACAGCTGATAAACAAATGAATAAATGACTGAGGACGAGGATCACTGCGCCACATCATTGTATGTGTGTGTTTGTGCGTGTGTGTGCACTTGTATGTGTATATGTGTGGTTGAGTGGGCATGTGCCCTTGTGTGCGGGCGCCAATGTATGCCATGTGTGCGTGAACGTGTGTCACAGTGTGTGTGTGTGTGTGTGTGTGTGTGTGTGTGTGTGTGTGTGTGTGTGTGTGTGTGTGTGTGACCCTCTGAGCTTGTGTGAGTATGCTCGTACATGTAAGAGTGTGTGCATTTGCGTGTAAATATGTGTGTGTGTGCCTATTTAAATGTCTGTACACGCATGTGTATTTGTGCACGTCTGTGTGTGTGCACGTGCGCGCGCGTGTGTGTGCTCGGACATGTGGTTTGTGTGTGTGTGTGTGTGTGTGTGTGTGTGTGTGTGTGTGTGTGTGTGTGTGTGTGATGAATTGTGAACACTCGAATTTTCAGAAGATAACCTAGTCATTATTGATCAGTAACATCACAGATTTTCAGAAGATAACTAAGTTATTATTGATCAGTAACATCACAGATTTTCAGAAGATAACTTAGTTATTATTGATCAGTAACATCACAGATTTTCAGAAGATAACTTAGTTATTATTGATCAGTAGCATCAACAATGATGATGATGATGATTTGTGGTGAAATCAAAGTAATTATTATGAATATAGTACTAGCTAAGATGAAAATGTTAATGATAATAACAATCATTATTATTATCAATGAAAAAGAAGTAAGACACTAGAAAGTATATTACGTAGTAGTATTAGTAAGATGACCAAGGGGCAAACAGTCATACCACAACTTGTCCCCCCCCCCCCCCCATTCTGCCCCTTCCCCCTCCTCCTTTCCTCCACCACAGCATGTATAACCTATGACATTCACATGAGCACGCGTGCCTTTGGATCGCGCACGAGACTACCACCTCATTCTCTCCCTCCATCCACACCTGCACAGCCACAGGCATCAAAAGCACACAGTTACTAACCTGAGGTCCCCATGGATCTGTGATGCACCCCAGTACGTGTTTCTTTTAAGGCATGTCACCATTGCATCGTCCGATAAATATAAATAAATAAACAGATGAATCAATAGATCTATCAAACAATAAATAATTGCAATTAATTGTTCCCAGCACGCGCATGTGCGTACGTGCACGCACGCACGCACACACACAGGCTCTCATACTGACGTATACACACTCACTTCTATGGACACTCCACATTACACACTTACATCGCTTACTAGTGCACATACGTTTGCAGTGAAACCAGGGGATCCTGAGAGATTCACAGTCTTGGTGCCAAAGCAGTGCAGTTCGTGTATGATCAAGGTGTGGCTGACCATTATCGATGGCTTTGGAGAAGTCAAGGACTGTCATGGCTTCTTGTTAGCTTCACTCCAGCTTTACTGTAACTTCATTGACATATCCTAGGAATTGCAGCTCACAGGATCGTTTACGTTAGAAGCTGGTTTGGGCAAAGGATACTGATGTTCTTGAGAAGGGACATGATGTGGCCCGTGACAATAATTATTCGTTTCAGTGGTGGGAGGCAACGCAGGTGAGCGAAATGGGATGATAATTTATTGCCTTGCTTAGACTTTTTTTTTCTTTTTCAAAGTGGCGTAATGTAACCCTGTTAGGGTTTCCAGTCATGTGGCAACGTTTTGTATTGTAGGAGATGCGGAAAGGGGGAAATGGTGCAGTCTCAGTAACTGTCTTGAGGAGCCTGGATATAATATTGCCAAGGCCTTAGGCTTTGTTGTAGTTGAAGCTGACCAATAGTTCTTTCTTCTGTGATGCTGATGACACTGCAGACAGTGTAGTCTGGTGAGTCTGGAAATGGCGTGCGTGGTGTGGTGTGCACCTTTGGGTTAAAAGCATACCTAAAAAGGTTAATAAGGAACTTCTGCCTATCTCTTGCGATCGGTGATGATCTTTTCCTGCTTCCAGTCAGAAGAGAAACACCAGTTTCTTCAGTTCTGGTTTTGATTAAGGTCTAGAACTTTTTCCTTCAGGGACTGTTTGCACGTATAGGATATCTATTTTAGCAACATGCTCCATTGGGTAAAGCCTCCACAGCTGTATACTACACACATCCTCAAGTTTCAGTTTCATCAAGGAGGCGTAACTGCGTGCGGACTTGTCCATATACGCTACACCACATCCGCTAAGTTTTGAGACCACACTACGCATGATTTGAAGCTGATGGATAAATGAATTAACAACAAAGATGAGACAATTGAAGAAGAGGATCTCGTGGCTACGACTCAGCGGATGTCCTCAAAAAGAGAAAGAGAGAGACAGAAAGAGAAAAACAAAAAGAGAAAGAGAGATACAGAGAGAGAGAAAATAACAGGAGAAAAAAAAAAGGTTCAGCTGCGCCATGAGATTCCACAAGGTGGTGTGCTCTCTCTAACTCTTTTTTCTTTTCATTAAGGAACTGTATGTCTGAACTGCCTAGGCAATGGCGTCAAAGCTGCTCTATCTACACGATGTAATAAGCCACAAACAGTTTGATTTCAACATTGAACGCCCATTTTGGGCCGAATTTGAGAAGATAAGTGATTGCTCGTTCTTCGTTTTCATTGTCCTGAATGTTGTTTATCTTGCCTGAAGATGACCTGAGAGGTCGAAACGCGTCGTTTTTGTCTTGTAATTTGTTTGTCCATTTTATCTGGCGGATTTACTTTAAAATTCTTTCAAAATCACTGATCTGTGATTCAGTCTTCTGATATGCAGAAAAGACAAAAGTGACTGTTGCGCTAATACATAAAATATAGATATTTTCAGGATGGAAGACCTCCTTGAATAATCGATGATTACAGAATAAATCACTTGTGTTAATGTCATTCATCCATTGTTGGATGTAATGGTCTGTCAAACAGCTTGACCTTTTCGTTTTAAACCAATTTTCTGAAAAAGTCAATTCGAACTGATTGTGCCCAAGCCCTGAAAGTATTAAATCGTTCATGGATTCTTCTATCACTCAAATAAATCGATTGGTGACCTCGTTGCTATGTAAATCGTACATGAATAAGTACAAAATACTGGACAGTTTATTAACATCTTTTAACTGACTGGCTTAAACAAGCAAGAAAGGAATCTACATTTAACATACACATTTTAGTGGAAACTGGCCCAAGTCACCGTAAAACATACTTGTTAGGGTTGACTTACTTAATTAAAAAAATTACTTTGTGGAAACGGAGCCGGAGTTCACAAGCTACGTTCGTCATATTGAGACACCATACTTTATAACCGTACAATATGATAGGCACAATCATTCTGTCGAATGATTTTTATCTGAATTTCCAATACAATAAGAGTTTCTGGCATTTTCTCATTAGTACAAATTCCACTCGTGAAGCTTTGTCATACAGATGTTTCTGGGCAACATTAAACCTTGGTTGTTGTAATTAAAGTAAAGACCTAAATACTGAAGCCTGGAAACAACTTCCACGTTTTGACTTTTATTAGCAAATGTAGGAAGGTTTCTAATTCTGCCTCGTGAAAAAAGACAACTTTGCTTTTGTTCACGCTTAGACCTATCTTTAATTTCTATAAAACATGATAATATGGCACCCAAGGCTTTCTATAAATCTGTTTAATGTGTAAATGTTCTGACAAGGATTTGTCGGAAATGCATCCTTCCAGAACCAACTTGAATGGAAAAAAATTGTTGGAATATCATGTCATCCACGGTAGATCATTTTGTAATTTTATTAAACACAGCTCAGCTGGGACTCCATGCTAACCCACGGTTTCTGTTTGAAAGCTAGTTTAAAGTCACCTTCTTTACTGGACATCTGGTTATATTGACTTGTGGCCTGTTACTTCTTGTTTTCCGTCAAATCGCGTGTTATACTAGCTGGTCTTCTTTGGATGTAGGGGTTTCAGGCGGAGGAACAGTTTTCTAGATGTCAGCAAACCAGGGTGGCGTAGGTATTTGTTTCTGTGGCCTTATTAGCCGATAGACGATTTTGTCATAACAGGGTGTTTACCTTATTGTGGCTCGAATTAGATGGCTGTTTCAGCTGAGAGAGAGAGAGAGAGAGAGAGAGAGAGAGAGAGAGAGAGAGAGAGAGAGAGAGAGAGTTGACACTTTTGACACTTTGATATCTTATTGTTATTACCAAAGAGGTCTTATGACAAGGGGGGAGGGGGTAACAGAACAATATCATTTCCCTCTCCTTTCCCGCAAACAAATAGTACACATTCATTCCCAGTGTGCATTAAATGAAAGGTTAACAAAAACAAATGAAATCGTAACATGTCCTTATGTCCTCACGCACAGGAGTAATGCAGTAAGGATTTTTAAAAAAAACATTAATAAAAGATCAAATAAAATGAAATGAAATAAAAAATCATAAGACTGACTCGACCATCACTCAATCAAATGATGACATTGTATCTTACTGATCTCTTCCACATGCGATGAATGATATTATTCATGTATATATCTCTAATAGTACATTATCTTAAATTTTACTATCCTTCTTTGCCTTGGCTTAAGGCTGTGTCAGACCAATTGACATAGGCTAGAACACCAAGGCTGCATCAAAATGTTGTTATGCTCTGCATAGTTATGCAGGGATTGTGTTCAGTCATGACAAGCTTCTAGCATAACACCATAGTCTCCAAAATCCCCCGAAGTTGGAGTGTGGCTGCCCATGTGGCAGGGTAATCAAAAACGGTCACACACGTAATGTTCTCATCCCTAGCTGATGCATCTGTACCATAGTGTTCAAGTGCTTCGGATGTTCGGATGATCCCTGGAGTCTTTTAGCCAGGGTACGACAACAAGAACAACAAAAACAACTATCCTTCATCTGTCTAATTTTCAATGCTTCTGCGATGAATGTCGCAACTGATTTGATTACAAGTTCATCATCTGATGATAAAACGACAGCGACATCTTGTCTTTTCGCTATATGTAACTGGAAAAATGAACAATTTCTCGGCACTTCATTATAAGCAGTACATTGGAACAGAAAGTGTTCTTCGTCGTCAATAATGTGGAGAGAGAGAGAGAGAGAGAGAGAGAGAGAGAGAGAGAGAGAGAGAGAGAGAGAGAGAGAGAGAGACTTAGTATGACGGACAGTGAGAATAACTTTAAAAGCCCTGTCTCTAAAGGACGCTACCACAAGTCCCAGCTAGACCAGCCTGACTACACCTGGTAATGGGAACACACCCGATCGACACGTCTTTGGCCTTCATCGACCTCACTGGCTGTTACACTTCACGCTGTAGGTAGATTACCAGAGCAGAGGCTGCAATTGATCGCCCCCAGATTCCGTATGCAAGCAGTTTTTCCAGAACGTCCATTCTTGTCGAGTGGAAGATTGATCGGGAGTTCTGACAGTACTAACCACTGTTTATGAGGTTTGCATATGCTCTGAAGGAGTTGTACGTGTCATTATTCATATTAACGGATAAAAGCTATATCTTTCACAATAACCGGTACATTTCAACTTGTGAAATTTGACAAGCTTGATGGTGTGAACCATGTACACGGTCTGCATATCCGTACGATTTCAAAAGGCGTCAATGAATTATAGCAAAGCCGGCACACATTTTTTTTTTTCCAAGAGGTACTGTCTGCGAACTATTTTGGTGCAGATATTTTGACTCCTATCCACACACTGATTACTGTTTACTGGGACAGCTTTGTAAGCTTTTTGCTATTCTGTATAAGGAACAATCCCTCTGGTAGAGCGTACCGTGATCTTCCCCCCCCCCCCCCCCCCGCCCCCTTTTGTTTTTAATTGTTTGATTTTTCAGATGGTCGTAATGCTGGTGTGCATACTCATGGTAGTGTGCATACTATATGGTGCGCATACTCATATGGTGATGTGCCATACTATATGGTGCGCATACTCATATGGTGGTGTGCCATACTATATGGTGTGCATACTCATATGATGGTGTGCCATACTATATGGTGTGCATACTCATATGGTGATGTGCCATACTATAATGGTGTGCTTCCTCATATTTTCAAATGGTCATAATGCTGGTGTGCACATGCATAATCTCAAGGCGATATACTGCTAACACTCGTAGAGACAACTCAAACTAGGCCTTTCCAGTAACAGACGCACAAACGATCAAACAGATGTCGACTGAGATGAGACTTTGAATCTCCACCGGTGTTTTTTTTTTGTTTTTTTGTGGACGTGTGTACGCTGGTGGGTGTGCATCGGTGGGGCGATGCAGGTGTGTAAATTGGAGAGTCTTTAGATGTGTGTGTGTGTGTGTGTGTGTGTGTGTGTGTGTGTGTGTGTGTGTGTGTGTGTGTGTGTGTGTGTGTGTTGTTATTGTCGTTCGGTATTGTTCTTGGATTGTGGAGTGCAGAGAGCATGAAGAGACACAAAAGTCATCATGGTCATCCACTGCATCTGACTCCAGCTCCAGCCGTCTTGACCCTGTCTTGCTGCTGGACTCAGATGGTTTTGGACGAGAGAGTGAGGTCGACGAATTGCGCAACTTCTCCTCACTTTAAACAAAGTCACAGCGCAAGTCACTTCAATCACCATCATCCATCATCACATTGATTTCCCACAAACAATCAGAGGTGCACACACACACACACACACACACACACACACACACACACACACACACACACACACAACACACACCACAAGCACGCACGCACGCACAGCACGCACGCACAACACACACCCACACACACCGCACCACACACATGCACATGCAATGCATGTGCACATACATACACACACACGTGCGCACATACACGCACACGCGCGCCTGTACGCTCGCACACACACACACACACACACACACACACACACACACACACACACACACACACACACACACACACACACACACACACACACTCACACACATTCATATATGCCTATATACACAGGAACACACAATACACAAATGTATGTACACATACATGTGCAGATACGTGCGTGCAGGAGCATGCTCACACAAGCCACAGATCACACACACACACACGCATACACATGCACAACTATACACACGCGCGTGTGCGCATGCACATACGCACACACACACACATGCACACACATACGTACACGCATACACACGCGCACACACACACACACACACACACACACACACACACACACACACACACACACACACACACACCACACACCACACCACACACACACCACACACACACACACACACACACACACACACCATACTCACCACATGCACCGCGCACAGCATACACTAGCACACACACACACACACACACACACACACACACACACACACACACACACACACACACACTTCGTTTATTAAAGAATAGCATTCACTTAAATCTAAGGGAATGTCAAGTGGTATTGATCCTTCGACATTTCGGGCTGCCTTTCTTGCAGCCTGATCGACCCTCTCATTTGCTGAAATTCCACAATGAGAAGGTACCCAGCAAAATGTAACTGTAATGCATTTAGCTGACAGAAGACGTATGACATGATTAATTTGTGTTATCATCTCAACACGTACTTTTGGATTGGAAGACTGAATAGCGCTAAGGGCCGATTTAGAATCGGCGCATACTAGAATTTGACAAGAGTTAATAGGAAAACTCATGATGTGGTGTAGAGACATCAAAATGGCAACTAGCTCAGCACTGAATATTGAAAAATGTCTACCAAGATGGTACAACTTTTCCACTTTTAAATCAGGTATTATAAATGCTGCTCCTGTATCTAGATTATCTAGCACTGAACCATCCGTATACATTTTCAAATAGTTTTTGTATGTATTTTCTAAATGAATATCGATGGCAGTTTTCAATATATAAGGTGGATCCTTTTTGGCGTCCAGTAAAAATTTCAGAAATGTATTAGAAAACTCACAAATTAACTATTACCACAACTGTATTAAACCCAATTCTGGAAAAAATCTATTGGCCTCATCAAGACCCGACCTTGCCTCTATACCTAGAGAAATACAAAGCTTAATGCACAGAATGCGTTTGAATTCACTTCGAACAAAATTCAGCAAAAATGTTACATGTATGTGTGGAGAAAGAGTTGGAGTTGAACATCTATTAATTTACTGTCCAAGAGCAAAGGAGATTATTAGCAAAACTGGTGACGATACTTCATCTGATGGATCCGGTTCCCTGTCTCTATCTAGAGTATTAAATGACTGGTTTTATCTTTACACAATTTGTAAAAGTTTGTCACATAGTTCAGTTGGTATTTATCTTTAAATTGTTTAACATTTTTTTGAGTGGTTAACCGTTCGTCCTTCTACGCATTAATTGACCTGCATCGTACTACCTATCCAAATATGATTGACAGTGCTCAAGAACTGACAAAGTGGTCCACTGGACGCTCTCCTTATAGTTTTATATATTGTGTAATTGGATTTTTTTTTCGCTTAAAACAATGTTTTCCCGAGATGCGGGGGGGGGGGGGGGTTGCTTATTTGTTATTGTAATTGAATCATACAGGCATGCACATGTTCACACAGAAACACGCAGACACACTCACACAGACACATACACACGCGCGCGCACACACACACGCGCGCGCGTGCATGTGCACACGCGCACACACACGCGCAAGCGTGCGCGCACACTTACACACACTCACATCGTCTGATATCACTTTTAGTAGGAAGACGTTAAACTGAACAACAACAACAACAACAACAACAACAACAACAACAACACACAACACACACACACACACACACACACACACACACACACACACACACACACACACACACACACACATGGGCCCGTGCCCACACACCCATGCCCACACATTGCACACACATGTACACTCAGACACACACACACACACACACACACACACACACACACACACACACACACACACACACACACACACACACACATTGACAATAATGGCACAGCCAATGTTAGATAGGTACCCAAGGTCTGACCAGCGCGTTGGGCTGATGCGTAGGTCAGACATCTGCTAAGTTGTAGCCACTAGACCCTTGTATTAAATTCTCTCATTGTAGTCATTAATTCATTTATCCATCAGCTTTTAAAATCATACGCAGTGTGGTCTCAAAACTTAGTGGATGTGGCGCAGCATGTATGGACTTGTCCGCACGCACGGAATACCTCCTTGATGAAAGTGAAACTGAACTGGTGTGCATAGCCCGAACGACACCGCTTTGTCCCCAGTCACTCTCCCCCAACCCCTAAACTGCTGCTTCGCCACCACCACCACCACCCCACCCCATCGACCCCCATACAGATTGATCCCCACCTACGCTCGCCTCTTTCATAGAGTATGTAACAGCTGACTGTCCGCAGCTTACGTAGAACACACACACACACACACACACACACACACGCGCGCGCTGGCGCGTGCACACACACACACACACACACACACCACACACACACACACACACACACACACAAACACGCGCGTATGCGCACACACACATGTACACACAAAGGCGCGTGCACGCACGCATGCACGAACGCACGCACGCTCGCGCGCACGCACGCACGCACGCACGCACACACACACGCACGACACACACACACACACACACACACACACACACACGCACGCACGCACGCACGCACGCACGCACGCGCGCACACACACACACACACACACACACCACACACACACACACACACACACACACAACACATGCACACACACACACCTGATGATGAAGAATAACAATGATGATTAAAAACAATGGAAAGCGACCCGGTAGAACATGTGCCAAACAGAGTGAACACGTTGAAATGCTCCAATGCTGCGGTTAGATTTCGGCCGTGTGGCATCAAAGCATGCTTGAATTATTCCAGTCGTTATTGCTAATGCAGCAGAAACTTGAACAGGATGCAGTGCATATCAATGTGAATTTATCCACCTGCATCTATTTTCTGATGTACATCGGTATCTTACATGGAGGGGAAAACGAACGTCGATCTTGGGCTGCAGTGAATATCAATGTGTTTTTATCCATCTGCATCTCTTTTCTGATGCACATCAACATTTTAGGGGGAAAAAAAACGTCGATCTTGTAGAGCGATAGTGTTGTCATTCTCAGACAAATGGTTTGAATCTCTCTCTCTCTCTCTCTCTCTCTCTCTCTCTCTCTCTCTCTCTCTCTCTCTCCTTCATTATTGTTATTTTCATTTTCATCTTTATTTCTATTTTGTGTTTGTTTATTTTATTTATTTATTTTTCATTTCTCTTCTATTTTCATTTGATGTTCCATTATGATTGCATGACCGCTTTGTTTGCTTGTTTGCTTTCTTACGTTATTTCATTTCACTGCATATTGTAGTCCCTACTCAGAGCGAGGACTGGATGTAAAAAAGCACGTCAGTGCTTATCTATTATCCTCGTAAATAAAGAATTTTGTCTTGTCTTTGTCTTGTCTCATGCGAATATGCGTCCTCTCTCTCTCTCTCTCTCTCTCTCTCTCTCTCTCTCTCTCTCTCTCTCTCTCTCTCTCTCTCTCTCTCTCTCTAACATAGTTCACGAAAATGAGGAGGAGGAATTTCCGTGTGAAAGAGCAATATCTCGAGAAGAAGTGTTGCTCGCAATCAGAAAATTGAAAAATGTAAAATCTGCTGGCCCTGATGGTTTAATTGGTGAATTTTTTTAATATTCTGGCGAGTCCGTCTTGAATTTCTTAGTGAAGTTGTTTAACTTCCTCTTCGATAGTGGCGCTTACCATGACAGCTGGAAAGAATATATAATTTTACCCCTGTTCAAGAAGGGTGATGTTAACAATGTAAATAATTATAGAGGTATTTCATTATGCAATATTTGTAGCAAACTTTACAGCTCGGTTATTAATAGTAGGTTGCATGAATGGGTAATTCAGAATAATATAACTGGAGAGCATCAGGCGGGGTTTAAAAGAGGTTATTCTACAATTGATCATATATTTACCCTGCTTGCTGCTGTTCAAAAACAACTCATAAAGAATCAGAAGTTATATGTTGCCTTTGTGGGTTTTGAAAAGGCTTTTGATTCCATTTCTCGAAAACTGTTATGGCCTGTTTTGTTAAAAACTGGAATCAGGGGTAAGTTGTACAGTACAATAAAGAGTATGTATTGTGAGGTAAAGGCAAAAATACGATCAGGCGCAAAATTATCGAATTCATCAAGTGTACAAGTGGGGTTAAACAAGGAGATGTCTGTAGTCCGATTTTATTTTCCTTATTTATTAATGAGTTAGCCTTAGAAATAATTGAAAATGGCCGTCATGGAGTAACTTTTGATCTTTTAGAATTGTTTGTGCTGCTTTTTGCCGATGATATTATTTTAATTTCAGTATCAGTGGTTGGTCTCCAGAGACAACTAAATAATTTGTATTCTGCAGCAGGTAGACTAGAACTAAATGTTAATATGAATAAGACCAATATTGTTGTATTTCGTAAAGGAGGATATTTAGCCCGCACTGAAAAATGGACCTATGGAGGTGAGAGAATACATGTGATTAATGCTTACAAATACCTTGGTATTTATTTTACAACGAAACTTAGTTTTGGTTTTGCTTGTCAAGATATAGTCAATAGAGCCAAGAAGGCGGTCAATAGTATTTTTCATATTTTGTACAAGTTAGAGTGTAACTCGTTCAGTGTTTTTACAAAATTGTTTGATTCACAGGTACAGCCAATTTCACAATATGGTGCAGAAGTATGGGCTTTTGACAAAGGTGCCTTAATTGAAAAAGTTCACCTGTATGCGCTGAAGCGCTTTTTGAATGTAGACAGTAGAACTCCCAATGATCTGGTTTATGGTGAACTTGGACGATATCCAATTTATTTAAATTCCCATTTGAAATGTATAAAATATTGGCTCAAGTTAACAAGAATGAACGACAATAGAATACCCTTTAAAGGTTACAGGGTACTGTTGAGTTTAGATGATAACGGTAAAAGAACATGGGCTTCCCATGTTCGACAGTGTTTGAATTCATATGGATATGGTTTTGTTTGGGATAACCAAGGTGTAGAAAATATATCAGAATTTCTTAATTGTTTTAAACAGAGGATTATAGATTGCAGGTGGCAGGACTGGCATGACCATATATATAATAGTAATAGATTTGCTCAGTATAAACTCTTTAAATCGACATATAGCTTAGAACCTTACATTGGGATAAAAATGAATAGATTTATCAAATGTGCACTGACAAAATTTAGATTTGGGGTGTCTGATATCGCATGCCATCGCCTCAGGTATAGAAATGTTGCTGAAAATGAACAGATCTGTCGACTTTGTGACAGAGCAAGAGAAGATGAAATACATTTTTTGTTTTGCTGTCCTGCTCTAAGTGATCTTAGAATAAAATTTATTCAACCCAAATATTACACCGAACCATGTAATTTCAGACTAATTCTCTTGCTGTCAACAAGGAATGAGAATACACTTTGGAAATTAGCCATGTATATTTACGAAGCAAATAAGAGAATTCAGACAGTAATGGCTTAATGTACTCTGCGTTTTGTAACATATCTACATTTTTTCATGATTTCATTGTGTTATGTATTAGGAATGTTGTATGATGAATGTATGAATACCCCTTCAGTATGGGGCTGTGGCCTTAAACTGAATAAACATCGCATTCGCATTCGCATTCGCATTCCTTCTCCTCTCTCTCTCTCTCTCTCTCCTCTCTCTCTCTCTCTCTCTCTCTCTCTCTTCTCTCTCTCTCTCTCTCTCTCCTCTCTCATACGTGCATCTTAGCGTGTGTGTGTTCATTCCTTTGACGTCTTTTCAATTTAAGTGATATTTGATCATGCGTGTGCTGTGTGCTGTGTGTGTGTGTGTGTGTGTGGTGTGTGTGTGTGTGTGTGTGTGTGTGTGTGTGTGTGTGTGTGTGAGAGAGAGAGAGAGAGAGAGAGAGAGAGAGCATACAGATTGGCACGATATCATTGAATAAGAGGACGAAATAAAGACAACACTTCCATTTCCCTACCACACATAGACTCCAAGCTCTAAGTAAGTTTATTCACAATTGAAAATGGTATTCAAAGTTTTTAAGCTATATGAGTCAAAAATAACTCATTGAAACTGTAATAATAAACGATAATCACGCCGAAGAAACATTTCATGGCTTCTCAGAGAGGTTAATCACATAGGAATGCGTAGCGGATTGGATAAGTACGGAATTTGGCATAGAAATGGATTGTACAGTATCTCCAGTGGATGTCATCTTGAACCAGCAGCAACGAACATCAGTTTAAAAAAAAAAAAAGTATTCTTCAAATACCGGAATGTTGTTCACAACATTGTTGAAACTGATAACATCTTGTGTAAATTCAAGGTTAGCATTAATGCATAAGTTCGCTTCAGTAATATGCATTATCGCGAGAAACTTTTTTTTAGACTGACAGTGTGAATTTGATCATTTCTTGTGATAATGAAGTTTGAAACAGAAGAGAAAGAAAATTCCAAATCAATGTTTTTGATACGATCAGAGATACTGTAGGTCTGGATAAGGTCTCCTCTGATCCTCCTTCCTGCCAGAGAGTGGAGGTGCAAGTAGGCGTCCTGGGTTTGATATCTGACATGTAAACAGTCTGGGGAATGAGGACAGCTTGGGCTGGGGCACCGGCATGGATTCCAGTTATTGTCTGGAAGCGAAAATTTACAAGGGCGAAAATTTTCAATAGCGAGTAGATACAGATCGAAATAAAGAAGAAATTGGAAAACAATAATGATAAACAGTAAACAAGTTGGGTATGTTTTGCTCCCATAAGAAAACCTAACACAGAGTTAACTTTTATTCAAGACTGGCACAGCCTTTTAAACTTGAATAAAGTCAGACAAATACATAGACGAACAATCTAATAGTGGGGGAAAAAACAAGCGCAGGCCAACAACTGAACTATCTTCATAGTAATGACTTGGCAAAGATTTGGACTAAAGGAGAGGGGGGAGGGGGGGGGGGATTTGAAGATGGAGAAACTGGGAACATGAAATTAAGAAAATATGTTACAGATATGAAAACTCTTCACTAGCTGCATAAGGGAACCATCGCAATCCCTTTTGAAGGCAGATATATTTGTATTGCCTGCTCCGAGGCCTTTCGTCCGCTGGGTCGGATTCATCAGGGAGACACGGCTGGTTGTGTCTGCGCTCCTGGCGTCAAATAGAGACACACCACAGTTTTTTCCCCCACTATTAGATTGTTCGTCTATGTATTTGTCTGACTTTATTCAAATTTAAAAGGCTGTGCCAGTCTTGAATAAAAGTTATCTCTGTGTTAGGTTTTCTTATGGGAGCAAAAAATACCCAACTTGTTTACTGTTTATCGTTTACTGTTACCTGCCTCATTTCATTTCCGATTTTGTTTTGATTAAATTGACGCTATTTGTATTTGTTTCTGTCCGTCTGTGTGTTTGTCTTTTGATCTCCCTTACATCTTGGGTGGATCCTCAAGCGTAGGCTCAAAGATTGTCCCCTACATTTTATACTATTTGCATAATGTCTTTAGTTTTTCAGTAACTTTTTTCCTCCCCACACTTTCGTTTGGTTTCATTTACTACTTTTCGCTGGTTGCTTTGGGGGTGCTATTGGATTCCTTTTTGCACCCTTGGTGGTGAGAACACCACAGTATTATGGACTGTGGTGTGTCTCTATTTGATGCCAGGAGCGCAGACACAACCAGCTGTATCTCCCTGATGAGTCCGACCCAGCGGACGAAAGGCCTCGGAGCAGGCAATACAAATATATCTGTCTTCAAAAGGGATTGCGATGGTTCCCTTATGCAGCTAGTGAAGAGTTTTCATGTCTGTAACATATTTTCTTAATTTCATGTTCCCAGTTTCTCCATCTTCAAATCCCCCCCCCCCCCTCCCCCTCCTTAAGTCCAAATCTTTGCCAAGTCATTACTATGAAGATAGTTCAGTTGTTGGCCTGCGCTTGTTTTTCCCCCACTATTAGATTGTTCGTCTATGTATTTGTCTGACTTTATTCAAATTTAAAAGGCTGTGCCAGTCTTGAATAAAAGTTAACTCTGTGTTAGGTTTTCTTATGGGAGCAAAAAATACCCAACTTGTTTACTGTTTATCGTTTACTGTTACCTGCCTCATTTCATTTCCGATTTTGTTTTGATTAAATTGACGCTATTTGTATTTGTTTCTGTCCGTCTGTGTGTTTGTCTTTTGATCTCCCTTACATCTTTGGGTGGATCCTCAAGCGTAGGCTCAAAGATTGTCCCCTACATTTTATACTATTTGCATAATGTCTTTAGTTTTTCAGTAACTTTTTTCCTCCCCACACTTTCGTTTGGTTTCATTTACTACTTTTCGCTGGTTGCTTTGGGGGTGCTATTGGATTCTTTTTGCACCCTTGGTGGTGAGAACACCACAGTATTATGGACTGTGGTGTGTCTCTATTTGACGCCAGGAGCGCAGACACAACAAGCCGTGTCTCCCTGATGAGTCCGACCCAGCGGACGAAAGGCCTCGGAGCAGGCAATACAAATATATCTGCCTTCAAAAGGGATTGCGATGGTTCCCTTATGCAGCTAGTGAAGAGTTTTCATATCTGTAACATATTTTCTTAATTTCATGTTCCCAGTTTCTCCATCTTCAACACCCACCCCCCCCCCCCCCCCTCCCTCCTTAAGTCCAAATCTTTGCCAAGTCATTACTATGAAGATAGTTCAGTTGATGGCCTGAGCTTGTTTTTCCCCCACTATTAGATTGTTCGTCTATGTATTTGTCTGACTTTATTCAAGTTTAAAAGGCTGTGCCAGTCTTGAATAAAAGTTAACTCTGTGTTAGGTTTTCTTATGGGAGCAAAAAATACCCAACTTGTTTACTGTTTATCCCTGCCTCATTTCATTTCCGATTTAATAATGAGAAAATCACATTCATGAACGAAAACCGATATTATGTGCGGGGACTGACATAAGAAAATTACATATAATGCAATAATTTGAGAGAGAGAGAGAGAGAGAGAGAGGAGAGAGAGAGAGAGAGAGGTGCATGCAAGTGTTGGAATAATTTGTCATCAACAAAACTGTCTTGATTGAAAAAATCACTGATATATTTTACACTAATTTCGTATACGTGTTTGTCGTGTTAGATGCACGCAAGTGTTGAAATAATTTGTCATCAACAAAACTGTCTTGGTTTGTCCGAATTACTATGGGTAGCAATTTT
>CM065737.1:12321163-12491163 GCA_033310375.1 Conus canariensis | reverse complement strand
CCTGACCGACATTTTTTCTGGCACAGGAAATACGTGCCACGTGCCGGTGCCGCCAGTTTCTTTGTTTCAAAGCTCCTGGGGTCAGCCAAATTCACAATAGGCTACTGAAAGTATGGTCTACAACTCGCTCCAACATCCCCAAGACTAGTTACAGAGCTTATTTCCCTTGGATCATTTCATGGAAAGTGTAGGAATTTTTTATGTTCCTGTCATCTGATAGTGGACGACACGGCAGACTGTACTGCTGTCTGTCCGTCGTCCGGACTTGGATGACTCGGCTCAAGGGAGAGAAATCCTGTTGTCCACTACTGGATGACTCGGCTGGTAAAGGTTAAACAATGACATACAAATTGTAGGTACAGTAAACACTGCTGTTTTGTTTGTTCTTCATGAGGGAGCTGTATGAGATGCAGCATTATCCTGACAACGAAAAAAGTACTTACAGTGTCTTGATTTCGTCATACAGATGAGCTGATTTTCGCTGTGATAGCTGATACACAACTGGTTTAGTTGTTAAAGGTGTTATTCATGCTGGTAGCCTGTTTATTGTTATTGTTTTGTTTTAATCATGATACATGGAGCTTTTTTTTTCAGTTCCAAATATTGGTCAACTGATATTTTGAATATCAGTGTTTTGTTAGTATCTCCTTGGATACTCAAACAACAGTCTAACTCTTTATCAAATATTATAAGAACTAAATTTCAAGTTTAAGATAATGAGTAACTTAAAGTCACTTCTCACTGTATGTCATTACTGCTTGAGGTGTGTCCTATTTTGGGTACATCATGATTCATTTAAATTTGTTTCACCTATACCAACCAACTTCTACCCACCATATCATCTTCCATATTCTGTGTTCTAAATAATCTGTAATGTGATTGAAGAATGACAAGTTCATGCCAAAGTTTGGTGGATGAAAAGATTATGAATAGTATGCAGGATGCCCACCCTAGGATTTGATAGCAGATACAAAATGCAAGATTCGTACACTCCTTGAAACTCCTTGAAAACCTTGTTGATTGTAAGAAACTTTTCTTAAGGGCTGTGAACCCCATCAAAAATCAAGAAATGATAAATCTGTAAGTAAATCTGCTTGAGGACCCATGGATAGATCCACTGCAAAAAAGAAAAAAAAAAAGAAAGTATGACAGAAAATTTCAGAGGAAAATTGAGCGGTGTTATTCTGTTTGAAAGAAATGATCTTACATCATCAAAACTTTGATCAAATAGAGAGATATATGGTCTGCTAGGAATTGCTCTCTTCCAATAAGGCACACACAGAGCAGCAGAGCCATTTGTGTGACTTGAGGATCTTTAAATTTAATGGTAGTATGCAGCCATGCATGAGAAAAAAAATTATGTTCTTTCAACTGTCGGTGGTCGACCAAAACTATGTACACTGACTGGGTTTGTGAGAACAAAGATAGCAACTAAGCGGTCACTATCTGGACAGTGGGCCAGAGGGCTCTTGCTAGTCTGTGAAGTGGGAAGAGTGCAGTTAGTCTATCCTGGCATGTGAAACAAGCAAATCAGTGGCCACGCACAGAACACAAATTGTGCTAGGGCCTGATCAGAAGCGACAGACTTCAAGTCAGCGAATTGGCCAGCCAGGTTCAAGCTTGTTCACTTCTGGCAGTATGAACTCATTTTGACCTTGACTACATGTCGCGAAGTGCTGAGAGATGTGATAAATCTGTGGAACAGAAAACATGCTGTTCTCTTGTTTTCAGATTGCTGCTTCAAACGCTAGGTGTCATCCACATTTTTCTTTAATAAAACAAATCTTCCTTTGTTTTTATTTCTGCTGTGATCAATATGACCAAGGGAAGTGATTTTATACACAAAAATGACAATAACGTTATTGAGTATGAAATTTCCAGAGACAGATTTGCAGACATATTGATAATGATTTGAGCACAGACTGACAAAAAAGACAACAACGTTATTGAGTATGAAAGTTCCAGAGACGGATATGCAGACATATTGATAATGATATGAGCACAGACTGACAAGTGTTAAAAAAAAGTGAAAAGAAAAAAAAAGTTAAAATGAAAACTTGTATCATTATGTGCAATTTATATTAATAACAAGAAAAAAAGTTAAAATGAAAACTTGTATCATTATGTGCCATTTATATTAATAATGACTTGAGCACAGACTAATAAAGGATCTTAAGAAAAAGAAGAAAAAGAACAGAGAGAAGTAAAGAGAAAGTTGAAATAAAAACTTATATCATTTCATGTTCATCCCACAGTTCTATTCACTTCTCAAGATAAAGCAAATGTGAAGGAACTATCAGATGTATGGCTTACTGGACATTTTCAGACATGAGCAAAGAGTTCCAAAGGATTAAAAGTGTTAAAAAAAAAATCGGGAATCATTTCACTTTTCAATCATTTGACGCTATCCCATGCTTTTATTCATTTGTCAAAATAAAGTAAAAGTGAAGGAACAGTCAGGATATGCATTATTTTATTTGAAGATTTAAATCACTTTGAAGTAACGGCATTCTATCTTTAGTTGCACTTGGTTGTGTGTATTTTAGGTTTAAGTGGAACCCATACAACATAGAAAGAGCGAAACATGTCCCTTGTGTACTTTATGTATCTCTCCTGCTGTGAACGTGTTACACATCATTTCACTTGTACTCCGACGCAAGACCACGTGAGAGAGCGCAAGTAGTTCTATCACTTTGTGATGCATCTTCCCGAAGTGTAGACTTGTGGCCACAGTTCTGTAGCCTAAATAGCATTTGTGTCGCTCATTGAGCTTAGCTGGTAATGAGCAGATTCACCTTCTGATGTCTATATGGACACATGTCTAACAGTGTTTGTATAAGTCTGACAGATAGCATATGCTTTTAACTGCATATCATTTTGTTTGCAAATGTCGTTCTTAAATTTACATGTCCTTTGAAATTCTTTGAATTTGTTTGTTCTTTGACATTCTTTGAATTTGTTTAAAAAAATGTGTATGAATAGCAGAAATAAGTATGTATATAGAACCCCTCACATAGAATTGAGTGTGTCCATGATGAAAGGGAGAAGATGACAACAACAACAACAACAATCGAAGATGACTTTGAGGTACTAGGTAATATCACTCTTCATTTTTTCACAAAATAGAAATTTGGTTCCAAGCAATAATCATATTGATATTTCACTTTGTTGAGAAGCGAGTTATACTTGGCCTTCAACATGATGATGAATAGTTTTCTTTTTCACTCCTTAAACTTTGTGTGAGTCAACAGGGCACCACACAGGGGACCAGTTCACCAGGTTCCTCCAGTTCTGTTAGTTGAGTGCCAAGGCCTTGGACTCTGCAAATTTTGCCACGTCCACTCTGCAATGTTTGTTAGTCCATCCTTTTCCTTCTGTCTTCCCTACCATCCACATCTCCCTCCTTCGACAGTGCCCTAAAAGATTGTTGTAGCAAGGCCACTTGATCATTTTACATGGCCATACCAACAGTTTTCTCTTTTCTTATCATTTGATGTTGGTTGATTGTGGTATGGTTCTGTGTAATGCCTGATGGTTTGACACACTTGCTGATTGGTAAAATGATCGCTATATCTGGTGTTTAGTGTCCTCATTTTCTGGTTTGGATTCTTCATTCTAGATCTGCTGTGAGGATCCTAGTCTCGCATACTTGCAGGAAGATGAATATGAACAAGAAAGGAATTTTTTTTTTTTGGGAGCAATACATGACTAGTGTGTTTTTTTCTGACTTATGGAATTGCCAGACATGGTCTTGTATATTTAAATATGAGGCGAACTTCTGTAAATGCTTTATTTATTAATCTTTTTAATAAAATGATGTGAACAAAGCTTTACAGTTGATTTCCCGTTTTGTATTACTCATATTCAGGATTGTTGAAAAGAATGTGACATGCTCTTCCATATTGATTCATGGAACAATGAAAGAAAGCCTTAGGAATGAAGTTTTGGTTAGCATGAAAACTTGTACAACATTCTATCAATTTTTTTTCCTCTCCATATATCAGTGCACGCGCGCACGCACACACACACACACACACAACACACACACACACACACACACACACACACTCACACTCAAACACATGCACACAGCTAACAGAAACCAAAACTGCAGACTATTTCTTAACTTTTGATTTATTAAAACAAAGAACTACCACCTCAAATCAGCTTTGTAGAATATTGAGGTTTGGTGTCTGTCAAAATGATTTTATTGAAGAAACAAATGCATATAAAATGTAGCATTTGCAGATGATTAATGATAGAGCAGAGTTCCATTGATCTGGCGATAAGCAACAAAGAACAAAATGTGATCAGCTGATGTCAGTTGTTACAGTCTACTAGTGGTTATAGCTGCAAACTATAGAGGATTATCAGAAATTTATTTCTTCACCAGAGGTGGTATGTGATTGTTGTGTGTGTGTATGTGTGGGTGTGCGCCACTTGATAATTTGTTATCAATCCATTACATAGACCACCGAACTAAAAGTATTTGTGTGTGGCTGTTGATAGACAGAGGGAAAATGTGATGTGTAAAACAGTGTGTGATGATTGCACAATCTCTTTGGATGCATCTTTGCTCAAGTGCATAAATTGTCTCTGTATTTGCGATGAAATCACATCTGTATGCATTGTATCAAGAATTTCTATGCAGTTTGCATCTGTCTTGAAACTTAGGTGTTAATAATTTGTGTGTGTTATTCAGATTTTTTTTTAAAGTAAGAATAACTTTTTCCTCCTATTGTCTTTCGTGTTGTTCATAACTTCAGTAGGGTCTCAGTGTACTAATAATGATCTTTGTCTTTGCTTTTGAATCTGTATTTCTGTTTCAGACGTATTTGATTTTTAAATGTTGGTGTGTAGTCTTTTGTCATTGAATACATAGTACAGTTGGTATGAAATCCTGGGTGTAATTTGGATTGTATTTGATCGACAACTGTTCAGGTATGATTAATTTTTTTCTGTTAGATTTACTATTATATGCATTTTGAGAATATGCCACTTAATCATTTACAATTTAGACTTTTTGCTTGGCATCATGCATTACACACAAAAGTAAAGTATGTGCTGGCGTGAGAGGTTGAGTTTGACAACCTTGCTGTTATTTTTACTATCACATCTTCAACATGTGTGACTTTACACCTGAGTGCCCAAGAGATCATTCCAAAAAAAACATGTTCAGTTTGGTTTTTGTGTTTGGGTGAACAGTTTCTGTTGTCCTACTGTGTATCTTCCTTGTGGTTATCTTAATGTTTTGTTGTTGTTGTTTGTTTCTTATTTCTTGCATGGTTACATTTACAGCAGTTAGTGTGTTTTGACTGAGAAAAAAATGTTTGCAGTTTTTAAAGTGAAGGTTTGATGTTCTGAGTGACTCCTGGCAATTTTCATTTTTTTACCTTGTGGCTGATTTATTGTTTAGACCTAAGTGTAGTGCTTCCATCAAAACCTGAAGAAAGAAAGATTGTCAGCGGTAATGTCAAAAGACTAAACTGCAGATTTGGAAACAAATGTAACTATCTGTCTTCTCTGAATATTCATCACTCTCTCTGACAGTCTGATTAGTTCTTTGTGTGTGAGGAGCATACATGGAATACTTGTGAAAATTTGTCTTGTTTTAAGAAAAGATGCAAATCTGCTCTTCCATTTTGAAATTATTCTAATTTTTCCAGAACAAAGGTATGATTCTTTCTTGCTAGATTAAACGTAAAACAACTATGAAAACAAGTGAAGTGATATGCATGAACAGAAAGTAAGTGCTCTCCATGTGTTCAGTTTTATTGTATTACTATAAGCAAAAAAAAAGCTTTCACTAAATTTAATACGAGTGAAGGTTTTTAATGAATTGATCCCAAACTGTGTCTGTTAGATAAAAGGTACTTTGTTTGATAAGTTGAACATCCGTACAAAGAAGTTATATATGAAATCCAGTCTTCAAATTCAGAAATGTTTGCACAAGCACCCACAGAATTCTTAAGTTGAATGTCAGAGCTAAGAAACAACAGGGGACAATGTGGGAGTTTTCTGTTTCTTCTTTTTTTATGAAAATATTAATTAGAATATTGTTGTTATTTTTGTATGCATTACTTCCGTTTACCTGTTAAATTCAATTTGAGTGTGTGTAACCAGAGGTAACTGAAAGGATGGAGTGTTACTTCTGACATTGATGTGATGGCATCCTTTGCAAATCATGGTCGTTCCATTTGTTGGGCACAGGTTTTTTCCCCTGTACAAATAGTGTGCCTGGTGTGTGCTAACACTCTGCATCATCATCTCTTTTCTTTCTTTCTTTTTTTTCAGTTTCTTTATGTTCTGTCATCTCCCTCTTTGTGCCTTACAAGACTGTTCAGTTGTATCCCCTTCCCCCCCCCCCTTCTCAAAAAAAAGAAAAAGAAAAAAAAAGTCTGTCTTTGTAATTCTTGAAATGCTTGCCAGACGTTTTACTGTGATGATAAGGCAAATGCAAGTATGGAGACCCCTGTGGACGTTAACAGTCCATTCTGCGGTGTTACTTGTCAATGTGGCCAATCACTATTTGTACATTGCAGATTGGCCTTTTTTTTGTTTATTATGTGTTTAGTGTGTGTGCATGCGTGTGTGTGTGTGTGTGTGTGTGTGTGTGTGTGTGTGTGTGTGTGATCTTGAGGCAATAGCTATATAATTAAGCAGAATAGCTGGCACTTCCTGCACAACTTAGTATAGAATGTAGTGGTATAGTTGACTATCTCATGGACTGAAGTTTTTAAGGTGTGACATGACGATGGCAGTGCTTATCAACATCAGTTTAACGATGTGGTGGACTATCTCATCAACTTCAGGTTTAAGTTATGATACCCAACTGGCCATAATTCTGGATATCTCATCAATGTCAAGGTTTTTTATGCAGCACAGTATATTTTGTTCATAGACCTGGTATGAGCTCAGTAGTTGGACGAGCTGTAAGCCATAAGCACTTAATGCAGTCTTACTCCAGTTTCACTTTGTAGGCTCCACCCAATCCTTCTAAATATGAAAATAATAATCAAAACAAACAACTGTTAAGAAATATGTACAGTGTTTTACAAACATTTGGATGTCCGTCACATTTTCCATTTCAAACTTTGACAGGGCATTCATTTGTTTGATCTCTTTCACAGTTTCAGCTTTTCACAATATATTTTTTTATCTGTCCCATTGACCTGTCCCAAATGAGCACCATTAACTGGAAAAGAAAAGAAAATATTGTGTGAGAATCAGTAACCCATCTCAAAGGAAGTGCTGAATGTAGTCTAATTCAGATGGTCATCTTTCATATCATGGCATGTTAGAGCAGTATCAATTTATACGATCATATCTTTCTGTAATACTGGTTATACCAATGCACAGAACAATGTGATAGTTTATAGGGCAGGGATTATCGCAATGCCGTCGGAAGTTTTTAAGTCTGTCTTTGCTTCAGTGATTGCTTGAGAAATCACCGGGTTCATGTTTCAGTGCCAAAATGTTTTTGAAACATGTTAAAAGACCTTGACCTTTTCAACTCCATGTTCAAATGATTTTATGCCAATGACAGTAGTTTCCATTGGAAACTAATAGCCTATGTGGAAGAAACTATGGTTTGCTTGTTGTGTTTTGCATGGAAGAAACAATATACAGTTCAAATGGATAAACTTTTTATGAGTTTCAGCATAATGGTAGACAGATTTGTCATCGCATCATATGCATAATTCAGTTACATTGAATGTATTACTCTGCATTTTCTGCCAGTTGTATGTTGCAATCACATGATTCAGTAGTTGAGAGTTACCACCCATTTATTAGTAAGATGAAGTTACTATTTGATGCAAGAGCTTGAGTAAGTCAGGGTTTTGTTTTGTTTTGTTTTTCTCCTTTTTTTAAAAAGTCTAATAAGCAGATCTTGCATTTATTATATTGGAGCAGTCTAAGAATTAAGAATTAAAGAAGTTTCTTTTACTTTAAACTTTAGTTTCTTATGCTGTCTTGCCAAGATAAAGTAATGTTTTCTTGACGATTTGTATTCAATGATTTCAGTGCTTGACGAACAACAAATACTGCTTTGAAACGTGGCCATTACTGTGAACAAGCTATATCCAGTTTGATAAAATCGAATCCAGTGTATGTTTTGCATGGAAAGTATTATGACTGTTTCATGGGTTTGAGTTTACTACTTAAAATTGCTGTTTGAATAAAATGTTTCATATCCTTTTTTCTTAACCAGCCAATTCTGTGTTGAGACAGAAGGATTGTATGAGAGACAAGTTACTCTTTCTGTATGTCATTATCATGGATGTTGGCAGAGGGATCATGTACACACAAACACATATACTGTCATGGATGTTCGTATCAGCATGCTCAAGCATACATACACACAGACACAAACAGACTTGTAGTATATATTAATTTATATTCAGAAAATGCCTTTAGACAACATGAAATTGAAATCATTGACAAAAGACTGTTGGTGCATGTACACACATGTACAATCATAATGCTGGTGTCACAAACACACACACACACACACACACACACACTCTCTCTCTCTCTCTCTCTCACTCGCGCCTAAGCATGACACACACATGTGCATACACATCATTGTGCGCGCACGCACACACACACACACACACACACACACACACACACACACCCTCTCTCTCCCTCTCTTTGCTCACATATACAATATTGTAATAAGCATTCCGTTGTGTTTGACCTTTTCCATACATTGCATCTTGTACGGTGTGTGCCACTTTATAAAATTCACATAAGTTTGTTAACTGTTTTCCTTAGCTTTTCGAATCAGGTGCAAATTCACCCTATACAGTGTGTGTAGTAAATCACCTATGGCATATCTTGAGGATGAAAATTCACGCCTGACCGGTGACACAGTGAAAGCCTAAGTCTGTACTCTTACCTGCACTTTCTCGGTGAAAATTAGCATGTAGCTGCCATTTCTCCCATGATCGAACTTTGTGAGCTACCAAGCTGGTAGATGCGCTTCGCATAAAAGCTTCTGTGTCCCCGCTGCTCATAGCTGCTCCTTCCGTATGAGAAGAGTGCACATGGTACACACTGTATGTGTAGGCTTCTTGCAAGTCTACATGCATTACGTACAGAAGCGTGTGAGCTCTGCTCAACTTGTCATGCACTTATATACTTTTCTCTGACTCACAGTATCTCTCAACCTATGTGTGTGTGTGTGTGTGTGTGTGTGTGTGTGAGAGTCGATGACTCTGTGTGTGTGTGTGTGTGTTTGCTTGTGTGAGTTGATGACTCTGTGTGTGTGTGTGCTTGTGTGAGTCGATGACTGTGTGTGTGTGTGTGTGTGTGTATGTGTGTGTGCTTGTGTGAGTCGATGACTCTGTGTGTGTGTGTATGTGTGTGTGTATGCGTGTGCTTGTGTGAGTCGATGACTCTGTGTGTGTGTGTGTGTATGCGTGTGCTTGTGTGAGTCGATGACCCTGTATGTGTGTATGTGTGTGCTTGTGTGAGTCGATGACTCTGTGTGTGTGTGTGTGTATGTAAGCAATACTGATAGAGGGAGAAGTGTGGAAAACAACAAATTTGCGACTGTAGAAATAAGTCATCTATAAGATGTGGGTTCTCCACATGAAAAGAAATGGCAAGTTCATTATAATTATGATTACTACTGCTATCATAACCGTCATAACTCTTATTCTTCTCTTACTATCATTAGTATATTGTTACTGTCGTTGTTGGGCCAATTTTATTACTGTTTACAGCTTGCTGCCATCGGCATCATTTACACCTCATCATGCTCAGTTCTGCTCATCAGAGTGCATACAAAAATTCACCCTCAGTGTGTGGCAAGGGCACATTTCTTCTTTAAAGGCATGGGTGCCTACATAATACAGTGCGCAAAGAACGGACGTTTTATTATTATTTGAAATGTTTCTACCAAATAAAAACACACCATTAGGGTATAAGGAGACAAAGATTGGTGAAGAAGTTTTAACTTTATTTTGTGTAATTTAGTCTTTGGGTTGTGAGTTTTTAAACAAATTTCTTGATTTTTTTTTCACCCATTGTGTATGGCGAAGGTCAACAATTTATTAAGTGCACATTGCGACAGACTGTTACTGAAAACTTGAATTGGTTTGGCCACATTCTGTTGAAAAATTAATTTATGAGTAAAACAAATACACACAGGGGCAAAAGGAAGGAAAACGTTGCTACAATATAGTGCCAGTCACCACTGAATACCCTGATATTCAAATGAAGACCTCTATAGTGACAAGGATGTAAACAATTCAATGTGTACATGCATAAACATGCTCTGCAAAGGACAAGCATATTTTGGAGCCGGAATGTTTCACCAATGTAACATAACATCAAAATTCAATTCATTTCATATTGTCATGAGGGGCCATATCAGGGCTGTACATAACGTTGAATGTCTACATTTAAAAGTGAATGCTGTTAAAAACTCACTAGAAGCATTATGTGCATGTGAATGACTGGACTATGAAATTAGATCAGCAGCGTAAAGAGCAAGAAACCTGGTATTCTTTTTCTGCATGTGTATTTGAGAGAGGAACCCTGAAGGTGAATGTGACCGACGCAGTGAGGTAAATAGAAATGTGGAAACTGGGGAAAGGCAAGTGTGATGGAAGACACGCAGGAAGAAGGCTGAAAGGAAGAAGGCTGACGCAATGAAATTCTCCCCGATACATCTTAACAACAGTGAAAACTCTGGCTCTATAAAGCTGCAATGGAAACGTGTGTAGCTGTTTTCAAGCTGTACTTACATTCATAAAATAAGATTTTTTTTTCAAATCAAAGCTTAGAAATGCCTATTGTGCCAGAACAAGAACTCTGCTCCAGCACTTCACCCCAAGCTTATCTGCTTTGCCAGTGATGTTTGGTTTTGCAAGCATTTCCCTCCCTCCTCCTCTCCCCCTTCCCTCCTCCCCCATCCCTACCTCTTTTTCCCTTACAAGTTTTTGAGTGAATGATATTCTGCATTCAGAAGGTGAAATGGAGCTAGCCTTACTCTTTAAAAGTGAAGGTAGCAATAGAGCTTATTAAAAAAAAAAAAAAGATTCTGTAGTCTTGATAAGCTCATACCATTTTGAAGATTTTCCTCCACCTTTGTTTTCAAGAGGGAATCTTCGACAAAGGTGAAATATCTGGCAAGATGTGAAATTAAAACAGGACAAAGTCCAGAGAAAAAGAATAAGTAGTGCTGTTTAATATTAATAGGCGTCGATATGTCCACAATATAATGCCTTCACTATTTGTAACAAATATAAACTGAACCAACCACAGCGGATAGCCTCATGGACTCGGATCTTGCCAGCTAAGGGTTCCAATTCTGTCAGTGGATCATTGTGAATTTAGATAGAAAAAAAAGGAGAAGAGGAAGAAGAAAAGAAAATTCCAATTCTGAGTTGTGTGCATTAGATTGAAGTAGAAAGACGGAGACCACAAACGCAACCCTTTGTAAATGCATCTTTGAGAGAATCTTACCGAGCACTCAAATTTTGTTTGTGCTGTTCTGCTTAGGACTTTCGGTTTGAGTTCTTTACCTGTGATGAAAGTACCTAGCAACTTGGCCAACCCTCGAAGCTCTGCAAAGATCTGCAACAGATTGAGGACTATTGTTAGGATGGTTAGATTGTTACGCCTCAAAAACCTTTTGCCTGTAGTCACAAGATAGGCAATGCAAGGCAAAGGAAGACCGGTACTCTGATGAACACGGCGAGCATCTGTGTCTTTCTGACTCGACTGATGCTGGGATTGTATCATGTGAAACAGGAAACGGCGCCGTTACTCGCTGTCTATGGATCTCAAAAGCATTATCATAATCATTGAAATAATTGTTTTATCATAATGAAATTTCATCTCTGATCTGATGACCTTTATGTCCTGCTCTTGTGGCGAGTTTTGTTACGAATTGTCCACATAATGCTTGTTGTGATCCTAGCAGATTTCATGGAAGAATGGGAAGGAGTGAAGATGTGAGTGTGTGTGTGTGTGTGCATGGGTGTGTGGGTGTATTCATGACTGTTGATATATCTTGTGTTCACTATGTAAACAGTTTGGGAGTCATCCAGTTTAAGCTCTCTCACAAGCTAATGCCAGGTGACTGATTACCTTTCTTATGGTGAGAGGACAACATTCATGAGACAGTTTTTTTTAATCACCTCACCACATAGGCAGCCACACTGTATCTTCAGAGGAACTTCAGGACTTGGTGCAATTACTGTCATCAGCTGTGAACCAAGCAAAGAATGCCACATCCTGAATAAACTAAATCAGAAGAGGCAACGAGGAGTAGCTTCATGGTAATGCCCTTGAGCATGGACTGACTCAACAGTATCAACAGTACTGTAGAGTCATCTTCCTTTATTGGATTGTTTCATTACTACCTTTCACTGGCAGTTTCCTGTGGACTTCCGGCATTGGCAATGACAGATAAGCCAGGGTTTGAATTGTGCTTCGGGAGAGGGTGGCAGTGAGTTCAAGACGATTTGTAGGAGATGATGCCACCAAGGGACAAGGAAGATGCAAGTACACACATACGCACGCACACACACACATATGTGTGCATGCATGCACACGCATCCATTCCTCATTATGGCCATGATTTTGATAAGTTCTCTTAACAAATGTTTCAGATTTGAGAAAAAGGGTAAAGTTAACTTTCATTCAAGCCAGTCGCACAGACAGGGAGCTGCATTTGAGCACAGTTGTAGAAATGGCTTCTGTGACATTTTCAGTTTGAACCAAGGGCAAGGTTGAAATGATCATCTTTTCCAGTAGATTTTGATATTCTATTTTCTTTCTTTTGTGTGTGTGTGTGTGTGTGTTGTGTGTGTGTGTTGTTTGGTGTGTGTGTTGATCTTCATCTTCAATCTGAGCTCTGGGAATTCTTAGAACTGTATCAGACAGTTTTCTTTAAAAATGTGTAAATATTTAATCAAATTTTGTCTTGATCTGTGATCAAGCTCAAGCTGTGTATGTTGCTGGATGCATAATATGGATCAGTATTGGAAGTTTTGAGATTTTATCATGTTGGTTAGAAGAAACAACTTTCCAGCCTCCCTCAAATCTCTCTTTCCTGATATTGCATATAAACACTGTTCAAAATTTGTGTTCAAAGTGCATCAAAATAAGTTTAACAGTTTGTGTGCATGAGCACACTACACACACACACTACACACACACACACACACACTCTCTCTCTCTCTCACCCAGCTGCGAGAGAGAGAGAAATACACACACACATTTGTTATATAGATAGATAGATTGACATACATACATATCTCTCTGTATACTTTCACCTAGTTTTACCATCGTTATGATGATGCCAGTGTGATTCCTGACCGAATACCCTAAGGCAATTAACGACAAATCAATTGTATCGGAGGAACCTGTACCGAATTGCATAACCATTCTTTCAGTTTGATGTCACCAATCGCCGTTATGGTTGAAAGAAAATACGTGCTACGGATCTCAAAACAGTTTCTGCTGCTCAGTTACAGCCAGTGAATAACGATCTTAACGTCGCTCCACACACACACACACACACACACACACACACACTGTTTTTCTCGAGAAAAAAACACACCAAAATCTCAAAGCTTTGGAAATCTTAAATGAGGCAAGGAGACGTACTGCATAAATAAGGGAAATAACTTTCGCTCACATAGTCAATCGATAAATGAATTTTAATATATGCTACTTGCGAAACCAATTTAGCTTGCACAGATGTGGAAATGAGGCATGCAAAACAAACAACAGGATTCCTCATAGTTCATTCTGTTTAGCTTCTGTACTAGACGAACTGTAGTCAACAGCTGCATCAGTTTGAAGAAAAGAACACTGAACTGTTTTATCGTAGGAACAAAAGTTGTTGGGGCCTATCAGTTCGCAGGCTAGCCACATGATATGGCAGTGGCGTAGGCAGAGGGAAGGGGAAGGGGGAGGGGGGGGGTGCGAATGTGTCACTTTAAACACACATACATCTCCTTTTTGCTCTTCAAGGGAGTGACAGTTGGCAGAACATCCCTGTCTCGCTGGACAAACCCGCTCAAGCTGCTTGACAGCGTTTGTGACAACAGCAATCACAGATAAGATCGGGTAAAGTGCTCGTGCAGTTTTTGCCCTTTGTCTCCAGAAATAAACACCCAGCTGCGTTCAGCGATAACCCGGGAGACACTCAAATGGACACCACATTCTGTTCAGTGTGTTTCAAGAGCCGGGAAAACTAGGTCAACTGGAACAGTGGTAGCAGACCGCATGTGGTCAAAACGCACCGGATTATGACGCAGGGATAAAAGGGAGTGGGGGTTGGTGGTTCCTGAGAGTCCTAATACACACTGACCATCCCCACCCCCTCGCCTCAGAGTTTCGTTTAAATAGGGGTAGACCTACACATGCATATGTATTCTTCGAAATGACACCATGATTATCTTTGTCCCCATCCTCACCACCTTGCTTTAAAAAAAAAATTATTCGCCTCCTCCTGCCCCCCACCTGCCTCCCATCAGCATGAACATCTTTCAACGCCACTGTATGGGTATATCTAGAAAAGTCTGAAAAAGGGTTGCAGGTGTTGCTGGCCAAAGGAGCTGGAACATGTGTGATACAAGCTTGTATGTTTGTGGGTTCTCTTATTTTGGGGTTTTGTTTCTCAACCTCTCTGCTTTCAAAATCACGCATAGGCTAAATCTGCCAGCAACAACAGGCCACATTAGGAAGCGTGAAATACCACATCTGTTACATGTATGTACTTTTACCACTATTATCCCGTCCTTCCGCCCGGCACCCCTCTGTATACCACAAACTATCCCAATTACAGCTACCCTCCTCCTCTCTACCCTGGATGCCACCGTTTCATCCATCTACTTTCTCCCCTCGGACAATAAAAACAAGATGGACATCCCCCCCCCCCCCCCCCCACACACACACCACTGGATAACAGAAGGAAATTGAGACTAAAAGTAAATATCAAAGTGCAATATACCTCCTTTCTCTTGGTTGTGTAACAAATAAGTTCGTTTCTTTGTTTCAATTTGCAAGCATAAAGTTGTTGCATTAATTCATCATTGCTCTCAGACAATCAGAACTTGGGGAGAGATGTCGTCAAAGACTCTAATTATGTAAAGGTCAGAAAGTTGCGTTGAACATTCCAGGTGAGGGGAGGAAGTGCGGCTTCGACCTCCGCACAGGGTTACACTTGTCCCCCTTCAAAGCAGTGTGGAAGCGTGTTGCGTGTTGTCACGTGACATACAGCTGCTTGTACAAGACCACTTTTTCCGGCGGTTCGCGCCAGATTTTAAACACTTGCATTATTTCATGGTAAATCGTCTGTTGTTTCGATTATGCCCTTGCTAGGGAAAAAACAGTTTAGCCTGGCGAAAACCCTAACCAATGTTGGGCCAGATGAGGAGATTTATACCATTCAGCACACTCAGGAACGGTTCCGATCGAAGGAGTATCCTTTTGTTACCTTCTCATTGGCCGCATCCAAGATGGCGCCTTACTGGAGTTAATGTGCAATATCATTTATTCTTAGGATATATTCCATGTGGAGGTAAGGAGAAAGATAGGGTTTTGTTTGTTGTTTATTTTGTGATACAGGAAAGAATGTCATATTTTTAATTGTCGGTGCAGTCGCGTAAAAAAAGGGAAGACGGAATAGTTAAAATCTGTTCTTTGGCACGAAGATTGTGTTTACATCCCTATGGTGACCACGTGGCTGTAAAAATAAGTAAATTTAACGCTGTATAGCATGTTTTGATATAGATATGGGCTCACACTAATGTTCAACAGCCATTTTGATGTTGTTTATGTTGCGCGAAAATTTGGCGGTCCGCCATGTTTTCTTCAGGCTGCTAGTGTCGTCTGCTAGGCTTCAGCCTATCGCAATGTTTCTTTGCTCTCATTAATTTCGGCATCTATATGCACAATATTTGACAAATACTGCTTGTAAATCGATACTCTATGTAGTCTGATTTTTTTTTTGATAAATGCTGCGGGTTTTGATCGCAGTGATTCAATCGCGAAAAACAGTAATTGCAGTTCTGGAGTGAACAAAGCCGAAAGCGTAAGCCACGCGGTAAACATGTCCGACAGCGACACGGGCGGATAAGAAAAGCGAGGTAAAAATCTGTAGTAGATTAAAGATGGTATGAAAAGAGAACATAAGAAAAAAAATCAGACCAAATGGATGTATTTCAAATACTAAGTGCATATCTTTTTATATTATCATCATTACTGTTACTAGTGAGTCAACTCCTTTAGATTGGTAATGAACTCCAATCAAAATTTTCTTTCAGTAATTTATTGTGCTTGCACCACACATATATACAGTCAGTTAAGATTTCATGCAACATGTATGGCTTCCATAATTCACTGAAAATGATTTTGAATATCAGCTCGACAGAGGAGGTAATGTAAATGACTGATGTTGAAGGGAGTAAAGAATTCCATGTTTGGAAATGTTGTCCAAGTGCCATGACTTAAGTGATTGAAAATAGTCACAACACTTGCATACTCTTTGAAGAACCAGTCAGTTCAGTCTGTAGAGATTGAGTTTAGAGAATACTGAACAAACGGATAAAACTTTTGGTGGCAGTTTTATCTGCCTTTCTAAAGACTGTTTATAATGTATGGAAAGTATCAGAACAATAATCTGTAATGTCTTTAATTCATAGAATTAGAAAAATGTATTAATGCAGTTGGCCCTAGGATTTGGTTAGCTTTTGTATTTTGACAGATTTTAAGTCACTGTGTGCTGCTGAAAAAAAGTTGTGGAAGAAATGTTTGACTACAGTTGCATAACTCATAAATGTATTCCTCAGACTGATTTGTAGAAAGCTAGGTCATCTGATTTTCATGAAGATCTTACAGAATAGTGGCATTATGTTTTATCAGTAGTGGAATAAAGGTTACCTAATCATGTTGGTGTTTGGTGGACCATACTATGTAAATGGACATGATTTGGAAAGGTTAGTTATTAATTTAAATTGTACTAAGTAATATAGAAAATATGATGCCATTTAAAGATAATTTGAGTTGTACTAATGTAGTATTAAAAATATGTTGCCATTTAAAGGAAAATAAATCAGTTTGTAGACAAGATCAACATATTAACTCAGTTTTGGCATATTTCTGCATTGTTGTTGCAGTTGTAACAAATCATAGTTCTTCAACATTTTTGTGAAAAGAAACATGACATACAACTTCATGATCTGAAATCAAGGATCAGCAGTGTGAACTCTTTTGAGAACTAATGAAAGAGTTTGAAATACCTCAGTGAGTATTTTCAGATGTGTTAGAAAATAAATGGTGAAATGTAAGATTATTCACCTTACCCCAAGAAAATAAATGGTGAAATGTAAGATTATTCACCTTCCCCCATGTCCTTTGCCAACATGTCAAGTGCTTTAGGTACCTTCATTGGTTTCAGATATTTCGGATAATGAATTAGTTGAAGAACACATGCAGCTATTGTTAGTTCAATTCATGACATGTGCTATATTTGGGAAGTCTTTTAAAAGGGATGTAATTTGTTAAGTTATTAAAAATGTGTCGGTGCTCAACTGTTTGGTCATAGGTGAGCCACAATGGCCTCTTACCTGTGTTTGGCAACAAGATTAAGTTGTTATCCAGTGATCATCACAGCCTTTCAGTGGAGTGGTAGGTCACTGTAATGTTTTGCTTTAGAAGATGGTTAGACATATGTATCTCCTTTGAATATTTTGGTGGATGCTGGTCATTTTTATATTTCCAATATCCATTACACTCTAACATGAGTTTAAAAAAAAACACCCTGTAATGTGATCTACATGCAGTACATAGATCGCCATATTATGCATTACTGCAGGGTTCATACTAGACCTTGAAAGTCCTTGACTTTTAGGGGATTCCTTTTCAAGGGCTAAAAAAAAAAGTCCTTGAAATTTGTACTTTAGTGTGTATAAATCCCCCAGAGAGCATTAAAGTGATTGAAAATGAAGATTTTTATGATGCAATTTATATTTCGTTCGAAAAAAATTATTCAGAAGATTAATAATACAGATAAAAAAAAATTGAGTTCACGTTGTTTCTGCCGAAAGTGCCTTGTTCTCCATCGTCTGCTATTAACCATACTTTGCTCTCACTTACTGACACTTACACACACACACACACACACACACCACACACACACACACACACACACACACACATGCACACACACAACCCTACTCACAGACTCGCTCACTTGGCTCAGAGAGAGAAAAAGAAAAAACATGAAGGGAGAAAAAAGCACATGCATGCAAATCAGAACTCCATAAGACACTCCAGACTAGCACATGCTGATACATGACAGTTATAGTTGAAATTGTGATGAAGTGTTGCAGAGAACTTATCAAAGGTATTCCTTAATGAATTCTACGGTTCTGACTTGGATGATGAAAGTCTGATGTGTGTAGTTTTGCCATGTTTTTCCAAGAAGTCAGGTACTTGAATCATGTGACTGAGTCAGTAAAAGATTTGAGTTTTTCACTGGTTTTACTCTTCAAGTATTCACTGTTTTAGAAGTTCAGGAAATGAGCAAATGAGGCAAAGTTCTTTGGCTTACTGCGAACAGTGCATGACAGATCGAATGGATGTGATTTTGCATGAAGCGCTATGTGTTTATGTGTGTGTATTGCTGTGATAGATATCTGTATGTTAAATCTTTTCTTCATTGATTATGCTAAATGATCGGACAGACCAAAAAGAGCATTTGAATACTTAACACAGCATCAGTGAATATGAAAAACGCATGGAATTGTACAAGCAGGGCATCTGGACCTGCCGCTGCACTGGCCATACGACTTTGACCCACGAGGAAGCATTAAAGTCTGAACAGGCAGCATTGAAAACTCTGAAAGCTCAGTTTCATGAATCATTTGAGAAGTCTGTGCTGCAGCTTGTTCATCACAGTAAGTTATTATATAATATTTTGATTGTGGCATCTAAATGTGTAATTGCCCTCTTGAATATGAATGATGGTACTATTCAATGCAAATATTATTAAGGCATGTCAACAGTGCTCTTTTCAGTTGATTTCTACTTTTTTGTTGTAGGAAATCTTCAGAAAATCACTCCCATCTCCTGATGTTTTTGACTAATAATGGGAAATCTTCATGAAAACTTGTTGAAAATATCATGATTGAAAGCAACAATGCTGTTATTTGTGATATGATATAATGTTTGAAAGCAACAAAGCTGTTATTTGTGATCTGATTCGGGTGCTTGAAGCACTGCCTGTTTGTTGTTTCCCTACCGCCCATGTATCTTTCACTCCACATCTGTGCAGTTATGACTTTTTTTCTCTTTTTTTTTTTATCAGTTGGCATGCCAGATTATTAGCAGAATATTAGATGCATTTTAGTTGCATTATGTTGTTTCCAATATTTTCGTCAGATTGTTTTGATGAACATTAGGATATAACAAACATTATTTAGACTTACAGTATTGTGACTGCACTTGCCATGCACTGCAAAGCTGTGCTGTAGCCAGTGCACAACTGAGTCTGTCGGAGTGAAAACAGGTGGAAAAAGGATACGTATTACATGAACAAACAACAAAAGCAGATCCTATAGATAGAGATAATGCAAATTGAAATTGATCATGATGCTGAAATGAAAAATGGTTCTTGAATTTTGAATACATGTATAGATCTACTTGGTGTTCAATTGAAATAGTTTGTCACACACCATTGTCGAGAAGTTTTCTTGCAGTATCTGTACTGTGGACTGAATAAATATGCTTGCATTTTTTGTTGTTTCTGTAGACTTAATCTATCTTTTTGATAACACTTTCGTCATAGTTTAGAATTAGCGGTTGTTTGCAATTGGTTGATAGCAAGAACTTGTGAATTATTGGCAGACTGAAGTCTTTGTGCTTATTCTGGTCATAAGTAGTACAGATATGAGATTACTAGGGGACACTGATTTTAAAGTTGTCAGATTTAATTTGAATTTCTGTTCTTTTCCCTGTCCGTCTGTCTCTCCCCCCCCCCCCCCCCCCCCCCCCCCCTCCCCCCTCTCTCCCCTATTCACAGTACCCCCCCACCCCTCCATTCCCTGTTCAGTTTTTTTCCTCTTTCTTCAGTGTCTCTACCAACCTGAATACCCAGAGAAAGTTGTCAGAAGTTTCCGAAGGCTAACTCTTAGGCGAGGCGTTGGTGAGACTAGGATCAGAACATTCATGCTAAGGTCTCACATAGATTATTGATTTTGTTTTTCAGTATTATAGATTTAAGCTGGTGTTTTGAGGTATGTCAAATCTGTTTATAGTTTTATTGAGGTTGTTGTGAAAGAAAATAGCTTGTTAATTGTAACTGATATTGATTCAAAGTTCGATCTGATCTTCTTGCAGGCACCGAATCACTGGATACCTTGAATGATCAGGCATGGACAAAGCTTCACCAGTGTCTTGTTGAAGGGGAGTCGGTCACTTTCAAAGTGAACAATGGAGCCAAAACGTATGTTATATCTGCAGCATTGGAAGCTGCGAATGACCCATATGAAAATTAATGCTTGAAGTATGCAGAATTTTGTGTTCTCAGCCTTTCCCTCAGGATGATTTTGTGAATTTGATTCAATTTAGAATGATTTCTCATTATTCATTTATTATCATCATTATTATGTGCAGTTGAGTTGAATTTTGTCCGGTGATCACATATGCCTGTTATATTTTATGTTCTTCTTGCAGAAATAATCTTGTATTGGAGTGCATATTGTTGGAATTTAACAAGCAGGCGTGGGACTTTTCCTCCGATTGGCAGATTTTTGCAGTCTGTATATCAAATTTTGCCAAATTTTTGCTTTTTTCTCTGCCATTTCATTGCCTCTACTGCTTCCAAAGAGAATCAGGGATTTTCAAGCATTTTTGTGGACTTTATATCTGTGGAGTATGGTGCACCAAAAGTACTTCAAGTTTACTTTGAGACTAAGATAAACTCCTTTTGAGTTAAGGACAGTGGTGAAAACAAAAAGATCCTGAATGGTTCACGACCCTGTAAGCTGGCATGCTTGAACCTGGGCGTGATGTCAGCAAGTTGGACACGACCATGAGTTATTGACAGTTGTGAGCCGTTTATTGACAGTTGTGAGCTTTTGTCCATTTAAACTGGGCAAGGATGGTTACGTATAATGTGTGCATCTGAATTTCAGTACAGCTGCAGTGGCTTCATTACATAGCAATCAGTGATCACCAATCTAAGTACGGCGATGCTTGACAAGTTTGGAGCAGAAGCCATGCAGATGAGTCCTAAACATATTTGATGTTTATTTCAGTTACTTAATTTTCAGCAGCCTGATCTCAGTAGGGTGCTATCTCAATAGCGTGTAACGGCGAATTTATAGGTTGAAGTGATGCCAGAATCATGATGAAGGGTGAAAAAAGGAGGAAAAAAAAATGGGGAGGGGGGTATGTATGTTCAAGTCATGTAAAGCCTTCTTGTATCATCATTTTTTTTCTATTAGTACTGTTTTTCAGGGGCAAGTAATGAATTATCAAAATGAAAGATATGCAGAATAACAGGCACGCAATTTTCTTTCAGTGATTGTATTTCCCCTAAAGAAAAGAAAATGATTTTCCAATAGTGGATAAATTGTTCAAAGAGGTTCTGTTTGATGTGATCAAAAAAAAAAAGAAAAGGTAAACATTATTAGATCTAGATTTTTCAGGGAACAGTATTTCAAGTGATAAACGTTCAGCATGTTTTATTTTACCCCAAAAATTTGTACAAGTTTCTGTGTTTGTTTCGGAAATTTTGTTTCCATGTACTACAAAATATGTGTTAGAGAAAAGACAAAAATAACAATCAAGAGACTAAAATTGATATTGTACAAAAACAAAGGGGAGAGAATAGACAGAGAGGGGAAAAGAGAATGGACAGAGGTTGGGGGGGGGGGGGGGGGTAGGCTCTTTTGGTCAGTTAAAGTGATGTTTGACTTACATTCCTTAACAGTGATTCTGATTTGGAATAAAGAGAACATTTTAAAAAATATTGATACAAATGAAGACTCAAATTCTTTACTACATGAACTAGTGTGACACTCGTGACATGTTCTCCAGACTCGTTAATTGAATTTCATACACTTTGAAAATGTATTGTGATTGAGTCTGTGTACAAAATGAAAATCTCCACCATTACCGCAAATGTAAAGAAGAAAGGAAGAACGAAAAAAATGATGAAAAGTAAGTAAACAGATAAAAATAAACAAAACTCGTGAATGTGAAAGAAAGACAGATTTTGCAAGGAAATGCATCACTTGAAGATCTCTCTCCTCTCTCTCCTCTCTCTCTCTCTCTCTCTCTCTGTCTGTCTCTCCCCCCCCTCCTCCTCCTTCTCGTCCTCCTCCTCCTTCAGCTTTGTTCCCCCCATTGACCTTACAGCGGGCCTTGTCCCTACACCCACCAGGAGTTTAGCCAGTCCCTGGATCCCTGCATTTTTCCTCTTCTTTTGCTCTGCACTAGTTTCATCCTTTGACCATCGATGTTCTCTCTCTTTTTTTTTTTTTTGGTGTGTGTGTGTTGGTTATATGTGAAATTCCACACCAGAAAAAGTGTCTGCATTGTAACAGGGTCACTGAAGTCACAATTAAATGTTGCTTTTTTTTTTTTCCATTAAAAATGATTAGTTCTTAACAATGTGTTTCTGTTTCAGACCATTGAAAATTGTTGTTACTAAAACATTTTTTGTTTTCTTTTTCCAGATTGAAAGGTTTTGTCATCGGAATTTCACCTAATGTTGAGGTGAGTACTGTGTTCTGGCACATTGAATAAAAAGAAAATTAAATTTATCAGTAAGAGAACTTGGCTGAAACAGCAGTTGTCTGATTATAAAAAAGTACATGTTATATAAATAATAGTTTCAGGAGCCTGTTTTTTATTCATGAACTTCCTAGGTGACGCTAAAGGTTTGTGCTATGATGCCTTCCGCAAGCAGTGATTGAAAAAAGAATGAAGAAGTAAGTGACATGTTTTAAATGATATGTATGAACTATGTGAGTGTCTGTCTTCTGATGCACTTTGTGATTGGTCTTTGTGGTGACAGAGACTGAAGTCTGAAGGTTTTGGCCGGCATGTTCATTCAATCACACAGTGCTCCATGAAAAAACTGGAAATGCTCATGATGTATACAATCTAACATTTCGAGTTAAAAGAAAAAAAAAAGTGAGAGTCATTGCAAATAAAAAACCAAACAAACAAACAAAAGCTGGGTCTCAAAGTTCTCGACTAAAAGGGGATATTTCACTGTGAATCTGTTCACAGACATTTTTGTTTTAGATAGGAAGAACACAGACATAGAGCAAGAAAAATATTCACTTTGTGAGTTGTTTTGTTATTTGCTGGCTCTCAAAGTTCTTGACAAAAGGGGATATTTCACTGAGTTTATTCATAATTTTTTTTTGTTTGTTTGTTTTAGATCGGAAGAACATACACAGTAAGAACAAAATGTTCTCAGAGTGAACTATTCACTGTGAGTTTATTCACAGACAGTTTTTGCTTTAGATCGGTAGAACCCTCGGTAAGAAAAAAAATGTTCACTTAGTGAACTGTTTTGTGTTTGTTTTGGTATGACAGGACTCGAGTACTACATCGAGCAAATGCAACTCTCCGTCCAGTGACAAGGAGAACAATGTTGATGAGAAAAAGTCCCCCAGGAAGTGGACACCTCCAAAGGTTGGCACAATCAACATGTTAGATTCTACTTTTTGTTCTTTTTTTTTTTTTTTCCAGCAGTAGCTCGTCTTTAGCGGCATGAGCATTTTAAATTTCATCCTACAAAAAACAGGGTCCATAGGTTTTTTGTACAATGTTAAAATGTGATGAGACTAAACATATTAAAGCTTGTGTTGCATTAAGATATGAGAAGGCAAGATCTTTTGTTGTATGGAAAGCATCACGGTTTGAAAAAAATGAAGTTATAAGGTTTGTAAAAATAATAGTATTTGGTACAGGAAGGGTGTTTAGGATTTTGAAAGAGATCAAAGTCTGATAGAACTCGAATTTGTCTGGTTGCTTTATATTTTGGGGCTTTATTGTTTTCTCCTTTTTCCTTTTCTTATTTTGCAATATGCAGACAGGGCACTAAAACTTTTTGTTCGTAGTTTGTACAGACTGTAAGAAAATGCAGTGATTAAACTTATCACTAAGAACATGCATGTTATGAAAAAAGATGTTCAGTATCTGTCGGTCACTGTCTCTCTCTGTCTGTCTGTCTGTCTGTCTGTCTCTCTCTCTCTCTCTCTCTCTCTCTCTCTCTCTCTCTCTCTCTCTCTCTCTCTCAGGGATTTTCTAACCTCATGTCTACATAAATTCATAGAAATGAAAATGAGTAACATATCAGACATTATGATAGCTTGAATTTACATTATAAATTCATGCTATCATGATGACTGACATGTTACTAATTTTAATTTCTATCATTTGTTCTCTCTTTGTCTTTCATTGTGTTGTATTGTGTGAACTATCTTGACTTAAGATGCTGTCAGAAAAGAAAAAAAAAAGATGTTGTGAAGTGTATTCACTGCCGATAACTGGAAAGAGAGTTTCATTCTCTCTTTTCATTTTTGTTTCTGGTGAACAGTCACAGTGTGTTAGTTTTACTCTGTCATGTTCCTATATTTATGTTAACATTTTCATGATCACGCTGAAATGCAAGTCATCTACAGTTTTCAGTGAGGAAACTTTAAGGTGTTGAAATTTTTTAGAACTAAAACGAACTTTCCAGATACACTGGCTTTCAGACAGCACTGAGTTTTTAGATGAGATATATTGGGGCAGCAAATTTGTTGGCAGTTAGAGACAAGATTAAAGAGAGCTTGAGTTCAATAGCTAGAATGTTTTCTTGGGCAACTGACGTTCATGAATTCAAACCGTTTGTGGGGTTGGATTTTTATGTCTTGAAAACCCTCTCTTCACCTAGCAGGAAATTAGTATGGTTTTGATTAGGGAAGTTAAAGATAACGGAAAGAGAGAGATGCCTTTTAAGTGCACAGGTCCATAATAGGAACACATTCTTGGACTTACAGCTGATGGTTTAAAGAATGGTTTTTACAATTTAGAAATAGCTAAATATAACGTCGATTGACTGAACTAGCATGAGATGGAGGAGCGGCAGAAGATATGTGGTAGAGGAAAGAGAGACGAGGGGGTGGGAAGAGGGAATGAATTGAAAATGTGTACACAAGAAAAACAGTGATCATTGAGTAGACAGACTTAGCTTGTGCTAATGTGGAAAGTAAAAAGGTAATGTGAAATGTGAAAAGAATATGGTTAAAAATGAGAACACCTGTTTCAAGAGTGTGTTGTGTTGGTATGTGTGCAGCTGTTACCATACAAATACAGTGTGAAGCTGGAGGATGGGCTTATCATCAACTCGGTCCCTGTTGAAGATCTAGTGTAAAGCCTTTTATTCTCTCTGTGTGTTCTCTGTGTGTGTGTGTTTGTGTGTGTGTGAGTGTTTGTGTTATTTTTTCACTGATTCACCGCTTTTCAGAACTTAGGGTTAAATATTGCATTCTGTTCATCCCCTAACATTTTATGGGAATTAGCTATCCAGTAAGACATTCTTGTATGAAGTTTGAGAAATCCTGAAGTTTGGATCGTTCTTTCATTGGTCGTGAAAGGTACTTTAACTGTTTTCTCTTTACTTTAAATTAATTCCATTTTATAATTAAAAGAAAAAAAGGAGGAAAAATTTGCAAAATCCTGGTCAATCTGGCTAAAGCTTGCAAGAATTTGATATGGTGAGTATGCTTAGCCAAACATGGAGTATGTTCTGAACTCACCATTTTGGCATGGTGTTTCAACAAAAGTAATAAAGTTTTTGTACAATTTTTAGTCAGTTTTAGTACTTTTGGATTGAATTATCTTACAGTGGTTTTTGTCTCATTTGGTAGAAAGAAAAGATGAAGCAGAAAATAAAAGTCATCAGCATTGTTAAATCGAATATTTGTGTCTTAAATGTCGCAGAATGTCAACATCGAGTCTTCTGCGTGCATGTTTAGTTAAAAACAAATTTGATCATAGTTTTTATTTCAAATTTGTCGACTTTTTATCCTGTAGCTAGCCGGTGAACCAGGGGGACACGCATGAACACACACATGCATACACACTCACACACACATACAAGTGCACACACACATACACTGACAGCGGAAACTATACAGTTACATATTGTTCAGCATCATACTGTACAATTACATATACGCACTTGTTACACATGTGAGTAAAAAGTGAATGAACGGAAACAGCTGTTAAAGAATTTGTCATCCCTTATATTCTTTCTTAGCATGAGTAGCCAATCTTTCCCCAATTGATACAGCTGTGTTCGTGTTAGTTATTTACATTCAAGAAAAGTCACAGTGGCAAATGGAGATAACCATCCCAGGAGAGTCGAACAATAGAATCTGACACTATTTAAACCACCAGACCGACAACACATTCAAGATAAGCAGTCGAAGTGGTAATTTTTCTATTCTGCACCAGCACAATTTGAACTGTAATGTCTGCCTGTGAATTTTGTGAGTATGGGTGACATGCAGGATTTATTCCCTTGTTGGAGGAGGTGGAAAAGCTAGAGAACACTATTTGAAGAATCTCTGTGGTGCATTCCATGCAATGTACCACTTGCTATAAAACATGTTTTTAATAGTCTGTTGGGACTTACACATCTTTTCGGTTTTTATAGGTGTGAGGGCGAAATATCTAGTCATTTGCTTACAGTATTTATTACTTGCAAAGTTGGATCATTCTCTGTGTTATGATCACACATAATGATGATAATTTATTGTAAAGTTATGATTGTAAATCATGGTGCAGAAATACCTGATTACAAGCACATGACAAGAATTTGAATTACCTTTGTTCAATTTTTGCTAAAAATAACGGTATCCTTACATAGATAACATTTGCATATGTGTTCAATTTTTGCTAAAAATAACAGTATCCTTACATAGATAACATTTGCATATGACTTCTAGACGGACTGAGCGACCTCCTGCCAAAGACCTGGTACGTCTTTTTATCCGTTCAAACGCTGTACGCTGTGGCACAACCAGCACAAGTCCTTGGGTTGTGGATGAGCCTTTGGTGAAGAAGTATGCCTTGCCCAGCAAGTTCGCCGACTTCCTTCTGTCACCTGCGAAGGTAAAGGTGTTTTTTTTTTGGAACACAGGAACGGTTGGGAAATTGATGTTCAGTCTGCTTGTTAGCATTTTAACAGAAGTGGTAGCTTGTTTGATTTGTGATTGTGTAATAACATGAACCCTTTTCTCAGTATCTGGTTTGATGTCCCACATTTTGTAGTCATTTGGATGATTACCTTTAGTGTTTTTGCTATTGTATTATGTAAGATGAGAGTTCTAATGTTGTACCTGCACCAGTCATTAGTGTATTGGCAGTGACGTAGATTGTGGCCGGATAGCAGGCAAATTGAGGGCCATAAGCACCATTGCACAAACTGCAAAATTTTGAGCATACATACTGTGCTTATCGTCGGAATACTGGGCTGCAATCTTCATAATTACATTCCCCAAAATGGGCAAAAAACTGAGCAGTTGCATAGGTGTGTGTGTTTAACTCCAGTAAATGATCTATACTAAGATTAGATTCAAGTGAGAACAAAGGAGTGGAACAGGGGATGAGGGTTTGTGTCAGCTTGTGATGTTTTGGTGCACAACTGTTTAACAGACAATGCAAGTTTTCAGTTCAGGACTCGTAAACAATCTGAACCAACTGAAGTGCAGTTTTTGTTTATACTATGTTAATTTGAATGGCAAGTATCTCATCAGACTGCGTGCTTTCTTTCAGCTCAGTTGTACGAGCATTTTATGAAATGAATAGCTAGCAATAAAACTGAAGCATCAAGAATGAAAAGACCAGCTACACAGTGAAATCATGGTACATACACCAAGGAATATCTGTATACTCGTCATGTGAACCATATTTTGTGTACTGTGTTTAGTCTGGACTTCACTGTTGTGATGACAAAAAAGATGCAAATTGACATAAGGTCTCTCAGCTGCATGCACACGCTTATCCCTTCACCCTTTTCCCACCCCATTTTACCCATGCAATCAGATTTTTCCATCTTGATAGTTTTATATCGTTTTGGCAATCCCAGGGGTTGATCTTGAGATTCACTAAAATCTGTTGAGAAAATTTGGGGGTGTATGTGTGTGATAGGTTTGTTTTCCTTCAGTTGTCAGTCGTTCAGTCTGTATGCCAAAACATGCAGGATTCTTTCGTGGCTGAAAACGTGTTGCTGCTTCTGTGGTTTGAGAGGAGCATGTTCATCATCCCACCATCCTTTGTGATAATCTGGCAAATGTCGGGACAGGAAAATATGAGAAAAAGGAATTTTCCTACTGAAAGTGGTTTTAATTACACTTAACCAGTTCAAACACAAGGACTCCCTCCCGCCCCCCTGCTCTGTGTGAAGAAAGGTGCAGAAAACTGAAGGGAACTGTTCAGCGACCAGAAGAGGCTATCTTTGGAAGGGAGGTTATGCTGGATTTCATGTGCGAGGAGGCTTTGATCAGCTTCCCCCTCTCCCGTTGAAAATTCGTTAGTCCTGAATTTGGTAGGGAAAGGTTCATGCTTAGCACGAATTGTTTGCAATGGATGTGCATAGTATTTGGACTGTCTTCATAGAGAACTAAGTGGGAAAATGGAGATTCAGTCTGTTGAGGTTGATCACAGGCCTCCACTTACTATTTTCCTTTGGAACAAGGAAGAGAATGGTCACAAAGACAAGGAAGAGGAACCTCTAAAACCACGCCCATCCAACAGTTTCTATGAAACCATACCCGTCAACATCTTCGACTAGGACAGAGATCTTTATATCATCTGTTTGCTCTATGTGACTGATTTTGGAGGTGTTCTTGATTGTTTAGATGTGCACTATCACAGGAACATCATGAAATACGGACTGGAATCATGCACTATCACAGGAACATCATGAAATACGGACTGGAATCACCAGGTTTAATGTAGTTGACGTTTTCCTGCAAACACTGAAGGCGACTTGAAAATGAACGTGGCAGAGGCATCTTTGTTTTTCCAAGTTCCTGGTTGATAGCATCGCCTATGTGCTGCAGTTAACTGCAATGTGAATCTTGATCTGGTTTCTGCTGTCTGTTCTCTCTCTTTCTTTCTTTTTTTTTTTTTTCGTCTTTGCCTCTCTTTTTTTTTTAACTAGAACTTTGTTGTATATCTTTTTTATTTTAATGAATAGACACATGCGTGCAATGAAATAGTGCAATGCATGCATGCATGGATGTGAATGGAAACAATGAGTGAAATTAACTAACAAATGTGCAAGTTCACATATTGAGGAAAATAGTGTATATGATTACTAAAGATTTTTTGTTTGTTTGTTTGTTTGTTATATGTCCAAGGGTCCTCAGAATTTTGGTATATCTCACTTATTTATTTATTTTTAAAAAATTCCTTAACGTCTGTTGAGAGATTGGCTGAGATACCAAAGTGTTTGTTGAAATGCATGCATGTGAATGTGTGTGTTAGCAGCTGGCTCTATGTAAATGGCTTGAAATGTGTAACAGTGTAACAAGATGTACTGTTGTTGGTGCAGATGGCAGAGGCAGCCAAGAGGGCAGAAGAGCTCGGAAAGAAGCGTAAACGTCAGAGCCAGGACGGTGGAGCAGCCAAAAAGCAGAAACTTGGTGACAATGCTGAGAAGAAGGCCAAGAACAAGCTGACACCTGTGTCTTTGAACAAAAAGGTGAAAGGTCCAAAAGACTCTGACAAATCAGAGAAGAAGAAGGACTCTGACAAAGCTGACAAGAAAAAGAGGAAAAAGAAAGAGAAAAAAGAAAACACAGTCCAGAAGAAATCTTCACCAAACAAGACCAAGACAAAAACTGCTGTGATAGAGATCAGTGACTCCTCTGATGAAGAGGTGAGTTTAGCAACGATTAAAAAGATGAAGACAGTGAAGGCCAACGATGACTCAGATTCTGATGTGCCATTGGCCAACCTAGCAGACCAAGGAACGCCCAAAAAGAAAACAACCGCTGGCACCTCAGGTTCTACCCCAAACAAACAGAAGAAATCAGACACACCCAAAAAGGACAAGAAAGTATCTGGAGCTCCCAAAGTGAAAAGATGGATGATGAAAAGTCCCCAGGGAAACGCAGACGGACAGATTCTACTGATTCAGACGTGCCTCTCAGCAAACTGACACCCTCCACTCCTCAGAAATCTCCAGAGAAAAGCCTAAAGGAAAAGAATGAGACCACGCCAACCAAGGCGTTGACAAAGACACCACAGAAATCTGAGGAAAAGAGGGGTCGTGGCCGACCCAGGAAGGGGGAGGAGAAACAGCAAAAGGTAAGTGAACGATAGGGACTGTGCAGTTTTAAATATATCTTAGTCTTTTCTTATCTAACAAGTCATGCCCCTTGCCATCGAAGTCAGAGACCAAAAGTCAGGGAAAGAGAGATCCTAGCTGACCTAGGTGAAGAAAAGAATAAAGGTAAGTTGATGATAGTCAATGTGCAGCCTTAGTCATGTCTTAGACATTGTTTTATCTGCAGCCTTAGTCATGTCTTAGACATTGTTTTATCTTGCCAGTTAAGTCATTTGTGAAATGCTAAAATGGGGGGGGGGGAGGGGGGGATGGTGTGGGAAGGGATGGAGTGAATTTCTCCGGTAAAGCAAACATACACACATGGATGAAACCACACGTCTGGAAAGGCTGTCAACCAGAATATTCAATCTCGCTGTTTTTCTGGGATCTGGAAATCCCAAAATATCCAGGTCTAGTTTTTCCATACAGTGGAAGTCTGTTAACACCAGATGCGCTCATTCTGGTCCCCACAAACTATTTCTTGAATTGCAGCAGCAAACTGTGCTCATTAGTTTCAGATGTGGTGAATACAAATTATGGTGAACAAAAATTATAGCAGCCTCCAGCTTCTTGAAGTAAATAAGTGAACTGTGCTTGTAGGTCAGTAACATTAATGTCAGTTCAAGCTAATGGTTGTCTTGTGGATGGATTGCACAGTAAGGAGGAGGCAAAGTGTCTCCAGATGCCCAGATTTTACTTATCAAAGGTGCAGAAACCCTTCAGCTTCAGGGAACTTGCCCCCTCATCACTGACAAGGGGCTCTGCCCCTTGACCTGCCCAAAGGGCTTAAGGCGGCCCCCCAGACCTCTTGCCTTTCTGCTTTTTTCCCCCCCTGGTTTCATCCATGTACATGTGAATGCTCGGTATAAAATAGATTGTAATATTGGACATTATATTGTTATATAAGAGTGTATTTGGTGTTGTCCAAAAATGAGTTCACTCTCAATGGGATCTTAAAAATATTCTGTGAGAGAAAGCTGGTTAAGACAAAGGAGAAACATCTGCATGTTCATATGTGGATAGATTATTATGTTTCTCTACAGGTCATATTTTAGGTGGCCAAACTGAGTCTGTAGATTGTTATGACGGGATAGCTTATTTGTGTTACCCTCTGAAAGTAACGGTGAGGTAAGTTTCATGAGTCACTTGGAGTACCAGAAAGTGAAAGTTGTTAGTTTTAGGTTATCGTTCATTCATCTGTTATTTAATGATGGTTTACATACTTGAACTACTCTGTGAAAAACAGCAAGTAGACAACTTCAGTGTGTGTGCATGTGTTGTAAACATGCAGTGTACTTTCTCATTTCTTTCTTATTTCATGTATATATAATGTACTTTCTGAATTCTGTCTTTATCTGTTTGGATAATGTGTTGCAACATAAGTGAATAAATACACTTATAATTATGTCAGTTTGTACATTAAAAAAAAAAAAACTGTTCTCATTCAAAGTACTTAGTTGTTGGGTTTTTTTTTTATAAACATAATCCAAATCAGGTGGAACTTGCACAATTGATCACAACTTTAGTTTGATGGGAAAATTAGGGGATACATCAGCCATGACAGCTGAAAGTGGGAAAAGCATAAATTCTACATGTGGTTTTCAGAGCAGATCAGGGATTAAAATGACAAACATAAGTACAGTCCCAGGTTTATTGAACTTGAGATGCAAAGGATCATTTGTACTTTGTTTCTGAAAGTTTGATTCAAATAACTTTCAGACTTTAAAAAATATGGCATTGTTCCATGCCAAATGGTTATAAGGCATTTGTTTGGAGTGGTAGGTATGAGAAAAATGCTTGTTCAATTTATTTGTGTAGTATTATGTCGTTGAAAACTCTGGGTTTTTTAAAGTGTGCAAAAAAGGAGTAGATAACCGTTTGGTCATGAGTAAGGCAAAAGTCTTTTTATGTTGCTGTGAATCTTACAAAGTTGTGGTAGCTTTTGTTGTTGACATTGTTCTGAAAATGAGAATAGGGGAGAGAAAAAAAAGGAGGGCTTGGTTTCTTATAAAAATAAAAAAAAAGTGCTTCCAGTGAATTAGGAGACCAAGCTCAGGTGAACTCCCAATATTCTGCCTGTTGCAGATTCCACGAAAATTCCTAAGTAAAACATTGAAGGGGCGTTATGCTACTATCCAAGATGCTCTGAGCAGTGTAGAGAAGGGTGATTCCATCAGAAAAGCTGCAACGGAGCACAATATTCCCTATGAGACGCTCAGGCGTGTTTCAAAGGTAAAAGAAAAACCCCCACTAACGGCTGCTGTTCAGGAAAACGGCAGAACTGTGTATCATGTACTCTTGGTGTGATTTTCTGGTGTAACTGGAGGACCTGTGTATTAACTGTCATGTACCCTTGGTGTGACTTCACTGTGATCTAAAAGCTTTAGCTGTGGCTGTCTTTGCATCAGAAGCTGGCAGGAAATTGATGCACCCTTTGACATGGGTTCAGGACTACTCTTTGTTTCTTTGTTGTGCAGCTAACAGAAAGGGAGCATTCGTAGCATTAGCTTGTTGGGTTTGGCGCATTTGAATATAGTGCTTTTGCTTTGTTTTCTTTTTCATTTAGGCATGTGTTATATTTTTCGGGAAAAAAGACAGGTAGATACATTTGCAGTCTTGTCTTGCATCCACTGGGCCTCCTGCTTTACAGTTTGTTGTCATTTACTTGCTTAGTCATGTAGATTGATGTTGTGACTGTAAACAAAAATATTCTTTTTGTGAAATTTACTGATTGCAAGTGTTCTGAAAGAGGTTCATTGCACCACAGCAGCAAATACATTTCTTTCTTTCTGTTTTTCTTTCTGCTTACGCAGGCTGATACTCCTGCGGACACTGCCTGTACAGACAGGCAGTGGAGTTTTGTGTGTATGACCGTTTTTTATCCTGCCATTACGGCAGCCATACTCCATCTTCGGGGAAAGCAAAGACATCAAGTAGGGTTGTTTTATCTGCTGAGTTTGCAGAGATAGTAGGCAAGTTGAAGTCTGATGGTTACAGCATAGTTTTTGCTTTGGCTCCTGGTCATGTTGGCATTCCAGGCAATAAAGTCGTTGATCGACTTTACAAGAATGTCATGCATTGAAAGTTGAGTAGATTCTTGTCTCTCACACTGATCTGAAAGCTAAAGCTCAGGTTTGTATCAAAGACCTCGGGCAGTGGAATTTGCAGACGGATGACATACTCTTCCAAATCCATGCAAACTTGGAATAATTTTTACTCTTGTGCCACTAGCGGTTGTTAAGAAGAAACACTGTTGTTCAAAGATATCCAGCCTGATGTGATTTCTGAGTTTCTGAAAGAGATAAACATTTTATCTAATCTAAGATTTTAGAGCAGAAAGATTTTAACGAAATTCCAATGTTTAGAAAATCTGCTTGTATAAGTTGTGTATGTATAAGTTTTTTTTTTTTGTTTTTTTTTTTGTTTTTTTTTTTAAATCTATTTTGAGAGGTGACTTCAATGGGATGACAGCCCCTATGAAGCCCTTTGCAGTCACTGGGCTGTAAGCAACATGAATTGAAACTGTATTCTGAAAACAGTGAATTAAATCAATAAAATTGAAAAGAAATGCATGCTCATGTATATGCAGAAATTCATTGAGGTCTTTCCATATGGGATTATGGTGATGAAAATTCACTTTCCTGGTTGACATTTGAATTGGCCCAACTTTCAGACTACAGTCATTGGAAACATACACACGCACACACACGCAGGCGTGTGCTCACGTACACACATGCACATGCATACAGACACACACACACTACACACAGAAACACACAAATCAAAAAGAATTTGTAAAGAGCTGTCTCACAAACCACCTTTTATTTGATTATATTTTTATAACGTTTATTGTCAATTTCTGCCGTAACAATCGTTCTGGTTCTACTGTCATAGTACAATCATAGATTTTCATACAGAACAGTGTTTTCACAATCAGAATTAGTGTGCATTTTATTTTTGTTGCCAACTTCAACACCACATGCTTTCAACTAATCCTGCTGGTAATGTCTTCTGTCTTTTCCCTTTTATAGCTTTCCACTGCTGTGCACACTTCTTTTTTTATGTCAAGAAATGTATACATGGGTACTGTCATGCGATGCCATTTTATAGAAACTGACAGATGCTGCTGCTTTGAAAAGAAAACATAATACCTTTGTTCCAAATGTTAAGATATTTCAGTGTGAGAAATTGACATGTAAAGAAGTGTGCTAAAGTGCATGTAGTTACTGTTTACAATGATTAGGGGTGGCGCTATGACGCATTGTAAAGTTTTGTTTCAGAGCATTATTAGGACTGGTTATAAGGACTAATAATGCTTTGAACAGTGTGAATACTTGGATATAAGTGACTCTTGGTGCAGTGTATATGTGTGTACATGCTTGCATGCATGTGTGTGTGTGTCTGTAATTATTGCTGGTATGCTGTTTGATCAACTGTTGTTTGGTGTTGTGCCACTAGTCAAGAAAAAATTTCAGAGATAGGTTTTTGACCTAACATGCACCCACAGGTTTAGCAACAGTTGCTGGAAATAAGAGTACAGTCCCATTTTCTAAAGACTGAGGGGAAAAAAGCCATTCTGTACCTTGCCTTCTTGTTTTTCATTCATTTATGGACATTGACTTTTTCCTTTAAAAGGATTCTGTATTTGCTCATCTTATTTGTAAATAACATTCCCATGGACTTGAAAGCTTATTGGATAGAAAGGGTTTCTGTGCCCTATATAGGCAGTTTGGTTTGATTTTTGGCTGCAGGCATCATAAGTTCTAATGGTTCTTAAACGAGGCCAAGAGGTGCTTATAAAATGAAGCAAAAGTTTTTGTGCGGAAAATCATGTGCTTACGAGTACTATTTTTTGTATTGATGCGCCCCCTCCCTTCCTCCCATCCGGCTACAAAAATTATCTTAACTTCGGATTTTGAAACCCTTGCTTGAAAAAGAAAGAAAAAAAAGTCCGGGAACATGATGTCAAACCAGCAAAGCACATAAGGAGACAGAAGTTACTTGCAAAGGCGAGGAGGTAACTGTGTGTATTTCCCTCCCTTTGATGTGTACATAGACTTTGTATACCAAGTTCAACTTTGTGCCTAGGATCAGTGACTATTTTCCAAAGTTTTCTCATTGAAGAAAAATTATGAGAATCTGTGTTTAACCCTTTGACTCCCAGAACTATTTGTAATTTTTAGGGAAAAAAAACACCAACCTTACAAAAAAAATCGCAAAAATTCAAGTATTGCTCTAAAGCATACAGAAGTATACATTTTCTTGAAGGAAAATGAATGGAGGATATAATTATTATATGTTTCATGTTGACAGGATGAGATAACTCACAATCATGGGAAGATAACCAAGATTTTATGAAAAAATAAACAATATTTTGGAAAAAAAATCCATGAAAATTCAAGTCTCAAAATATCATAGGTGGAAATGGTATTGAAATGTGCACAAATCTATAGGACATAAGAACCAAGTGCAATTATTTACTATAAAAAAAAAAAGCACACAGTGTGTTCAGGGATGCATTGAGTAATGCATGTCAATGTCGGCTAGAGATGCGACGTTTACTAGCACTTCACCCTTCATACCAAAAAAATGGCAAAAAATTAACATAACAAGTGTTGTCAACCACTGTCACTAGCATCACACTCTAACAATTCTTGCGTCACATTTTAACAATTTTTTCCTCTCCTATCACATCCTCGACTACGCCCACTACCAGCACGACCACGCCCCCTACCTGTCAATGTACTTGGTAGATCAATATCTTCATCCAGGTAACCCGAATCACTTGACTCATTGTCAGGATGATCGACAACCATGTTACTTTCATTTTCCTTTCACTTTCGTCGTTGCTAATTTCACCTTCGTATGGCGTTTCAAAGACAGTTCTCACTACCTCTTCGGCAGTAAATCTTCTGGCAGCCATGTCGATCTGCTCGACTAATTTTCGCTTTACAAAACGCAAAAAACCGCGTCAAAATCGACCCAAAACTTGCTGAGAAATCGCTTCAAACACGCTGTATGGGAGCTGCCATTTGCAAGCAAGTAAACAATATCATGTGACCGGTCAGATGATCCAATTATGCGATGACCCTTGAACCGCGGCTATATCCACGGCCGGGAGTGAAAGGCTTAACTGTTTCATTTGTGAAGGAAAAGTAACATATAATGGTGATTATAAGAGCTGTGGAGGTCCTTATTTGGCATGTGGTCATTTGGGTGGGAACAGTGATTGATATTGATTCATTTGTCCAAAAGTTAACACTCTAACATATCTGCATGATTCATTATTGTAATTTCTTGAACACAATGCGCACTCAGCTATTTCTCTGCAATTAACAGAAAGCCATAATGGCATGAGATTGTGATACTTAACAAATGAAAAAACTTGAGTTTCGAGTTGGTTATATTCTTTCTGTTTAAATGTAATCACTGGAATTGGATATGACTGTAAAAATAAAAAGAATTTTGAGTATCTGTGATCCATGAATTACGACGTTGGTACCATAAGTCTGGCCATTGCAGGTTTGTGTTTCCCTGTGTGTGTGTATCGATGTTGTACCTGAGCATGCATGTTTAATATATGGAATTGGTGATTATTGGTTGATGTTACCTAGTGCTGTAGCAGAAAAGTAGCAGATTGGAAACTATTTTAATCAGTAACATTTTAATGTTAGACATGTCATATGAAAACGATTGTTTTTGAGAAGTTTGTTTATTCAGAGAGATTGCATGTCATAAAAAGAAAATTGCAACAGAAATTGCTGATTCTGAAATGTAGAGTACATTCACTTGTCTTAATTGCTTTGTAAAATTCCTTTTCGTATTCCTCTGTGTTCTATTACCTTTAAGATGTGGACTTGCATTTTTTTTTTTTTAATCTTCAAAAATTATTCAATTGGAAAGAAAGGTTATGTGCTTATGACATCCTTCTGTACTGTATTTCAAAATGTTTGTGTTAGTATTATATGTACAATATTATGTTCACCCAATAGTATCAGATGGGTTTGTCATGGCTAGTGAAATAAAATCTCTGTCTGAAGATGTTACTGCTCACTTGCCCAGATGCTCGTGCCTGGTTGTCTTTCTTCCTGACAATCATGAAGTGTGAACAGTAAATCCTCAGTGCAAAGATCTTCACTGTGAAGGCCTGCTTTTTAAGACTGTCGTTTGTGGAACATTTTGTCTTTATTAGATTTATCTCACAGTTTAAGCTTCTTTCCATTTGATTTTAAGACCCAAATTTTAAGGTTTTCTGAGCTCATTATTTTGAATGCTTTACCCCTCCAATATCAAACACATTTTGGACAAGGTTAGGTTTAAAACTTACAACATATCTTTTCCCCAAACATCGTTTTATATTGGAAGGAAGTGCCTACCCTCCTACATTTTCCAGGATTTTCATATTTGGAAAATAGAAGCTGAAATTCTGAATTTCCAGATTTTGCCTTTTTTTTGGGGGGTGGGGGTGGTGGTGGAATTTTCGGTTATGGGATGATATTGCGTTAATTGATAGATGTAGTATGATGTTCTGTGAATGGTATTCGGTGCATGCAATGAAGGCCAGGTTTCATTTGTAAGGATTTCATTGGTCAGTTAAACAGCTGGCAGAAGTAACTCTTTGACTTAAAAGCCAGCCTTCCCAACATATGCTTAAAGGCCAGGACTTCACACGTAGCATGAAATGTTTAAAACAAACTAACAGACAATGAAAAAATGTTTTTACATGGAAGAAAGTGACTGAAGTTGTTGAAGTTGATTTATTTACATTCAGTATCATGATCTTCTGGGGAGTAGGGGTAGGGGAGTGTGCATTGGCATAATGATATGAAAAAAAATCTGGCATATTGGGTTTTGTGATCACATAAGATCCATCAGTATTCCTTTTTCGAAAATTTTTTAAGAAATGTTATCAATAGACATGAAGTTTATATCACATGTAGCTTTCAGTGCACACTTGGTCAGAGCTTTATTGCACACACACACACTCTCTCACACACACCACACACACACACACACACACACACACACACATGCGTGTGTGCACACAGACACAGACACTCACACACATGTAGTAGTGTATGTATGCACACACATTTGTACGCAGATGCGCATACAGGCCCACGCACACGCTGCATGCATGCACACACACACACACACACACACACACACACACACACACACACACACACACACACACAAGAACAACTAGATGTATGAATTAAATGAGAGCGAGAGGATGAAATTTTGTTATCTTGCAACTTTTTGCAAACTGTACACTTTTGCACATTACATGACCATTTAGAAATTGTGTTTCCAGCAGGGATGGAAGCAGATGACGTTGTTGGAAATTGCGTCCAAAAATAAGGATGGCAAGACATCTGCGGGAGCTCCTACTACTCCGAAAAAGTCACCTGCCAAGCCTCAGACCCCTCTCATCGTGAAGAAGTGGGTGCTGATATGTTTGTCTGTTGATCCTTATTCAGCCGCAAGTTTTTGTTATTATTTTGTTCAGGCCAAAAGTAGCCTTGAACACTGATACAGTTTACTTTCGTGTGAAACCTCTGAAAAATGTGTAGGCTACAGAAAGTCAAAAGAAGTACTATGAGAGTCCGCTGTTTGAGGTGTTTGGTGTGCATGTTTCACTCAGTATTTGTTGTAATTCTCTGTCATTCCCTCTCTCACTGTCTCTCTCATTCTCTCTGTCAAGCTCTCCATTTTTTCTTTCAACTGCAAAGTCTCTCTCTTGCTGTCTCTCTCTCTCATTTTCTCTCTCTCTCTCATAATCTCTCCATTTTTTTTTTCCACTCCAAAGTCTCTCTCTCTCTCTCTCTCTCTCTCTCTCTGCATCCATTTTTTCTGTCTCTCTTATGCATGTGTCTGTGTGTGTGCATGTGCCTGTGCATTCATTTGTAAAATAGACTGTTCTCAAATTAGTCATAAATTTGCAATCCATTTTTAAAAGGACAAAGTACATATTTTTTAGAAATCTGGGTTAGGAAGATCCTCGCCTCTAATTTTGCTGCAGTTTCCAATATACACAATATTATGTGTTGTTGCAGGTTGATGTCTTTGAATAAAGATGAGGATCGACACAAGTTCAACATGCTGCTGAAGAAAGCTGTGTTGGTGCTGACACCTTCACAGAAGAAGAACCTGCCTTCTCCAATCAAGGAAAAAGTGCAGCGCAGGATCGAACTTATGGAGGAGAAAAGGGCCCTGTAAATGATGTTTCCTTTAACCCGTTAGAGTGCCTTTAAGCCGTCAGCTGACGCCGCATTAAAAATGCTTTCCCAGTGCCTATGGGCCGTCCACTGACGTCATGCATTTTTCTTGAATTTTCATTCGTTACTATTTCTATCAACGGACTTAACCCGTAGAGTGCCTTTAAGCCGTCAGCTGACGCCGCATTAAAAATGCTTTCCCAGTGCCTATGGCCGTCCACTGACGTCATGCATTTTCTTGAATTTTCATTCGTTACTATTTCTATCAACGGACTTAAATAGAGTGTGCGTAGTAAGCCTTATATGTCTGTAGTATTAAAATGATATGTAAATGACCACACGTGAGGGGAAAGCCCATTTATTCTCATCACTGACTGGATGACCAGCCAGCACTTCGTCTCGCTTGCAAAGATGGCGGCGCAACCTTCGACAAGCGCAGCGACCAAATCAACGTATTTACACAGCTGAGCAGGCTCTGCTAATGATTTTTGACAAAGACAATAATCTTTTATTCAACGACTCACTCGAGCATGAAGGTGAGATGATGATAGTGATGGAATTGCCAACCGTATTCGTCAGTTATTGTGTCGGGCTGTGTGACCTCAATGTGTGTTCAGCTGACTGGTTTGCCAGCGTCGAACGAGCTCGCCTAGTGTGTACTCTGCACTGCGTGCCAGTGGTCAGTGACGTGGTAGTCAGCGTGAGAGGGGAGCGCGGCCTGCTCGCGGCGCGGCACAGGGCAGAGGGAAAGGTAGGGGAAGAGGAGCAGTGAAAGAGAGGGTTGAAGTCCAGCAAGGGGCGTGGTGGGGAGAGGGGGCGTGGTCGTGGACTGACCTGTCTGCATAGAGTGTGAGCGTCTTGATAGACTTCTAAACTGTTTTACTTTCATTTACAGGTGTAGTGTGACAATACAAACTTTATTTTCAACTTTTTTGCTTTGTGTTCTTGTTTGGATGTGAAGATGTAGTGGTAAATACATATGCTTTTGATCGTGCAAAAAAATCTATCCAAATCTAATTGTCTAAATACTTTTTATTATCAAAATTAAAACAAAAGAAGCCCAGATTCAAAATCTTCATTCAATTTCCTTCAAAAATCATATATATTTCATTGTTATATCTTTTGTAGTTTCTGAGCTTGAATTTTTTGTTAATTATTACCCCCAAATCATTAGATTTCCCTGGCACTGGGAAAGCCTTTGTTTGTAACATTTTCAAGCAGCTTCAAGCAGCGAACGGGTTAAATAGAGTGTGCGTAGTAAGCCTTATATGTCTGTAGTATTAAAATGATATGTAAATGACCACACGTGAGGGGAAAGCCCATTTATTCTCATCACTGACTGGATGACCAGCCAGCACTTCGTCTCGCTTGCAAAGATGGCGGCGCAACCTTCGACAAGTGCAGCGACCAAATCAACGTATTTACACAGCTGAGCAGGCTCTGCTAATGATTTTTGACAAAGACAATAATCTTTTATTCAACGACTCACTCGAGCATGAAGGTGAGATGATGATAGTGATGGAATTGCCAACCGTATTCGTCAGTTATTGTGTCGGGCTGTGTGACCTCAATGTGTGTTCAGCTGACTGGTTTGCCAGCGTCGAACGAGCTCGCCTAGTGTGTACTCTGCACTGCGTGCCAGTGGTCAGTGACGTGGTAGTCAGCGTGAGAGGGGAGCGCGGCCTGCTCGCGGCGCGGCACAGGGCAGAGGGAAAGGTAGGGGAAGAGGAGCAGTGAAAGAGAGGGTTGAAGTCCAGCAAGGGGGCGTGGTGGGGAGAGGGGGGCGTGGTCGTGGACTGACCTGTCTGCATAGAGTGTGAGCGTCTTGATAGACTTCTAAACTGTTTTACTTTCATTTACAGGTGTAGTGTGACAATACAAACTTTATTTTCAACTTTTTTGCTTTGTGTTCTTGTTTGGATGTGAAGATGTAGTGGTAAATACATATGCTTTTGATCGTGCAAAAAAATCTATTTGGCGTCATATACTTTACCATGTCAGACCATAGCATTCAACGGCAGTTAGCCAGCTCTGTCAGGCCGAATTTTTTCCGTGGCCAATGCAGTCATAAGACAGTCACGTGATGTCACCCCACTTCCGGCCCCGGAAGAAGCCAGTGTCAACTTCCTATAAGTCATTCATCTTCGGCCTGCCGTCAAAGCAAGATAAGTCTTGTGCTCTGTCTCGCCTATACTTGCCTTTGTGTTAACTTTGCTGTGTTTTGTTCTATACTTGATTCAGTTGTGGCTTGCAAATGTGAGGCTCTTGGTGGGAGCGTATTTATCAAAAGATTTGTCTCTTTTACCGGCACTCTCGGGAGCGTATTATTAAAAGATTTGTCTCTTTTACCGGCACTCCCGGACTTTGTTACTCGCGATCGTCGGCACCGCTCGCCGGTCGTGTTCCCCCACCATATTGCCGAGCCTCGGGTTCAGCACGCATTTTGTGCTGGTTCCGGCTTGCACTAGACCCTGAGTATTTTTGCCGTGTGAGGCTCTTGGTGGGAGCGTATTTATTAAAAGATTTGTCTCTTTTACCGGCACTCTCGGGAGCGTATTTATTAAAGATTTGTCTCTTTTACCGGCACTCTCGCGACTTTCTTACTCGCGATCGTCGGCACCGCTCGCCGGTCGTGTTCCCCCACCATATTGCCGAGCCTCGGGTTCAGCACGCATTTTGTGCTGGTTCCGCATATTAAGGTTTAGGGCTCAATAACTATCACACCTGTACTCTTTACCCTTCACAGGTAGAACGTGTTCGAGTAAGGGTGTGTGACACTGATCTGCTTATTAAGATTTAGTGCCCAAGAACTATCACACCTATACACAGTGATACTCCACGTGTAGAGATTGCTATTAATAGCCATACCAGTCACACGACCGGTGGCGTGTACGGGTAGTTCGAGTTTTCAGTCGATCTCTCGAGCACTTTGCACGACACCACACGGACGATCGAGATTAATTGATTTTCTCGATCGGCCACCTTGTCTCCTCTTTGCGGTCGTGTGTTCCGGGTTTGCTCTATCCACCTGTGCCCAACATGGTGAAGGACACCGCCGGGTCGAGCCACTCCACTGCTCGGAGTTCGCTCAATTTCCCGGAGAACCCGCGGGTCGATTCCATCTCGGAGCAATCCGTTCGCACTGATGAACGTACGGTTCGGGTAGACAGAGACGACTTCTCCGCGGAAGGGACGCGTGATCTTCCTCGTCTACCAAACCGACGGACGCACGACCGCGGCGTCCCAAGGCTGATAGGCAAGCGGCCACCATTTCAAAATGCCTTTCATTTGATCTGCCTGCTAGTCTAAGGGCAAAGCTCCCTCAAGGTGCTGCCCAGAAAGTCTAATGGCAAGGCTCCCCTCAAGGGGCCCGGCCGAGCAAAGACTAGCCAACGGAATTCGCCCTCCCCCACCCCTTCTCCATCGGCCAGCTTGCCCTCTAGCCTACGGACTCGCTCGGAGACTTCTAACTATCATGCTGAGTCACGCGAATCTCGGCCCCCGGGGCACCTTGCCGAGCCGCGGACCAGCACGGGTGACGGATCTGGGATGGAATCACCATCCGTCACTCGCCTTGATGAGTCACGTATCTCTTTTTCCCCCCAAATTGATACGTGCACTCATAGCGCTCGGCCCCACCGGGCACAGGTGCAGCCAACACCTGAGCTCGAGGAGCGCTTCGACTCCGGAAGCAGCCTTATGGTCACCCCGACGCACGACCTCGGTGGTGTCCATAATCCTGGGCGTGCGGGCACGCCGCGCCATGGGCCCGGCCGTGCCCATGCACAAGGACGGTCGACCTACCCCGATCGAACGTCACCTTCTTCCCTAGGGGTATTGGACGTTGGGGAACCGACCTTTCGGATCCCCATTTGGGCAACGTCCGCGGTCCCGCTCCTCCGGGGGGAGGATCTACCAGCGGGACCAAGGGTAACCTGACATATTCCTCCAGGGGGAGGAACACGGGACCGCATCCTGACCAATCCGCACTTTCGCGGGTTGGGGGCTCGACTTCCGCATCCTCCTCCATACCATTATGGCCCTCCCAGGCCCATTCCAAGGACGTGTATGGTGCAGTGCACGGACCTGGACGGGGACGACAGGCCACGGCCTCTCAAGCCCCCCCCCAACAGTGATTCAGGTTACCCGGGTCCCCGGGGGACTTTCTGCCTACAAGAAGAAGAGGGTCTCGTGGCTACGACTCGGCAGATGTCTGACCTACGCATTCGCCCAACGCGCTGGTCAGACCTTGAGTGCGGCCTACCTACCATGGTTTTTCCCCAGGGCCGCCACAGCCCGTTTACCTCCCCGGGGACCGGTGGCTCTATGCCCCCGAGAGAGACCAGTGGCTTAACGCCAACACCCAGCACGACCAGCTACATGGTCGAATGTGGCACCCGGCCTCACTTACCTGGGTCGACCTTGGTCTCCCTCCTCGGGCGCTGTCCTATCGGCAGGACGATGTCCCGGCCGCCGATTATAGGGCCACCGGGACACACTACAGGCACCCCTCGACTTACCTCCTGAAGACGGGTGCTATGAACCCTCTCAGGACCAGTACCTCCCTGAGGCGGACGATGACGAGGAGCTAGCCCCCACCTCATTGTACGATGTCCGCACGATAGAACGGTGGCGACCAGACCTCGTTAGGAGGGAGGCCGCACCCGCTGACGAATTTCTCTCCCTCTCCCCCGGCCCAGAGATCTAGACCAATCTACCCAAGAACCCCTCAGTCGCCTCCTTGTTTACGGACAATCCCGTGACCAGGGAGATGGGCATTTCCCAGTCGGGACCGTCGGTTGATCCCCCACCTGCCCCCCCCTACTTCCGGCGCCATCTCCTTTAAGAACCTAAAGGAATGGGTCCGAGTAGCCAGGATGGGCATCCTCCACACCACGGCGGGACACACCTACTTGGACATGCCCCTTCAGCGAGCGGAGGCTCTATGGCCGGAGGACGATGGTGCCATCCCAGTACCGGGGGACCCGGGCTCTGAGGCGCACCAAGAGCCTGACCCTCGCTTGTTCAGCGATCCTTTCATGCGACACCTAGTTAACAGGATTTCGCATCACCTTTCGGCTGCGGCGGACAGCGCAGCCAGAAGCCACTTCAACTGCTTGTTGGTCGCGAGAGAGGCCGTGCTGGCGCGGACCTCTCTCTCCCCGACGCTTAAGGCAGCCCTGCGATGCATCCCGGGCCAGGTCCAGTCGCTCTTTGGCGACTACTCGGCTGACGTCATAGCACAAGCAGTTGAGGAACGCAAGCAGGCTGTGTCCTTTGCGCCCAGGCCACCGCCACGCCCTGCTAGACCCCCACTTCGTTCCTTCCCCAGGCACAGACCCTATCCCAGACAATCGCCTTCCCGCACCGCACGGCCCGCCAAGCGACCTAATCTTCTCCCAAGGCCTAAGCCAAAACCCCATCAGCAAAATTTTCGGTTAGGCCAACAGTCACGCTCCCGGAGCTGACTAGGGAGACAGCCCGAGGGGGACTTAGATCAGGTAGCACCCCCCCTCGCCCTATCCCCCACCCACCAGCCCAGACCCTCGCCCCCCCTGGCGGGCAGCCTCTCCCGGCATGCCCACCAGTGGAGACGCATACGCCTCACCCCTGGATAGTGGCGGTGCTACAGGAAGGGTTTCGCCTTCCTTGGGCCCACGAGCGTCCCCCCCCTCATGCTATCTCCCCCTCCCTCCCCCAACGAACCCTCCCCGCCAAAGCAGAAGCTCTTCGCACGGAAGTCCAAGACCTCCTCAAAAGAGGGGCCATCTCGGAGATTTCCCACCCAAACCCCGGCTTCTACTCTTTGTGATCCCAAAAGCCTCGGGAGGATGGAGGCCCATTCTAGATTTTTCGCCCCTCAACAAGTTCCTCAGGCCCACCAAGTTCAAGATGGAGACCCCCACCCAGATCCGAGACTCCATCCATCATCGCGACTGGGCCACATCCGTAGACCTGAAGGACGCCTATTTTTCAGATCCTGATTCACCCGGCCCACAGACGATTCCTACGGTTCGTCTGGCAGACCCCGGAGAGGCCTGCACGCATAGTGGACCTCATCTCCTGCCTGTCACAGGCACCCCACACCTCGGCCAGAACCCTGTCCTCCCTCCTAGGAATGATGGAGTCCCTGTCTCCCCTCATTCCCCTGCGGCGGGTCCCCAAACGCCAACTTCAGAGGGAGTTCCGCCGACGTTTGTCACAGACCTCCGACCGCTGGGACCAGGTCATTCCCTCGGACACTGGTTCATTTCGGCGACGGAGGAGCGGCTCACTCCAGCCACTCTCTCCACCGGGGTCCCCATCTCCCTCCCAACCCAACCCAACCACTGGAACTTTATACAGACGCCTCCAACTTGGGCTGGGGGGCCCACGTGGAGGACAGTCACGCCTCGGGGAGTGGGAGCTGGAAGCGGTCAGGCTAGCCCTTCTCCAACTCCAGCACAAGGTCGCGCACCGACTTGTTCTCCTCCTCACGGACAATACGTCGGTAGCTTGCTATGTCAACAAAGGGGGAGAGGCCCGCTCCATAGGCCTCTCCTCAGAACAGAGGCCCTCCTTCGCTGGTGTCGCGCAACCATTGGTTTGTGCCCATGATCGACCTGTTTGCCACCAGCTTCAACCATCACCTGCCCCTGTACGTCTCTCCCGTTCCAGATCCCCAGGCGGATGCAGTCGACGCACTATCCCTCCCCGGGACGGGCCTACTGGCGTATGCCTTTCCCCCCTTCCCCATCCTACACAAGGTGATCAGGAAGGCAAGGCTGGAAAGACCCAGGCTGATCCTCGTAACGCCATGGTGGCCGACCCAGTCTTGGTTCCCGGACCCCAAGTCCCTCACCCACGTTCCCCCCCTCCGGCTCAGCCCTCGCTGGGACATGCTGAGACAACCCCGGTCAGGTCTTCCTCACTCCAATCCCAAGATGCTTCGCCTACACGCGTGGCTTCTATGCCAGCCCAACTGCAATTTTATGTTCACCCACCACTCGAGGGTTGCATGCAGTAATAACCGTCTAGTTTACTCACTTGCCAGGCCGGCTGGGTCTTCTTCATGCAATTAAGGGAACGTATCCTCATCTGCAAGATCTTACGTGAACCTTCTACAGACTTCCGTTTGGATTGTATTAGATTATTACATAGGTTCTTCATTGATTTAACAATTTGGTTTCACCATTTTAATGCTTTACCCCTCATTCAAACACAACAATTAGGAAAATTACCATACTCCCACATCGTTTTATCATTAAGATGTCCCTCTCATTTCAGGTTTCTATGGAATCAGCTAATTCTGAATTTCCAATTTTGCATTTTGGGGTGGGGTGGTGTGAATTCGTTTGGAGATATGACTTATTGATAGATGAGTTGATGTTCTGGAAGGTACGGTGCTCAACTGAAGGCCGGGTTCGTTTAGGATTTCATTGGTACATTTAACGCTCGAAGTACCTCATGATAAAACCACCTTTGACCCATTGCTTAATGCCGATTCACACTACATGAATGTTTAAAACAAATTCTAACAGCCATGAGTCTTCTGGAAGAAGTACTGAAGTGTGAGAATTTCACAGATCAGATCCTCTGGAGTGGGTGGACCCACAATGATATGCAATTCCACATGGGTTTTCGGTCACATGATCCTCAGTATTCCGTTTCGAAATTTAGAAAGGTTATCAAGAAAAGATATACATGGCTTTATGCACCTTGGTCAGGTTTACTTGCACACCCCACTCTCTCCAGAACACTCACACACCACACACACCAACAATACATGCGATTTGGCAACGTACTCAGGACTACTCCAAAGTAGTGTGTAGATCACCACCACAGTTGTACGCAATCCCCGCTATACAGGCCCAGGCCACGAGTGCAAGCATGCCCAACACCACACGACCACACCATCACCACACACAGCGCAACTGTGTATGAATTACATAGGCGGAATCGAAAGATCCCTTTCATTAATTTTCACTTCATGATTAGGAAATCCGCAGGGATGAGCAGATGGTTGAATTCTAATGGTGGATTGCCTTATACTCCAAAAGTCACTGCCAACGTCAGACCCCCATCGGAAGATCTTAGGGTCTGTGATCCCTTATCGCCGCATTTTTAATTTGTTCATGGGTCTTGAATGATAAGTTTATTGTACCCAAAAATGGTGGGAAGTTAAGTGTATAGAAGTCCCTGTTTGGGTGTTTTTATGTTACCATATGTGAACTCTATTCCCTCTCTCACTTCCCCTTCTGTCGCCTATTTTTCTTTCACCAATTACTCCATGCCTTCTTTTGATTTTCTGACTTCTCTCACAATTCTCATTTCTTTTTCCCCAAAGTGGTCATTCCACCGTTCTGTCCTCTATACCTGCATTTCTCCACGCTCTTTCCTCCTCTGACATCACTGTCTCTTATGCATGTGTCTATGTGTGTGACATGTACCTGTGCATTCATTGTGTAAATAGACATTCTCAAATTAGTCATAAATTTGCTTAATTCATTTTTAAAAGGACAAAGTACATATTTCTAGAAATCTTTAGAATTCCTTCTAATTTTTGCAGTTTCCATGTAACTAATATTATGTGTTGTTGCAGGTTGAATTTTTGAATAAGATGAGATCGACCCCAAGTTCCATTAGAAGTTTTGCCCATTGCACAGGAAGAAGCCTTTCTATGTAAAATTGCAGCGCATCAAGGAGGAAAAGGGCTGTAAATATTTTTTTATAACCAATTTTAAACACAGTAAGGAAGAGGGGGATTGGGGGCATTCCAAAAACAGCATTGGTTTGTTGCAGATCTGTATGTTGTGCAAGTACAGTGTACACCGTACATGTGCACAGGGTTATATCCCTTTAATGATATGGTGCTCTGTCGGTTGATAACCTCCACCATGGCCATGATCTCAGAAATAAAGTACTCATTTCCACTTTCCCATTAATGAAACAGTGCTGTGTCAGTTAATGACCTTCACCAAATGCCATGGTCTCAGGGTTCTCAGGCATTTTCTCCCTTCCCCTCTCGCGTCTTCCCTCCCTTCCCCCCTCTCCTTCCCACACTCCCTACGCCCCATCTCCCAGTTGCCAAAGAATTACTGCTTTTGCTTTCCAAAGGTTGTGAGCTGTGATGTAATGAATATCGGGTTAACTGATCGTTAAAAAAAAAAAAAAATCCATGGAAATGATTGGCAACAACTTATGGTCAGAATATTTCTGCACCTGCATCAGCCATTTTTTGTTTCTTTCCAGAGAGAAGATGTCGGAGTCTGAGAGAGAGACCTACTTAAAGGAGAAGAAGGAGAAGCAGAAGAGGAGGATGAAAGAGAAAATGAAGGAAAAGATGAAGGAAATGAGACAGGTAAAGATGACAGACCTTTTGGTAATCAAGCTTTCCCCTTCCCCTGCCATAGAAAGACTTCAAAGATGGTGCATGTGTGTGTGCGGGCAGTTTTGCGATTTGCAAATGTGTGCTTATTTGTATGTGTGTGTGTTCAGTGTTCCCCATGATGTAAAACTGTGTTTGTTGTGCAAACAAAACTGTGTGTTTGTTTGCAAAAACAGTGTGTTTGCAAAAACTGTGTGTTTGCTGTGCAAAGAATTTGAAAAGGACTCATACATTCACAGTCGGAGGGTCCCAGAGACGCCCATTTTTCTGCTGTCTGCCTTCCATTTTTCTCTTCACACACGAGACCTTGTACATTTTTTTTTTTTCTGATCTCATCGCAAATGCTGTCACATGTGAAAACTAGCTGTTGCCAAACAGAAGTAACTTCCATTATGTTTTCTGAGCTTGCTTTTCATTGGCCGTAAATAAAGGGAGTGAAGTATTGTTTTCCTTTTTCCTAAGTAACATACTATGATAGGGGTGTTCTTTTTTCTTTCTTTCTTTCTGCGTACGCAGGCTAATACTCCTGCGGACACTGACTGTATAGACAGGCAGTGGAGTTTTGTGTGTATGACCGTTTTTTTATCCCGCCATTAAGGCAGCCATACTCCATCTTTGGGGAACGTGCATGCTATGTGTAACATGTCATCCATACCAACGGCCAAACTGGCCTTCTCTTCCGAAAGTTGGTGATGGGATTTTACGTGTGTGCAAAATGTTGTGCGTGCGTTCACACACGGAACCTTGGTTTATAGTCTCATTCGAAGGACTGTATGGGGAATGGAGTCAGAACCAAGGTTAACTCCGCGGGAAAAATCCCCCTGTACGGAAATTCGAACCTGCAACCCCAGGATCACGAGTCCGGCGCTCTACCAACTGAGCTATTCCGGCCCCCTGATAGGGGTGTGAAGCAACGTTATAAAAACAAAAAATTTGACTTGCAAATTTGTTGAAAACATCACAAGATGTCTTTAATATGAAGTTTGACATGGTCAGAAATATACTCCCAAGCTCAGAGTGACTGAATTTTTAGAAGATTGAGAAAAATTAGCAAAGTGAGATAGTCGTCGTGCTGCAAACATGTGTCCAGCTCGAAAGCACACACACACACACACACACACACACACACACACACACACACACACACACACACACACATATCACTCCATCTTCAAATTCCCCATCAACTTGTTCCTGAAGATGCTCAGAGGAAAAAAGGGGGAAGGAAAACTTTTGTGACTGTTGGCTAGAAGAATACTTCAGGTGCAGGTCAAGTGATAGGAAACAGTTTTGCTCAATTTGTACCGCAGCCAGCAGGGCAGACAACAGATTTGGCAACAAGCTGGAAAGTGATACTTTGGATTTTTGTGTTTGACTCAGGGACCCTCTGAAGATAGGGAACACTGATGGGTTTATGTGTGACAGACATTTATATATCTTGCTGTATGACATAACCAGATAGTAGGAGAAAAAAATACTGTGTGCCATTGGTGGAAGACAGATTGAAATAATGTGTTGCATTTCATGCACATAGTTTTTGTATTTTGCACTACTCCTTTTTATGTACAGTTTTTTTTGTTTGTTTTTTCGGCAGTTATGTGCGTTGTTGAGTGGACAGTCTTGACCTCTCGCAGTCAATCAGTTTTGTGTTAGATCTGGTGTGAGGGAGGCAGCTTCGCCACATACAAATCGATTTCTTGTAGGTGTAATGAAAGTATGGTCAGAGGTATTTGTGAAGGTGTACATGGTTCTATAATTGGCATGCACATATATCGCTTGCCAGGACCTTGGTTTGTTTAATGTTTATAGCGCTACGAAGACCAGGATTTGACACTGCAGCCACTGCCTGCTCCCAAACTGGTTCCTACTCCAGAAAATCTTCCCAATGAGCTGTTTGGTGATGTGACCATGGTGACCGAGTTCATCTCTTCCTACAGTGGTCTGCTGATGCCAGAATCGGAGTACCCAATTTATACAGGTAACATGGTCACCCCTTTACTAAAGGTATACTGCTGATTCCAAAGGACTAAACATGTTCAGGTGATAAGTATGGTGATTTTAAGTTAAGGGTGAAAGTCCAATGGGGTTCTCAGGGACTCTCTCAGTAGAAATATTCCCCCACTCCCACCCACCCACTTCTTCCTCCCCTAATAGTTGGGCTACCATGTCGTGAATTGTTTTGATGGTTTGTCGATTTTTGGGGATGCAGCCTTCAGCAGTATGTGACCTTTTGGCAGGTATGATTGTGTCATTGACAGAAATGTGTATATTGTGTGGCAGTGCAGTTTTGTTAGGGAAGTTTCATAAACGTATGATGGAAAGCCATTTACAAAGGTATGTGCAAATTTTGTACACGTATGCATGCATGCACCTGTGCGTGCCCACATTTTTGGGGGTTTGTTTGTAGGGGGAAAAAGGGGGGGGGGGGGGGGGGATATAGAGGAAACAATGACACACACACAGCGTTTTGTTTTTTTTTATAGAAATTTTATTCATGTAAAAGAAAGATGTGAAAGGAAATGAGTTGAACCCTCGCACACATCTAGCAATAAAGGTATGATCATAATTGCTGTTAGGAAGGGGATGTTAAGGATTCAAATTTCCATGTGAATACACATGACTCACATTCTTCTTCAGCCGCTTGTGAAAGTTGTGACGCTTTGATTTGATAATTTTGACCTGCACTGTCCAGATGCCTTGATGAAGGCCTTGGCTGGAGGATCTCAGGGCTTTGCCTACCTGTCCCGTGTCCTTGGGGTCTTGCTGCAGACCTTGCTGCAGGATGAAATTGCTGAGGTCTGTTTAGTGTAAAGTTTCTTTCACATCTCTCTTCCTGTCTGTCACCCACTTTTATCCCTCTGTCCATCCTGCATCGTTGTTACCTGTGGTTCATTTTACCTGCCTTCCTTATTACTTCTAATGCAGATATTTATGCATTTTGTTTCTTGTATAATCTGATAAAATTGTAAAGGTGAAATGATATCCACTGCTCACTGGCATCATTGTTTTGGGGCTAGCACATGTAGAGAAAACTGTAAATGAGAAATTTGTTGTGATATCCCACCTATAGCTCACTGCTTGTGAATGGGAGGGGGGGGGGGGGGGGGGGGTGGTGGTGGGGGTTACTAATGGATTGAAGGGCGGAGATGGAGGTGCATGTTCCCTCCCACAACAGATCGCTTGCAAAACAGCTTTATGCTGTCACAATACAAATTCCCATATCGGCGCACTGATATACTTTAGCAAAAGCCAGTAGATGCTGCCCCGATTGCAGATTAAGTTGGAGCCAGTTCCAGTGCGATCCTATAAAAAGTCCTAGGACAGAATCACATCAAGATGCAGATGCTCATGCTCACTGGTGTACCTGTTTTTTCGTGATAAAGAAATGTTTGGAGGATGGTCATAGTTAATGTCATGCTCGTGTGTATTTTCATCACTTACTAGTCTTCATGTGAGGTTGACATGCAAGTAAGGAAAAACATGTGCTCACCTAAGGCATCTAGAGAAAAATTAAAGTCATAGAGGGTTGTATCTGTTTTCAATTCATTGATTGGCCAGTTATGTTTTTACATCAACAAAAAGAGATGTATGTTTTCTATCGAAAATGAATTCTGTGGGTTGTTTTTGTTTCTGTTAAAATCACTATAATATTTCCAATCTGGGAAAAATGTTCAATTTTATGAATGACTGTCATGGCCGATTCTGTTATCTTTTAATGGGGTAAAGAAGCCCCATAGTGTATTCCATGTGATGTACCACTCATGTAGCACCTGTTCTGTTATAGTGATGGGACATGCATGTCAGACATAAGCATTTGACAGCAGACTCCATGAAAACCCTAGTCAGAGATGCCCCCATCTGTTGTGAGTTTTGGAAAGAGATGAACTTTTTCATCTGATCTGAGATGTTATGGAAGAAAGATGTTATAGAAGCTCCTGCATGTTTTTAAAATATGTTTTAGTGAGTTGTGTGCATGTGTATGTGTTTTAGAGTTGACTTCAAGGAGGTGACAGCTCTGATGTGGCCTTTTTATGGTCGGTCGTGCTATAAGTGACTTGACTTATCATTTATGTGTATTGACAGGGTTACTCTGAGCTGAAAGTGCCTCTGAGTGACATTGCGGTAAACCCCTACACAGCATCAGAGCTGGTGCGGCTGTGTCTGCGCAAAGATGACGCCGACAGTCCTACTGCAGAAAATGATGATGAAGAACTAGAAGTGGTGAGTCCTCAAGACTAAAGGAACTGTGTGAGGAATATTTGTTCAATGGTAATCATTTTTTGATCATTCATAAAGCAAAATGCTTCAGACTACTTGCACAGTGCTACTGATTAAGTGATGCTTGCAAGCAGATGTTTGGATACCATAGCTGAGTAATTATACAGTTAAATCTTTGTTGCCTGAAGAAGCAAGGCGAAGCATCCACAGACTTTCTGTTTCATGGGTCAACTGTTTTGTGTCAGACAAACTTGATAGTCTATCTTTTTATAAAGGATGTGTCCAGGAAAGGTTTTGATGTCTTTGGGCAGCTGAACATTTTTGTCTTGCAGCTTTGTTTTTGGACCGTAGGTCTGATAGAGGTCTGCTTTGTGGGGGTGTTTCAGCCTGACTCTCTCATCCAGCAGCTGGAGAGCCAGGAGTTCTTTCAGCTGGAGTGCGAGGAGAAGCTGAGGGTTCTTAGAGGGCTCTGTCTGCGTGTCATGGGCACCTACTCTATTCAGGACTACATGGAGGAGAAGCAGCGAGAAGCCATCCAACTCACGTAAGTGGAGAACTTGGTCTGGAAGCGAAGGGACTTGCTAGGGTAGGGTTGACTTACTTGTGTGTCGTACAGTATCTTGATTGTGAATCTCTTGCATTTTTATGGGAATTTAGGTGCTCTGTCATTGGTAGAAAATATGAATTCACATGTTCAGCAGTTGAAAGTTGTTTGTGTTGTATGGTGCCCTCTCTGAAGAAAGAAAATCAACTGGCTAAAGTTGTTATCGAAAAAGAAAAGAAGATACCTTTCTTTGTGCCAAAGCCTTAGTTGTAAGAGAAAGGTTTCATCACTCGTTTCCATGAGCAGCCTGTGACCTCGCATTACAATACACAACAAAATGAGGAATGAGATGACATTTGTCTATATTGTATATATGTACGGCAGTCTCAGGTATCGGTGTGTTTTTTTTCAGTAAGCAGCGTGTGACTGAGATGAAAGGATTCAACGAGAAGCTGAAGGAAAAGAAGCAGAAGGGGGATGACAAGAACAGTGCGAACACTTCAGCTGCCGAGGACACCCCAACAAGCGCACCAGGTAGGTGAAGAGCAAGACGCATGTATTTGCTCTATCATCCCACTATGGCCGGGACAGCCTTTGGACCTTTCCACACACCACCCTGGGTTTGTGGGAATTCTTTTTTTTTAGGATATGTAGGTGGTGAAAAGCACATGTTCCCTACCTGATCTTTTTCATTTTCATTTTTTGACTTTTTTCTTTTTTTTTTTTTAGTTGTACCTATACAATGTATTCCATCCTTCATATCACCATCTGCAAGGAAAGAGTTGGTAACTGAGTTGAATGCTAACTGATGTTTTGACAATATTGTTTGCTCTCCAGAAAGAAGTCAGAGTGTTATTTACTGACACAGTCTGTTCTGCAGTGAAACTAGATTAATATATGACAAAATTACATAAGCTTTTGAATGGGTAGGTGTGGGTTACAATATAGCTTTGCACCGAGAGATCAGCTATATGGAACCTACCAGTCATCATGTTGTCTCCATATACTCTGTCCACTCTAGGATAGTAATGTATTGAGTCATGTTGTTCATGGACATAGTTGATTTACAATATGTTTGTTTTTCAGCCTTGACAATCAACTCCTTTTACGGAAAGAAACTAGATGATTCCTCTGCCAATGACTCTCCTGCTGACAGCCAAGGCGAAGATGGCGGCGACAACCTTGTCTCCATAGTCAAGCGCCGTCGCATGATGGCTGCTAAAGCTGCACAGGAAAAAGAGAAGAAAGACCTGCAGAAGAGATTACAGTAATGTCACATTAGCTTTCTTTTTTTGTTGAATATGCTTAGCATTTTCTACTTTAAATACATTAATTAATGGACATGCCTTTGCCAGGACCTTCAACTTCAAGATATTTCATCAAAGTTTCTGCCTCGCATCTGGCTGTCATCTTTTTTCCCCCCCACCTTTCTTCTTTTTTTTATTCCACCTTTCTTTTTGTAATTCTGTTGATGAAAATGTAAACATGAGGGGAAACTAAATGGATGTAATGAAAATAGTAGGCCATATGTTTTCAGTGAGAAGCTTTTTGTTTATGACCTTGGGAAGAGAGAACAAGCTGTTTCGGGGCTTCCTGACACCACTGCTGATAATGACAGCACACTGCTCACTAATGGGAGATAGAAAATAACAAATGCTGCAAGCTTTTGGATGGGATAGGCTGGGAAGGCAAACAAACGTCTGTGTCCGTACCTGCCAGTGCCAGCTAATAAAGCCAGCTGAGCGCTCGGCAGGGAGGGACAAAGAAAGAACCGCGCTATACTACTTCGGCCACAGTGTGTACACAGGCAGACTTGTTGAGCATCTGTTTAGATCAACATTGCTTGAGAAATTACAGGTCTTTCCACAAAGATCATTACAGAAAAAGGAGGCGCATATATAACACACTGTTAGTGCAGTACTATCACATGTACTTTATTTAATGTGAAAATGTTATGACATAATATATGTCAGTTTACAACCGCGCAGATCCATACCATTATTTGTCAGCAATGGAAGGCTACCAGAAAGAAGAGATAGTGATGTCATACTTGCTAGCGATGCGAGACCATGATTAAATAGAGAACTGGAAAAGTTGAAAACAGTAATTGTGTAGGGTATAGATTTGGCTCGCCGAGGATTGAAGGAACGCTTTAAACATTTGAATCCTTAATCCTTGTAGGTCTATATCTTAATTTTTTTTAAAAATGTTCTTAAGAGTTATACATGTGATTGTAAATGTTTATGCATAATTTTTTAAGGGAAAAGATTTTCAGTTGTGTTTATGTGGGGTTTTTTTTGTTGTTATTGTTGGTTTTGTTTGTTTTTTTTATCATATCTCATTTGTATTTGTATGTGAGAGAGAAAACGTGATTCTGAGTGACATTTTAATCTTTTAAGAAGTCTTTGAGAATGACAAGGGGAAAGTTTGTGAAAGTAACTATGTTAACTGCCACTGCTATGAATAATGAAAAGAAAAAGAAAAGAGTTTTTGTGTGTGTGATGCATACATACATGAAATGTGTTCCAGTGTAAAATCACTGGGATTGTTTCCTGCTCAGTTTCAGACTTTGGTTTGCTCCCTCCCACACCCCACCCCACTCTTTCCTCTGCTCTTTACTCCACACATCATTCCTCTTATCGGTAGTCTCTACATATCCATGTAAAATTTAATTTTATGTGTTGTACTTTTTTAATGATTCCCATTTGTGAGGGCTGAATGTTTAAAAAAAAAAATTCAACTGTTGCTTATTCCTCTTCTTGATTAAGAAAAATATATATTCGTTCAGTGAGTTACAAATGTTGCAAATGAATTCACTTTGAAACAAAATGGGCTTTTGTGTTTTTTAACTTATTGGACATGAGATACCCCTTTTTTTTTCTCTGGTAAAACTTGAAGATGATCATTTTCAAGCTGCCTGTGGGGTGTTTCACATGAGTTCAGTGAAGCTCTGTGCTTCTGTAAAGAAAATAGAGAAATGAGTCATTACGATTTCACTTGTATTGTTGTTTATCATGTTGATGTGTATATTTGGTGTGTTTTTCCCCTCAGGAAAGAAAAAGAACTTGAAGAAGAAAGAGAAAGAAGACAAAGAGAAATGACTGAAACCAAATACAAGGTGAGGTATTAGTCTTCACAAACTGATGTTGATAGAGTCTTTAGCAAAGTAAGGTTGATTCATTGTATCAGTGTGTTTAGTTCACCGCTTTCAGCCATGGAAGCGAGGTAGTCAGATTCCCACTGCAAGAACTAGGATTTGAAAGACTCGCTGTTTTCAGGTGTCAGTCAAAAATGAGTTTTGGGTGCATTCGTAACATGAAGCATTATGCACTGGGTATCTTTACGAATGATTCAGAAGTAGTCTGCTTTGAAGTGCTGTGTGTAACTTGCTGTGTTCGTGCAAAATAAATTGAAAACAAAATAGTGACTTGAAAGTTTTAATTGACTGGTTAAAACAAAATTAGAGATAGCTACCATTTTTGTGTGTGTGTGAAGGACAGGTTTGTTTCTGTGCAGGACATGTTGCTTTTCAGTTTCTGAAGAAGACTTAGCTCAAATGGTAAATATATGTTAGATTTTGTGAAATGGTTTGGACACAAAAAAGTGACATGTTTCAGATGTGAATTCAGCCATTCAAGAAGCTTTACCGTCTCATTAGTCTTTACAGTAAAATGTAAACAGAGAAACAAGAACAGTTAGAAAATGTAACTGAAATCCAGTTTGTTGACACAAACAAATTGTATCAAAAGTAAAACTTAAAAGAACACTGTCATGAAATCTGTCCTCGCTCAGTAGAGCTGGTAACTTGAGCTTGGTTGACATTTGAAGGTTTACAATCAAGTTGATGCATAATTTTCTCCAGCTTTGAAAATCAGCGGCTGACCAAGTTCTTCAGCTTGAACTTTTCATGTGTGAAGATGTTGAATTTCAAAGTTTTACACTCACAAAAAAAACTTCTCTGTGATGTTGCTGCTGTTGCTTTAAGCAAATAACTGCCTCTAGCACTTGTGTATTGGCCAAACTTTACAACTTGGTTAAAGCCATCAGTTAAAATACATTTCCATTCTTAATCTAGACAAATTCTGAGGAAAATCTGTCTTGGGGTCATGATTTGATTCCATTATTCTGATGGCCAAATTGTGTTAGGTGTACACACTGAGGTTCATCTGATAGTCCCCATGGGATACTGGGCATGGATATCCCTGTGTTTTGAGGTCGTTTCACATGTGAATGTATCGTGTTTGTTGTGGTCCTTACGTACCTGTGCCCATCCCATCCTGTGTGAATTGATGGAGTGTGCTGATGGTATTACAGGACAGCATCTACCTAGCCAGAACAGTGCTGCGACATACTCCAATTGGCTACGATCGCCACCACAATCGTTACTGGATGTTCACGTTCACAACTCCGGGCCTCTTCATTGAGAAAGGTAATGGAAGGCCTGTGTGATGGACTGACTAATTCATTACATGATTGACCATTTCTTTGAAGAGAAGTTAACCATTTTGGACAGAAAAACTTAATCAAGTGATGCATAATTAAGCTTCCATGACAGCCTTTAAAACACGGATTCTAGGATGGGAGGTTGTTGGTTCAATTCCCATCAGATCCATTTGTTTGGGATTTTTCAGCCCCAGCCAGTCCTATCCATAGTTGAGTTTGCTATGGGCTTAATTTGGTAGACTGGATCCACACAGTCAAGTTTCATCCACTTAAATTAATGTTGAAAGAGTGTTGATAGATTTTGTGATGAAACTGGCAGGTGTTTGTATTTCTTGTGCCCCGTTTTGCCAGGATTTATTATGAAAGTAAGTGTCGAGTACAGCATGTCACATATCTCAGACCTGAATGGAACTCCAGAAGTGTCATGTTCATCATCCTCATCCTCATCAGTCAGCATGAGAAAGGTTCTGATTCTGTGGCCTTTCATGCCCTGCTTTCATGATTACCATAGTTTTGATTTCCTTTCCACTTCTGTGCCCGTGGTTGTGTGGGACGTTTGCTGGTGCTGAGGTCACCTGTATCCAAGCTATCGCTGCCCATGGTGGTTGTCTGAGGTCACTGTATCAGCTATGCCATGGTGAGTTTGTGCTGAGGTCAGCTGTATCAGCTATGCCCATGGTGAGTTGTGCTGAGGTCACTGATCAGCTTGCCCTAGTGGTGAGGTCCTTTGTGCTGAGGGTTCAGCTGTATCAGCTATGCCCTGGTGAGTTTGTGCTGAGGTCAGCTGTATCAGCATGCCCTGGTGAGTTGTGCTGAGGTCAGCTGTATCAGCTATGCCCATGGTGAGTCTGTGCTGAGGTCAGCTGTATCAGCTATGCCCATGGTGAGTCTGTGCTGAGGTCAGCTGTATCAGCTATGCCCATGGTGAGTTTGTGCTGAGGTCAGCTGTATCAGCTATGCCCATGGTGAGTTTGTCTGAGGTCAGCTGTATCAGCTTGCCCATGGTGAGTTTGTGCTGAGGTCACTGTATCAGCTATGCCCATGGTGAGTTTGTGCTGAGGTCAGCTGTATCAGCTATGCCCATGGTGAGTTTGTGCTGAGGTCAGCTGTATCAGCTATGCCCATGGTGAGTTTGTGCTGAGGTCAGCTGTATCAGCTATGCCCATGGTGAGTTTGTGCTGAGGTCAGCTGTATCAGCTATGCCCATGGTGAGTTTGTGCTGAGGTCAGCTGTATCAGCTATGCCCATGGTGAGTTTGTGCTGAGGTCACCTGTATCAGCTTGCCCAGTGGTGAGTTTGTGCTGAGGTCACCTGTATGAGCTATGCCCGTGGTGAGTTTGTGCTGAGGTCAGCTGTATCAGCTATGCCCGTGGTGAGTTTGTGCTGAGGTCAGCTGTATCAGCTATGCCCAGTGGTGAGTTTGTGCTGAGGTCAGCTGTATCAGCTATGCCCATGGTGAGTTTGTGCTGAGGTCAGCTGTATCAGCTATGCCCAGTGGTGAGTTTGTGCTGAGGTCACCTGTATCAGCTATGCCCATGGTGAGTTTGTGCTGAGGTCACCTGTATCAGCTATGCCCGTGGTGAGTTTGTGCTGAGGGCACCTGTATCAGCTATGCCCATGGTGAGTTTGTGCTGAGGTCAGCTGTATCAGCTATGCCATGGTGAGTTTGTGCTGAGGTCACCTGTATCAGCTATGCCCATGGTGAGTTTGTGCTGAGGTCAGCTGTATCAGCTATGCCATGGTGAGTTTGTGCTGAGGTCACCTGTATCAGCTATGCCCATGGTGAGTTTGTACTGAGGTCACCTGTATCAGCTATGCCATGGTGAGTTTGTACTGAGGTCAGCTGTATCAGCTATGCCCATGGTGAGTTTGTGCTGAGGTCACCTGTATCAGCTATGCCCATGGTGAGTTTGTACTGAGGTCAGCTGTATCAGCTATGCCCATGGTGAGTTTTGTCTGAGGTCAGCTGTATCAGCTATGCCATGGTGAGTTCTGTGCTGAGGTCACCTGTATCAGCTATGCCCATGGTGAGTTTGTGCTGAGGTCAGCTGTATCAGCTATGCCCATGGTGAGTTTGTGCTGAGGCACCTGTATCAGCTATGCCATGGTGGTTTAGTACTGAGGTCACTGTATCAGCTATGCCCATGGTGAGTTTGTGCTGAGGTCACCTGTACAGCTATGCCCATGGTGAGTTTTGTACTGAGGTCGCTGTACGCTATGCCCTGTGATGCTGAGTCAGCTGTATGCTTGCCATGGTGAGTTTGTGTGAGGTGACTAGCCCTGATTGTATGAGTCACCTGTATCAGCCACTGGATGGACTTGGTGGTGCTGTTTGGAGGGGAGTGCTTGCTCACACTGGCCCCATGACTTAACAGTCTTGTCAGTAGGGGGCTTATTAGGTGGTGTTCTGCATGTGTTGAGTCAGAACAGGCACCACTGGACACATAAGTGACCTAGTAGCAGTGCAGTGTGTCCTGGTGAGGACTTGGCATTGACTGCTGACAGTGGATTGCTTGTGCAGGGGCTGTTAAGGGACAAGCCAGGCTGTGGCATGAACGAGGAGCTTGAAAGAGGGGGTAGTGTCACTCAAGTGGGTTGGAAGATGAGATAGAAAAGAAAAAAACCCCAAAGAATTTGAGAAAATCCAGTGTGTCTGTCGGTATGTTACTTCAGAAAGAGTTTATCTGTTTTTTCACAGAAGAATTGGAAATTAGAAACACAACTTGTAAGATAAATGATTGAAAACAAAGGACATTTACGTTGCTCTAATAATGAGTTTCGCTGATAATGAATTTTTGGTTCAAATTAGACAGCTGCTTTCATTTCTCACACAAGGTATACAGTTGTAGCTGGTTTGTCCGGTTTGTAGTAAGGTGACTGAATGGTTTGTCACCTTACCAACAATCTGTAAACTGTATTGCACCAGGCTGGGTAGGCCAGGAGATCAGTCACAACCCTGGCGATATACCCGACGAGAGGGAGAACGAAAATGACACGGCCTGCTCTTCAACCACGCCTGTGTCCTCACCTGGCAAGCAGCCTGGGTCACCGTCAAAACGACTCCGTCTGACAAAGAAGAAAGCTTTGGTGGAATCTACGTAAGTTCTCAGCATTTCTCTTCTCTTGTCTGTCATCCCCAAACTTTCTGTCTTCTGCCCTCTCTTACCCTCGTTGTCTGCTTCCCCACCTGCAGTTGCCTTTTATTCTATGCTGTTGTCACATGTCAGTTAGATACTGCTGTTCATTTCTTAGATTGAATTGTATTTTACTCCATGCAGATTTTTTTTTTTAATGCAGTGATAACTGTTTGCCTTTGTATATTTTGATAACAGTTACATGCTTGGTTTTTTCAAGGAATCTTTTATTGTATATTGCTGATAACATTGATTTAGACTGCCCTGGAAAATGCTACTACAGAGGAATCCAGAATATGTAGAAGATTTAACTGCCCTTCTCTTCCAGCCTAATTTTTATCTCACTGGAAATGAAAGGTCATCATTGTCTCAATAGTAGGAGGTTAAAATGCATCCATATGCATATAACTGCTTGCAGTTAAGAGAAAAATTTAATGTTCTGTGTGTACACACACCCAAACATACACTCAAACATCTAACACACAGAGGCACTCAAGCTCATGGTTTGTTTTGCATATACATCCACATGTACACTTATTCAAATGTAACACTTTTTTTCTGGCCTGGATTTTCGGCATATTTTTCATTCTCACCTTTTCTTTTTGGTTGTTGGTTACATCGTTAAGAAGTGTGTATCATATAAAGAGCTGATCAGTGGCGATGTTATTTTATGCAACAGCATTCCCACTTGCGGTCAGAATCTTTGGTTCACCTACAACTCCTTGAAGGATCTAGATGCTTTGCTGCGAAACCTGCATCCTCAGGGGATCCGAGAGGCAGCCCTGAAGACTGAGATCCGCAAACGCTACCAGGACATCATCAGAGCCATCCAGAACTATCAGAGGTACAGTGTTTTCCAATTAGGTCATAGATCCTGTGTAGATTTCCTCCCAGCTGTATTGTGGTATTTGTTGGGAGTGGGGGAAAGGGAGGGGGAGTGTCCTGTTGAATCTGTGTACATGTCTCAGGAGAGGTCCACAGTAGTTGTGGGGTTAACAGATCTCTTTGCCTACATGATTTCAACATGTCCTTTACATAAACTTTGCAAAAATACGCCATGTTGTTTTGATGTACCAGTTCAAATGTTTTGACCACTCAGCGACAATCTATGTTTAAAAAAATCTTGTGTGGCTCACTCTGCTTCTTGGAGAAAATGCTGAAATGTACAAACAGCAGTGGGACTTCTGCAGGCATTATTCCAAAATATACCAATGAATTAAGTATGAAAATATTGTCGGTCTGCTGACTTCTTCTGAAAATATTTAGAAACGCCCTATCTTTAAAATCACCTGCCAATATTGAATACTTTTTTCCTGATACTTGCCTGTCTAAACAAATGAATAAACCCCACTTGGCATTGAACAACCCCATATTATCGGGATTCTCAAAAAAAAAAAACAACAACAAAAAACAAACAAAAATTGGGAGAGCGGGGATCTGACTTTAGTAAAACAGGTTGTAGGTATGAGTGTATGGTGCATTATGAACCTAAGTCATGTTGTTATATTCATCTTGTGAGTGAGCTTATCTTTTCCAGAATTTCGATGTATTAGTAATGATTCTGGGAATTTAAGGGTAGTGATCCAAAGATTGTGCATTCCATCTGTTTCCTGTCAAATGTCAGATTTTTGCTTTCCCACATTGGGAGCCCTATATAAGAATAATTTATTGCAATACATGTGTGCATTATTTTCCTGTTTAACAGTCCAGATATGATCTCTGGAAAATGCTAATTTTTTTGCTTTGATGTCTGAGATCTCCATTTTCACCTTTTGTCCTAGAAATAACCTGGAACTGAGAGAGTCCGATGGCAGCGAGGAAATGGTGGCTGGTTTCAAGAAGGTAATTTTGTAAATTTGTATTGATTGCTGGTTTTCTAACATTACAAATAATTAGAGGCTTCATATACAGTAAAGCAAACTTGTTTGTGATATGTATTTCATATACATTGCAAGGGAAAAAAAAAGTGCAGAGTGAAAAGAGCATTGACAATGTAGAATTCATAACGTTGAAGAATATTCAATATATGAATGTATATAATTAAAGATATTTATTTTCCACCAAATGTTCAAAGTATAAATGTACACAATTAAAGACATTTATTATCCACTGGTTAGATGATAATGAAGGCATAGTTTACACAGAGGGTATGGGTTGTGCAGGAACTGTCTGACATGGAAACACGCCTTCGTAACGGAGGACTAGGAGGTGTGCAGAACTTCGAGGAATGGGAGACCAGACTGATGTCAGCCACTGAAATTGCCACCATGGTAAACCATGCTCATTTTGTCTGTCTTGCGAACAAATTTGGTACACAGCAGGCGAGCCTGCAGCTGAAGCAAGTTAGGTCTGCTTCTCTCTGGTTTTGTCTTCGTCTGCTTCTTTCTTTCTTTGTCGTTGTTGTTGACCTCTCTCTGCTCCTCTCAGCCTCAGGCACATGCACACACACAGACATGTGAGCACAAACACGCTGTTCTCTTTAGTTGTGTAGAATCACTTTAAAGAATCCAGAGCCAGTTAATTGAAGAAGAACATGAGTTCGCTTTTACGGAAGAGTTGTGACTCCCTGCTCAAGATCATTCCACAGGGTACTGCTGAGACTGGACTTCCAGTGGGCAGGCTGAAAGCATCTTGGATGGTCAGCAAAAGGATGGACTACAACAGTTATAACCTTGGCCCATGTCGGAGGAATGTACATATCCTTTAGCGCTCAAGCCTTAACTATGGCAACCCTATGGCCTACTGCTGTGTGACCATAGTGAACACAATCAAACATGCCTTTCCCTAGATTGGTTCAGTAGAACTTTGGTCAGCATGCAGGGATTGATTGGTCCAAGCAGCATAATGTAGCTAACCTGAAGATTAACCGACCCTAAATTTGGCTGACCCAAGATGAAAATTCAAGGCCCTTCAGATTTGTTTGTTTGTTTAACCATACATGATTTGACAAGCTGCACCCATGGAATATAAGATGTGGTTAATGGTGTTTGTAGGGAGAGTGCCTGCTAGAGACTCAGGAAGGAATCCTGGACAAGTTTTTGCAAAAGTTCATGAAACTGCCCAAGAAGGAGGAGCAGGATGATGTGAAGCAAGAAGATGATGAAGAAGCAGAAGATGGAGACGATGAAGAAGAGAAGGATGAAGTACCAGGTATTTTGTTGTTGTTTGTTTCAACTTAAAAGTCTCGGGAATCTTTAGTGGCTGTGAAGTCTGTGAGAAATGTTATATGAACGTGAAATGTGTGTGAGAGAAATAATGATGAAGTCAGTGTGCCAGAAGTTTCCCAGATAAAAAGATTTTAACAGTAATGTCAGAAAGGGAAGAAATCATTTTAATCCTTCATTGTCTCGTCATAGCAGTCATCTTGCATACCATCTTTCTATCATTTATTTCCATTTATTGTTCTATTTTATGTTGCTGGTGTCTTTGGTATAGTTGAGTAACCATGTTTGAAGAACAGTTGTGCATGCGGACTGCTGCAGATCTGAATTGTTATCTCCATAAATTTTGACAGATAATACAGATAGGGATAAAAGAGAATTTATCACAATGCAGCGCTGCTTTGCAGCAGATTTCAGTTGTTATGATTCAGACAAGAGAGGAAAGGAGGGGAATAAGTGAGTTTATTATCGTTAAAGGTGATTTATATGTATTTCCAAGGTAGAGGAATATTGAAGAAGGTCCACCACTGAAATATAGTGTATATCATTTTATCCTTTTTTTTTAGTATCTTTGATCAATTGGAAGTTCAGGATTTGGTAAAGAAGATTAAGAGTCAGTTGGAAGTGTGATGGTTTTCTTTTTTTTTTTTTTCTTCCCATTTCCAGAAGACAAGAAGCTATCAGCAGCAGAGAAGAGATTGCAGCAGTGGAAGGATTCAGTGACAACTTGCTCCACAATGTCTCGCTTGCATGTCCTCCTCAGCATGATGGACTCCTGCATCAAGTGGGAAAAGTCTGCTGAAAACGCTGTGAGTTGGGACACTTGGCTGCGATGTCTGTTTGTCTTGTACCTTGCGCCTGTGTTCTTCAGAAGAAAGTTGTGCCAGTTTTTGTCTGTCTGGTATCTCTCTCCCCCCCCCTTTTTTTTTTTTCTAAGGCAGTTCTGCCAAAAATAAACTATATAGGGAATGGGTGGGGTGAGGTGGAGACATAAACAGAATGAAACCAACCAACAGAAGAGTCCAAACAAATCCCAGTGAGCGAAAACATCTATATGATTGGTTTGCCAGAAGAAGATGAATTGAAAGAGGCAGAAATCGGAGTATTTCGAACATGTTTCTGACAAATGTGGCTTTGTAAGTTTGCAACACTGATGCATGTAAAGAGCAGTATTTATGAAAGGGAGAAGAGGAATTTGAATTTTTTTTATAGTTCCCCATCTTTCCATTCTTTTCTACCATCATAAGTTGTTTTTTTTAGGAAGCAGAGCCTTCTGTTGGTTTCTTTTATTATTGCTGTCATTTTTCTCAGCTGTGTAACTTGTTTTGAGTTTGTTGCTTGTGTTTCAGTGCTCCTGTTATCTTTATCACAAATTTTCTAGGTTGTTTACATCACAACTCTCTGTTTTCAGAAATGCAAGATTTGCCGCAAGAAGGGAGATGATGACCGTTTGTTACTGTGTGACGAATGTAACCAGGCTTTCCACATGTACTGTTTGCGTCCTCAGCTGATTGATGTGCCTAAGGGAGACTGGTTCTGTGCTGCCTGTGTCGTAAGTGGAAGTGGGCTTGCTTACAGCTCACACACACCACACGCACACGCACACGCACACACACACACACACACACACACACACAAATAACCCTTCTTTTTCATTAGTCTTCTACATCACTTAAAAATAACAGATAATCTATGCTTTGACATTGTTAATGTGAGCATTCTGTAGTAGAGAATGTGTTTGATAAGCTGGGCATAACACAATGAAGACGGACTGTATGATCAGTGTTGTTCAGTTTACTAAAGACACAGCAGCTTGTGATACTTAAGTCTTAGGATATGGACATTTTATATTTATGAAATGAAATCTTGCATTTTTGCTCCATGTAAAGAAAACTTCTGTCTATGATTGTACCAAATTAGTTGGGGTTTTTTTTTGGTGGTTTCTTTCTTTTCTGCTTTTTTTTTTTCTTTTTATTCAATTTTTTTTCCTTTTTAAACAGCCTCATACAAAGCGGAGAAGCCGTGTACCAAGTCGCTTAGGAGATGAGGTAAGCATTGTGTATGCACACCCAGCATTGATATGCATGCAGTACATTTAAAGATGTAGAATGTCAGTTTTGTCCACGTGCAAGCAAGTGTAATGCGCACTATGCTTTATCAAGAAGCATGTTGTAAAAATGAACAACTTCATAGTTATATAAAAGGCTTTCCCCTGTCTTTTTTGTGTGTGTATGTGTGTGTCTTTTACAAGAAGACAGAGCTGAACTTATCTTGGAAGTGGAATGTCTTTGTTATATTGGGAATGTAGGTGATGTGCGTTTCTTATAAGATCTACTTTCTTGACATATTTTTGTTTCTTATTTTGTAAGAGGATCAAAGTAAATGAAGTTTTTGTTCTTGTTTTGTAAGAGGATCAAAGTAAATGAAGTCACTGAAAGCTTGCAGTTGATTATGTTGGTAGAAATTTAAAAATTAGAACATTAGTCTACAATATGTAGACTGTTTTGCATAAAAGTAAGATCTTAGGGTGATGATATGAATAGCTATCATTATGACACGCTGCTGTACACAGTATTACCCCGTGCAGGTAAGTTATTGCCACACATTTGTTGATCAAAGCAGTGGCAGCAAAAGCTGTACACTTTGTTATACACATGAGCATGCACACATGTAATACTTGAAGCATTTTTTTCTTTGTCTCTCTCTCTTTGTGTGTGTGTACAACAACCCCTCACAAAAAATGGCAGAGGCAGTAAGGGTGATATTTTTCAAAGACTTATCATTTCATTTACTCTTGTTTAAAAGCATGTGAACAGCTATTTTGAAATACATGATTCATGAAATGTTGGCTGAGGATGGGAGAGGGGAAAACATTTGCAAACGAATTCAAAGCATTAAAGAAATTGAAGCTGCAATCTAATATGTTTGCAACAGAAAGGTAAGAAATGGGCAGAAAGTAACATAATGCTTTTGCTTTCGCAGAGTGAGAGTGAAGAGGATGAGCCTCAGCATACCAACTGTGAGGAATGTGGGGGAGAGGCAGGGGAGGAGGGAGAGGAGCTAGTGGCCTGTCACAAGTGTCCCAAAGTCTACCACCTGGATTGTCATCAGCCCCCGCTTCGTCGCATGCCCAGGTGAGTCCATGCTGCTGCTTTGACTTGCTTTCAGAGAACAGAAGAAAAAAAAATAAGGCAGACACAGCCTGTTTAGAGAACTGCAGGGTCTTTGAAGGTCATTGAGAAATGGGGTGCCGTTTTCACGTCTGAAAATCTGTGAAAAATGACTGGGATCTGTGAAAATCCTGAAAGGGTTGTTGAAAATGCCATGGATGTTGAAAAGTCTTTTACCTGTTTCCCAGTGTGATGATCGAGTGTTCATCCATTTGGCCCTAACTTCAGCTTAGCTGTGATGTGATTACCACAACATTCTCATTTGTCAGACATCATTGAATAGTAAGAGCAGTGCCCCTTAACAACAGGGTGCTTCAGTCAGTCTGACAGCCAGTGTGGCAAAGATTGTTTCGGAGCAAACTAACCCAGAAAATGTCTTTGAGTTGTTGCTTTAGGGCAAGTGGCTGGAGAAGGCAAAATGTAGAGTTTGGCCTGCAAAGCATCAGACTGACAGACAAGGAGGAGACCTTGACATCAGCCATGACCCCTTTCTTTCAGAGCTACTGTGCACTGCTGGTTAGGAACAGTTTGATCCAGCAGGGGCCCCAAGTGGAGTCTTCCACTGGTCCTAGAGGATCTGGCCTCTGATGACTTTGAGTCACCCATCAAATGCTCTGTCAAGAACCTCGCTCTGAAAACGTTTTCCACTTACATTGGCTTTGGCCTGCAGAGTGAGGTTCTTGCCTCTCCAGTGACCCGCTCTCCTTGAAGTGGCAGGATGATGGCTTGGTCACCCTCTCCATGTGCCCTTCTTTCCTAGCCCAGAACTGCAAGCTCGAAGAGCAGTCCATGAAAGATGAACTTGCCTCATCAGGTCCCTTTGTCACCCAGGCCCTGACTGTTAAAGGTGGCGCAGGTTGATGTCCCATCTGAGCACCAAGATGTACCTTCAGAGGACAGAGTCAGGCTCCTGGAGCTCCCTCTATGGTAAAGGCAGGAAATTTGCTATTGCAACATTTCTGGCTTAGGCAGGCCGTTTGCCAGGGTTACGTCCATGGCCAGAAACCACTCCGCCTTCACTCCCTCCCATCCATTCCTTAGCCTCCTTCCTACCTCAGCATCTTCCTTAAATGGATCAGATCATTTAGATGCCTGAAACTGAATTGATTCAAGTTTTTTTGGTTTGATAGCTGGTGTTTGTGTAACAATGCAGACATGTGTCTGGAGGAGGCAACAGGTTTATATTGTTTGCTCTTGAAGACTTTCATTTTAAAGGTTGAACCATTAGGATAGCAAACAGGAAACAATGCCGTATGTCAGTGGTGTAATGTTTGGTCCAGTCATGGTGTAACTGACTAGCTGACCACCGAGGCTTTTTCAGCGAGACTGTGTAAGAACTTTGATTCCAGGGTTGTTAAGATCCAAAACCAAGTCAGGATGCTAAGACTGCCTCTCTCTTTCCAAGTCTAAGGAGTTCCTCTTTCACTTACATCGCTGTTGAATTTTGCTGTGTTTTCCAGGGGTGTGTGGGAGTGCAATGATTGTAAGAATGGTATACGACATCGGAAGAAAGGCAGACTCCAAAGGAAAGGTAAGAAACCAATCATCTACTTCCCTCATTCTTTAGCCCCTCTCTCCCTGCCCTTCATTCTCAGTTGTGCTGAGTTTCTTTTGGCATGTGTGCATCATCAGCTGTTGTAATGCATTGCATGTGTGTGTGTTCCATACCTGTCCTGTTCTTTTATTTGATAATCACGGAAAGAAGCATGAATATGTCTTCATCTGAAACACTGTTAACTACCTGCAGTTCTTTCCCTTGATTTTAGATTACTGGTGATCATTTTTTTTTTTTTTTTTTTTTTTTGTCATTGTGACATATGAAAACTTAAAAGAAAAATGAATTAAAGCAATAGTTTACTAAATCAAACCTAAACAAACTCGTTTACATATTTGAGAAATTTCAGGTATTGTTGTACACACGCAAATTTTAACCCGTAGAGTGCCTTTAAGCCGTCAGCTGACGCCGCATTAAAAATGCTTTCCCAGTGCCTATGGGCCGTCCACTGACGTCATGCATTTTTCTTGAATTTTCATTCGTTACTATTTCTATCAACGGACTTAAATAGAGTGTGCGTAGTAAGCCTTATATGTCTGTAGTATTAAAATGATATGTAAATGACCACACGTGAGGGGAAAGCCCATTTATTCTCATCACTGACTGGATGACCAGCCAGCACTTCGTCTCGCTTGCAAAGATGGCGGCGCAACCTTCGACAAGCGCAGCGACCAAATCAACGTATTTACACAGCTGAGCAGGCTCTGCTAATGATTTTTGACGAAGACAATAATCTTTTATTCAACGACTCACTCGAGCATGAAGGTGAGATGATGATAGTGATGGAATTGCCAACCGTATTCGTCAGTTATTGTGTCGGGCTGTGTGACCTCAATGTGTGTTCAGCTGACTGGTTTGCCAGCGTCGAACGAGCTCGCCTAGTGTGTACTCTGCACTGCGTGCCAGTGGTCAGTGACGTGGTAGTCAGCGTGAGAGGGGAGCGCGGCCTGCTCACGGCGCGGCACAGGGCAGAGGGAAAGGTAGGGGAAGAGGAGCAGTGAAAAAGGAGGGTTGAAGTCCAGCAAGGGGGCGTGGCGGGGAGAGGGGGGCGTGGTCGTGGACTGACCTGTCTGCATAGAGTGTGAGCGTCTTGATAGACTTCTAAACTGTTTTACTTTCATTTACAGGTGTAGTGTGACAATACAAACTTTATTTTCAACTTTTTTGCTTTGTGTTCTTGTTTGGATGTGAAGATGTAGTGGTAAATACATATGCTTTTGATCGTGCAAAAAAATCTATCCAAATCTAATTGTCTAAATACTTTTTTATTATCAAAATTAAAACAAAAGAAGCCCAGATTCAAAATCTTCATTCAATTTCCTTCAAAAATCATATATATTTCATTGTTATATCTTTTGTAGTTTCTGAGCTAGAATTTTTTGTTAATTATTACCCCCAAATCATTAGATTTCCCTGGCACTGGGAAAGCCTTTGTTTGTAACATTTTCAAGCAGCTTCAAGCAGCGAACGGGTTAAGATCTGTACTTTGTTGAAAATACACCTTTTTTTTTTTTTTAATTTTTTTTTTTAATTTTTTTTTTTGGTGATAGTTTTAGGATAAACAAGTCTGATACAGAAACAGCCACTGGCTTTTTGTACTCCCAGTTCTTATAGAACAGGGAGTACTTTACAATGGGAATGAAGAAATGCTGTCTGTCCGTGGTCAAAATGTGTTCCACTCGCTCCAGACAAAACTTCTGGGCCGATCTTTCTGAAAATTTGTAGGTATGTTCATTATGGTTCACGGATGATGCCCGATGTTTTATTTTACCAGAATAGCCGTTACTAATAGCTATGACAGCCCTGAACGGTTTTTTCTTCTTTATGGAATATCTCTTTATGACACATGTTTGATTGTGACCTCAGATACATTATGATGCATGTTTGATTGTGACATTTTTCAGGAAGATAAACTGGGAGTACGTTTATATGCTTTGCATCATGCTTTTGTTGTTTTACATGTCAAACTTAGCTGCCGCACGAAAGTCCTACAAGAATCAGGTAGATGACGGGGATGAGGAATCTGATGAAGAAGAGGAGGTGGAGGAGTCTGACGAGGAGGAATCCGAGGAAGAGACGCCTAAGGCCCCTCCCAAGACATCGAGATCCTCACGTTCCTCCTCAAACCGTTATTCTGGCAGACACTCTGAAGGGGGTTCCTCATCAGGTGCCACATCGTCACGGTCCACTCGTCGCAGCAATGACCATCATGAGGAGGCACCTCTTCCTCGATCTCGTCGTGCTCCCTCTGATCTGTCGGTGAGTCAGTGGTTTTTACTTCTGATCCGCTGTTTGAGTACTTGTGACCTTGCTCTTGATGTTTGACCTATAGTATGGGGCGAGATTCATGTAGTGATTGTTCAGTAGGTAAAGCCCCTTTAGATCTCAGTGTAAGTCTGATACCAGATTGAATTCTATTGAATTCTTAAGGTAATTTTATTGCTTTGAATAGCAATGCTCTAGACTTGCACATGACTGAAAATTTGATAGTTTTTTTTTTTCCTTGTCAACTTTGAAATGAGAATTTTGATTAGTCAGCTTTGTGCTTTTTTGTCTGTGTTGTGTGTGTGACCACTGAAATGGTCAGATAGTGTACACTGATAAAATAGTGATTTGAAGACCCTAATTGAGCCAACATTTGTGTTTGTGTCGCAGCTCTGTGAAGACATCCTGCAAAAGTTGATGAAGCACTCATCCAGCTGGCCTTTCCTGGAGCCAGTCAACAAAAAGCAGGTGAGATTTCGTTCGGGATTTCTTAGATGGTGGCATAGCATTCTTCTGCAGTGTGAACATGCAACTCGTAGCTTTTCCCAGTTAGTCACAGCTCATCATTCCCATCTTTTAAGATAAGTCTAAACCCGCATCTTCTCAAGCAGTCTTTTACCGTTTGCTGTCCAATTTTTTTCAGTATTCCTTTTGTCTGTCATGTGAATGCGCAAGGGTTGGGGTGTACACGTACAGTGAAGGATCAGGAGAAGGGTTGGATAGGTTCATGTGCCTGTGCCTTTGTGAGGCATGTTTTGGTCTGACTTGGAGCTGCTTGTGCTACGCTTCCAATGCTGCATGCTACGATTTTGGTGGCGATGTTATGCTGCTTTACTTTGTGATAAAAAGCTATGCCATAGAAAAGGAGAGGGGAAAAAACTGGTTTCATGGACTTGGGGACGGCTCCGACGGAACTAAGACAGTGTAAATATATCTTTAGACTGTAGGCTTGTTTCTTCAAAAACAGACGTTTTCAATAAGGAGAGGAAGAAAAAACGAAGAAAAATAGCTCAAGAGAATGGTGATTTTGCTGCCAAATAAGTTGGTTTCATTGTCACCCTTTTTTATTTCTCTTTCTTTTTTTTGTTTTGTTTTTGAGATAGATCAGTATCATACGATAATTAGCAAGATTCCCGTATTCTTGGTAAGCCATCTTGTGCACTAAGTGAAGTAAGTTTGGAGGTGCTATTGAATCTGACTTGTGATATATTTGAGTACTCCCCTTAAATTTGAAATGCTGCACACAAAATGCCCAGATTGTTACCCTGTGCTTTCGGGGCCTTGTCAGCTCTGCTGACATTATTTTGTAATTTCTGAGTTGGCTTTAGTTATGACTAAAGTAAGGTGTATGCTTAATTCAGCAAGTGTTTGATCTCTGTTTCTGATTTAGATGACAGGCAGGTTTGTGTGTGTTTGCACATCTTCAGTTTACTTATTCTCAAATAGCTCGTTTTCAGTATTTTTGCGAGATTCTCATGATCTAAAGGTAAACCATAATCTTTTTTTCTTTTTCGGTCTTACTTTCCATGCCACTTCAGCAGCATTGCAGGGAGCCATGTTAAGTCATCATTAGGCAACCCTCAACAGGAGACACTGCACTGTGCCAGTGTGATGTTCAGTGGTGCCTGCTTTGATTGAAAAAAAAAATGCAGGACACCGCCTACTAGGCCTCTTTCTGACGATTGTAATTGCTTAATTGCGGAGCCAGCTTGCTTGAGTGTCCTTTGGAGGGCGCCACCATGTCCGTCCAGCGACAGTCCCATGAACTCGCTGATATGGATGACCTCAACATGAACTTCACTAAGGGCATAGGCATGGAGAGGAAATCAGAACGGAGGTCACTGTGAGAGTAGGCATCGAAGGACACACAGTTTGAGACTTTTGAAGGTGACGCTACAGAGTTCCATACTGGTCTGAGACTGCATGACAGGGCTGTACTCTACGCTGACTTTAATGGTAGGTTGTGCTATCAGCCAAGCCTGAGAGATACAACCAGCGTTGCTGGTCAGGAAATCTGAGCAACATTCTAGGAGACGCATCCATGCATGAAACTCAATTGTGTGTTCTCAGCCAAGCGTTAGCAGACTCGGTTCTAGGTAGGAAATGATCCAGGCAGAAAAATACCTCCAGCGATGGTTCTGCTGGGATGACCACAACCACCCAGTTGGAGTTTGTAACACTAACCACTGCCCCATGGCAGCTAGTTAAAGAAGCACCTCTGGAGCCGGAATAGCTCAGTTGGTAGAGCGCCGGACTCGTAATCTTGGTGATCCTGGGGTTGCGGGTTCGAACCTCCGCCGGGGGCGTTTCGGTACAGGGGGATTTTTCCTTCGGAGTTAACATTGGTTCTGACTCCATTTCCCATACAGTCCTTCGAATGAGACTATAAACCGAGGTTCCGTGTGTGAACGCACGCATAACATCTTGCACACACGTAAAATCCCATCACCAACTTTCGGAAGAGTAGGCCAGTTTGGCCGTTGGTATGGATGACACGTTACACATAGCATGCACCCTGCGTGAGAAATGGAAAGAATGAAGGAAGTAAGGAAAATGAGTGAACGATATTGAACGATACTGACTGGATGACATGGGAAACGACTGAATGAAGCGCCAGCTGGCAGCTCTTCAGTCGGCACTACCCAGGTAGGCAGCCCGTTGTGTAAACGAGTGTTGATTGTAAAGCGCTTAGAGCTTGGTCTCTAGCCGAGAATAGGCGCTATATAAGTATTCATTATTATTATTATTATCTGCATCAGAGGATATGTGAAGATCTGAACACTTACAGTGAAAGTACTTTTTACCCAGAATTAAAAAAAAAAAAAAAAAAAAGTCCAGCTTTTGATTAAAAAATGTTGTGAATGGATGGATTGTTTGCCTAACTTGATATACCCAAAATTCAGCTAACATGGGAAGAAAAGATTTTAAAGTGAACTAGGCTCTCTTATGCAGATTTTAACTTGAGGACAAATAAGAAAACAAGGTCTCATTTAAATCGGGAGGGGGGTGGGGGTGTTCTGGGTTTTGTGAAAATTGTTTTTTCTTTTTTTTCTATTTTTCTTCTTTTTTGTTTTCATGTACTGTACCTTCAACACTGGTGAGGGAACAACGCCTGACAAGGTGACAGCCCTGTCAGTAGCACATGCATGACGAGACAAAAACCAGACAGTTTCAGAATTGAATGATTGTGCCAGATTCCATGCTTTGGTCCTGAACTTGGTGTCTTTTTCATGCTTGTATCCTTGCTTATCGCTGATCTGCTCCTGGTGCTGATGCCGGCAGTGTTGTGGATGTGTAGGTTCCAGACTATCACCAGATCATCAAGAAGCCCATGGACTTTCAGACCATGCTGAAAAAGTGTGCACGTCTCAGCTATTCCTCTCCTCAGGAGTTTGTTGATGATGCCATTCTGGTCTTCAGCAACGCTGCCAAGTACAATCAGGTAAATTGATACAGAGCTGTGTTGGGAGTGGGTAGTCTGTTCAATACAACAGCCCGCATGCGCACGCACACGCACACGCACACACACACACACACACACACTCACACACTCACTCACTCGGAGGGGTTTTATCATTATGAAGTTGAGCTTTTGGATACAGATGAACTACTTTTGTTCATTATGATGATCAGTATAGTTCAAAGATGCAAGGTGTTTGCAAAACAAAAATGGTTATGAGAATTTATATGCTTGTTTACATCCTGAATTAGTGAGGGGCTTGAAACGTTTTCAAAACAAGGGAAAATAGAAAACTGACAGAAAGTATGTAACTTCCAAAACCAGTTTGTGAAGGTATCTGAGTTCTAAAGTTATATGTAAGAACTATTTTCCTCTTTGAATTAATATGGCATCATTTTACACACAGGAAAAAGAAAATAAGCTTTAGATTTCATGTTGTATTTGAATACTGATTTTTGTTTTAAAATGCTGAAAACCTATGCCTTGAATACTGAATATTTATGGAAAGGGTAAATAGGTCTGCTTATGAAAGAGAATCGAATGAGAAAAAAAAACATCGTTTTAGAGGAGGAACGAGATACGAAAGCTGCAACAGCCTGGTCTTGTGTATTCAGCATTCTTGAAAGTTGAATTTCTTTCCATTTGTGGTATTCAGTCTTCAACTGAAGTGTTTGAATCACAGATTTGTGCTGGTCAGTAAACATCTCATGTCAAAGAGCAATTCTGTAAGACTTACAAAATGCTCATAAAACAGTACTTTGTGAAGTAAGAAATTCATCAAATGCTGGAAGCTGTTAATCATAAAAATCGGAGGGGAGGAACGGGAATTGTCAGTTCTCTCCCCATCTCTCTCTGAGCAGACCTGCCAATTTTGTTTAAAATTTTCGAGTGGTTTGTAACTTTCAACATCAGATTGCTGTCTTGGTATGCTCACAAGAATGTATAAACAGCAGCAGTTACGTTTCAGTGTTGGCCAATACTCTTTAATTCCAGTTGACTGCAACATTCTTGCATGCTGTTGATTTGTTTAATTGTCACATGCACGTTGATGTATCCCATTTGTCTTGTATGTGGACAGCCGGACAGTGAAGTGTACACCTGCATGAAGGAGGCGGAGAAGTTCTTCGCGGAACTGCTGGCTAAGTATCTCCCAGACTACACCAGCACTCAGGTCTTTGTGGCTGACAGAGAGACTGTGAATGCTCGCACAAGGCGCTGTCGGCGAACCTGAGGACTTTGCTGGGAGTGAGGGACTGGCGGGCTGGAAAAGAGAGGACCAGGGTTCATGACGTGTGTCCATCTGACAGCTGGTCAAGAGTGTACCCAATTGAACACTACTTGACATGCTTCAAGTCATTTTATCTTTGGGGGGAAGTTGAGGGGGTGGGGGGCATTCTTCATACTTCAGAGGTACATGGTGATATTAGTCTTAAGAATTTTTTTTTTTTTTAAGCTTTTCGTCAGGGGAGCTGTATTGATGTTCTTTTATGTGAGTTTATGCTGAATGCAAGCACATGTTATACACAGGGGGAAAAGGTTGGTGAAAAGCTGTCGTTTTCGTGTCTGCTAGAAAATGATGAGGGGATATGTCTTGCGTCCTTGACTTTTTTTTTTTGCAATATGCTTAACTTCATTTAAACTCCATTTTCATGATGTTTTGGTTTTCTCATTAGCCATTATGCTCTAATGACATTGAGAAACACTTGTTATGGACATAAAACTGAACATACTGATGAAATCAAGTTTGTTTTCTTTTGTATCATGGCTTTGGGGATATGTGAGACATTTGACATGAACTAAGATCAAGTAAACAGACATATGCAGTGAACATGGTTATCTTTGCTGTTCTGTTTTGTTTGTTGTGTGAACTGTTGTTCTTTTATTGTTACTTACTTTTCTGTATTCAGATGTAGAGAAAATAAGCTAACAAAAAATTTCTGTCTGTCGAGAGAGATTGATTTTTATTTCAAGCTGACGATGGCTTTGGGAGCCAAAGTACAGTTAATGGCTCTCCATCATTGATCTGAGAAAGAAAATGTATAGTTTGGTGAGAAGGATTTTCTGTAGAAAAACACATTTACTAACTGCTAAATCAGCAGTTTCACATTAGATTCAGTCACCTGGTCACCCAGGCAAGTGCAAACGCAGATGGGCATGTGGTTTTCAAAGGTGAAGATCTTGTCAGGTGACTTGAAAATTTGCTGTATGCACTGATCATTTTTCTTTGAAAATGTCTGAAAACCTAGCTCTTTAAACTGAAATGCCCGTTGATTTCCTCATTTTCACTCATTGCACACAAAGCTGATACAGTTAGAATAATTCTGCCAGGGTCCACAGACAGTTGCATTAAGTATAGAGTAACCTGTAGTTGACGTCATCAGGTAGATTTATTTGCCTGTGAGTTCAGTTTCAAAGTTGTCGCCATGTATTTCGCTTTAACATGGAGGTCTTCTCTTTAGTACAACAATATGAAAACTTTAAAAATCAAAAAGAAAATGAAAAAATAAAAGAAATGAATTGATAAAAAGTTTGCAAGCGAAAGTGGGGAGATGAAGGGAGATTAAATTGCTAGAAATGTGGCTCAGAGTTATGTTGCTTACACTAAAAACCATTATTCCATTGCTGTTCTTGCAATACTGTAGAAATGAGGCAGCTTAGCCACGATCTCCTGCTAATCTTGAAGTCAGTTTGCTTTTGATGTAAACGCTTGCTTCCTGTTTGGGGGGCTGGGGAGAGAGAACCAAACGATTATTATGTGGCAAAACCTTCGAAATCTCAGGCCAGTGAAGACTTGAGGGTGGGTTCTCATGGAATTTTCTTTTTTTTTATCCACTAGCTCGCTTGGCTAGCACATATTTTCAAAGTTCTCCAGCCCTGCTTTCATAAAAAAGCTTCCCTGATTTTTTTTTTCCATCTCCTATAGGCTTTTAAACGCAATTGGAGCATATTTTGTTTTGTTGGTGTAGGCTCCCACCACTTCTTCCCCCTTCCCTCTTTGTGTACTTTGGTCTCACGGCTTACCTGACAGTGTGTACATTTGCTCTGCTCCATGAGGCTGTTGTTGGTGAGGTTGAATGTCCTGATGAAGCAGATCCGTTTCAACCCAGTTGTGTATCAGCATGTTACCGTTCCTGTCTGAACCATTGGTAGTAAATTCATACCTGAAGCTGGAAGTGGAACGCTAAAGGGAATGCCAGGCGCTCTCAACACAGCCTAATGTTAAAAGCCTAAAGACATCGATAGTTAAGTTCCAAGTCGTTGCCACGTGTTGTCTTCGTGTCTTTTTCAGGTAATGTGTTTTTTGTCTAAATGGTCTGACTCATTTTGTAATGTGACTGTTTTTTTTGCTGGCATGAGTTTGATGGCCCTGAAGAGGCTCCATGTGGTTGGCTGGGCTATAATAAGTAAAACTTTAAACATGGGGCAAAAATTGCATAGTCTAACAATCTCACTCTCGTAATTGTAGGAATCACCATAGCCCTTACCTGCCACTGATATTTCGGTTGTTGGTTTTCTTTTTTTTTTTTTTTTTTTTTTTTCTTCACTACATCGAGCTTAAGCTTGATCTATTTAGAGTACCAGGAGGTGGCTGCTTTGAAAAATCGCGTCATCCTCTTTATTTGTGGTGGCAGGCTAGTTTTGTCTGCTTCACAGCACAATTTTACAGTTTACAATGGTTTATGTTGGTTTGGGATTCTCAGAAACTGGAAGCACTTCACATTAGTTTATGTGTCCCAAGTGCTAGTACAAAACAGCAGGTCAGGTAAACCATCAGCAGAATGTGCAGCTTTACAGCAGTCGTGTGGACAGCCATTACAGCAGTCATGTGGACAGCCATTACAGCAGTAGTGTGGACAGCCATTACAGCAGTAGTGTGGACAGCCATGGGGATGGGCTATGATAGGGAAAGGACTGGTAAATACTTTCTTTAACTGACATTTTAGTCATTAGCAGGTTTGAAGGCTTTGTTGTGAAAGTGTACTGATAGTTCTGTTTATGTGTTTTTTTTATTACCTCATAATTTGAAGGCTTTGTCATGAAAGCATGTCGATAGTTCTGTAACAGTTAGGGTAACTTTCTGTAGATTTCTTTTCCTTTTTTTTTTCTTTTATCCTCATTTGGTGTGTCAGGGAAAAGTTATAATTTTTTTACATGGCGAAAAAATCCACTCTGAGCAGTGGACCTTTTTTTTTGTTTTTGTTTTGTTTTGTTTTAAACTTTGTTCATCTGACAAGATGGAAAGAGGTCAGAACACACGCTTCAGATATCTCTGATAAGTTGAATTCAAAGGAAATCAGGATTGTTGTGAAGAAAAATGTTGGTGAATAGTAGATTTGGGCTGACACCTCTTGTGTTTTTGCGTGGTAGTGAGATGATGTATCCCATTCCTTTTATGATTTATGTGTGTGCTAGGGGCTTTTGCTGCTGCTGTGTTTTGTAAGATCTTCCCGTTTCTTTTCCTCGGGTGTCGTTTTTTGTTTGTTGCTCTTCCTCTCAGAAAGTTAGCATCCCTGATGTATGTCCCAGCTGAATGTCTAATCGTTATGTTCTTTATGGGCTATAAAACGTTGAGTAGTGGTAGAGAAATTGCGCATGTATTTTCAGTGAAAAGAGAACACATTTGATAGTTGCAGGTTCCACATGATCATGAACGCGTGCAAGGTACTTTTATCTGTGGCACATTCTTTTTTCTTAATGATATCTGACAATGTGCTATGGCATTCAGAAGAAAAAACAATGGGAGGAAAGTGGAGGAATGATACTGAGGGAGAAAAATGGGGGGGGGGGGGGGGGGGAGGTGACGACATACCAAGTGAGAGTTTATGACAAAAATTGCCTATTCCAGAAGACAGGAACTGTATTTGCATTAACAGTTTGTGATATTAAAATGCATTTAGATGGGCTGTCTTTAGACAGCGAAAACTACTACACAGCAGAAACAACTTTGTTAACAATGTGTGTATAAATGAACACTGAAGAATTGTGTATTAAAGAAGGTTTTATGTTTGTTTCTCCTTTTCTTGCTGCTGGACAGATGTTATGTTCATAGTGCTGTTATGACTGCCATGATTCATGAAGAGCATGTGTATTATTTAGACATTTTCTGTCTGTTAAAGGGATCTTGGTTTGTGCGAGGGAAAAGGTCAGTTGTTTTAGGTCTTGCGTTCACTTTTCCTTGTCCAAGTGGTGTTGTGATAAGTGTCGGTGAAAAACGTATATAAAAGTTGCTGAACAAAAGAGTTTCAGGGAAAGTTATGTTTTATTTTTTATTTTTATTTTTTTTTTGTTTGCACTGAAAACATTGCTGTTGTGTACAGTTGCACAATATGATTTCTCACATCCGCATCTTGTTTTTCTTTTTTCTTCTTTTCATGAGACCATCATGCCAATCTGTTGGTCATAGGAGTCGAAGCATTTGATGCCGTCTTGTGTTGAGTCTGTTGTGTTCAAGATATGTTGAATGGTTCATTTGCAGATGCGCCATAATGTGTTATTTCTTTTCTGGTGACATTTGATCCCATATTTTCCTGCCTGATCCTTTTTCACTGCATAGGTTTGATGTATCTATATAAGTATATATTCATATATATATAAACTGGATTACTTTTGAAGGAGAGGGGGAGGAGTGATTTATTACCTAAAGAAAATAAAATTGACATTCCATGCTGTATGGAAGTGAGCATCAGCACAGAATTCTTTGTGCCTTTAAGGACGGAAAAGACACTGCTGTCTTTTCATTGAGCATGTTTGTAGTTACGACTCAAACAATTCTGTCATGCTTAAATCTAACACTGCTGTCAACTTTGGCATTTCTGGAATTGGATTGGTAGCTGGTTCATTCAGAAAATAATGTCACAGATTTGATGGTTTAGAAATATTTTTTTGTCGGTGAAAAACACTTCCCATTCTTCTTCTTCTTCCAGTGATGTCCACCTGCCGAGTATTCGGCAATTATTGACATCTTCTTCTTCCATTGGTGCTTTGTTTATAATATAGATTATTTGAACTGCTCTTGGGTAGGGGGCCACTAAAATGGTTCAATGTGGGGATATACGATTTAAGACAGCTGACGTCCACCAGCTTCAGTCTTCTTTGTTTCTAGGGGAATATCGGCACTTACTTCAAGTACAAAATAAAGAGATAAGAAATTCTTTGAGATGATGGTGTTTCACCAAAGAATCGTCACTCATGTATAGATGTAAATAAGTTGTCCTGCAGAAGTTTGCAACTGTACAAAGGTTGGAATGTATTCATGGATAATATTAATGTGCACATACTTTTTACTTGGCTACTGAACAACCACAACAACAAAAAGGGGGTACCTTTTAACAATTAACCTTTCTTTTCGACTGAAAGGTAAAACTGGAATCAAAGTTCAGCCAGCCATAGGCAGGCCCTCACACATCTGCATTGTGTTCACAGTGACACATGAGCACATCTCGAATGTATGCGCACACATTCAGGTTCTGTGGATGCCTTACGTCATGTCCTGCTGTTTCCAGTTTCTTTTCCCAGCCCAGGCTTTGTCCCAGGCCAGTCTGTTGTTGTTCACTGGACCGCTGCTTCTGCTGTTGCATCACTTTCTGAATTCTTAAACATTGTACAGTCAATGCTTCATCGTTTGTTTTTTTTGTTTTTGAATTTGTCGAGTGCTTTGTATTGTTTGACTCCGCATCATGGAAGTTTGACATCTGGCAAAAATAGATGGGAATGATGTTGCTTTTATTTTTGCTGCATGAAACCATCCCTGCTACACCCCCTACCCCTCTCCACACCTCTTACACACGCACACACACACACGCACACAATGTTCTGAATATATTAAAGTATGTCAGCATGATTTATACGGCTTTTCATTTAAGTCACCTTCCATGTTTTGTTGCACAAAATGAACAAGAGAGTTAAGTAAATTTTATGGGCATAATCACCATCATTGTACTCAGTGTGTTAAACATTACCAGATTACTGATGTGACATAACCACACACTGAAAATAGTGGGAGGGAGAAAAAAAAATCGTTCACTCACACACGCTACTGCCATTTTTCTCTGTGAAAGGTATGTTTGACATGAAGAAAAGAATTTGACCTATTAATATTGTACAGATTACACAGGTGTATGTGCATGGTAAAACATGTTGGATGTTGTACTACTGTACGGAATAAAGTTTAGTAGATGTAAGGTTGTTTTGAGTGTTATTTCGCTTGTTTCATGATGGAAAAATGTTCTTCCACAATCATCTTGCGCAGTACTCGGTAATCTGGCATCAGAATGTTCAGTTGTCTTTTGTCACCTACAGTCAAACAAGTTGAAGCATTTTTGTTTGGTGTAGGCAGACTTACACAACCCTGAATGGGCCTTGAGTGGTCTGCTGGGCTCAGACGAAACTGAAACTTGGCTCATGAAGATGTAGCCATGCCCATGTTGTACCAGTCACACAGGTCAAGGCTAAATGTGATGGGTGTCATACTGAACTTTTCAGAGACTTGGTTTGTTAGGATTGTGAACAAAGGAAAGTTCCAAGAAGAGGAAAGTACTTTGTTAGCCAGCTGTCTTGGTGTGGTAATCGGTGCTGTGAGCGGGGAGGTGAGTTTGAGTCTCATCAGAGGCATTTGTTTGTATGTGGTTTTGGTTTGCTCAGGCTGATTCTTAATTAACATCAATGGGCTCAAATGCAAAGACAAGAAATGCGTAGTTTTTTTTTTTGTTTTTTTTTAAAACTTGATGAATCTGAGTGGTGACAGTTTTTTGGGGGCCTGGTTGGCACTGGTGTTTACCATGAAAGGACGCAGAGAGCACTCCTGGTATCTCAGGTCAGAGCCAGACTTGTTATCCTGGTGTTACTTGGATTGCAGGCTCAAATCAACGCTGGGCTGATTCTGTACACAAGGATTTTTCCCACAGAGTTAACATTGTTCTAACTCCATTCCCCAAAAACTCCTTCAAAGGAAACTGTAAGCGATGGTTCTTTGTGAATGCAGGCATAACATTGTACACGCAGGTGAAATCCGATGTTCAGTTTTTGGAAGAGATGGCCAGTTCGGCCATTGGCATGGGTGACGTTTACACATAACATGCATCCTGCATGAAAAATAATGAGTGACTAATATTTAAGTGAAAAACACAGCAGCATGCATGCATCTCTTCATTTGGCTCTTTCCAGGCTTTCTTTTTTTTCCAGACACTCACTGAAGATGGTACTCCCAAAGGTACCAAAGCAGCACCAGCATGAAGACTGCAATATGCATGACAGAGACGCACATGCAATACGCTGACACAAAGTCCTACAACGTTGGTGACCCTGTACTCTTTAACCCCTACCCCACCCCACACCACCCTACCCCATCCCATCCCACCAAAGCTGACACCCCTTATTGGCCATCGCCCACTGTGATTGTCAGCAAGAAGGGAAGTGTGCTTACTGCTAGGAGAGGTGCCCGGCTTGTCACAGGAAACAGACAGCTTCTTCAAGAGATCCCCTTCTCACTCCATGCAGGCTGAGGCTGAAACAGTCCTGATCGAACATGGTGATGCCAAACACCAATGCCACCACATGTATACACTACATCCTACAGCCAGCCTTTTTTTCCCCAGTGACTATATCCTTGATTTTTTCCACCAGTGACTGCTTGTTGTCTATATACTTAACACCATGCAAAGAAAATTCACATCAGTCTGAAGTCATGTTTTTTTTTTCTTTATATGCCCTTGTCCACTTGTGGTCTATTCATGTATGAATTTTAGGCGCTTTTACAAATTTGCCCCGCATTCATCGGATGACTTCTCTTTTTCTAAATTGCAGTTGGTAATGCTGGTTGGTTTCTTCCGTCAGAAGCAATGAAGTCTGAAAAACATGCTCTATGAAGAGTAAGACATGGTTTCTGTGGACATGTAACAGTGCAGTGCATTCCATTTTGATTGTGTTAACAAGTATTTAAAAAAAAAAAAAAAAAGATGGAACAAAGAAACATTTTAACTAAGCTGAACCTTTATTCGTTCAAAATGGGTTCAGCTCCCTCCAACTCTCTCCCTTGCTGAGATGCCTTTCTTGGAAATGAAAAACTTGTACCATACTCAATGCATGAATAGAAACATTGCACAATTTACAAGCCACAAACAAGAAGAGGAACAACAGAGCATCTAGTGTATGATTTACTTGGGGAAAAGTTGAAAGATAAGAAGATAATGGTTGTAATGATTATATCAATAACTGTGGACAACCATGGGAATTCTCTCGATTATATCCTTGCCCTCTCTCCAGTTTCCTCCCCCTGTCCTGCTCCTCTCCATGTTGTCTTGCACGTACTCATACATCTCCCTCCCCATCTTCTGCTCCATTTCTCTGTTACGCATTTAAAGCCCTTCTTGCGCCAAATTTGAGAAGACAAGTGATTGCTCATTCTTTGTTTTCAATTTCCTGAATGTTGTTTATCTTGCCTGAAGAAGACCCCCCTGTCTTGTAGTTTGTCCATGTTTACATGCGGAGTTACTTTAAATTCCTTCTAAATGTTTCAGTTTCCGCCTGCAGTCACCACACTTTGAAATTAAAATTCCTGGTCCACGATAGGTTTCTGATCACAGGACTGGCTGATGCTTGCAGAAAAACATGACGAAAAGCGCTGAGCACAAACCTGTCTTGAAGTTTGGGACCAGAATGTGTCTCCATAGCATTTTGTAATGATCAATCATGCCATGACTCTGTTTACCCACACAATTTTGCCGTATTTTGTACATATGTTTGGCAAAAATACGATGAATACAACACCGGAAAAAATATGTCAAAAAAAATATCGAGACGAATTCTTGAGCTGTTGTGGCACTTGCAGTGTAAGCGTTTGAGTGCTACCACTAAAGAGTAACAACTCACACATCATGCCCACCAACTGGCGTCTGGATGATGTTGGAACAATAGGAGGGACCTCCTGTTTTTACAAAAATTCACAAATTTAGAGATGTACACAATTTTTTAGAAAATATGCTCATTTCAATTGAGAATACACTAATAGCCGTTTTAGGGTAAACAGGTTTGCATGATGAGTTGGAGTCCACAGTCTTCAGTTCCTACAAATCCAGGGCACTGGAAACATTTTGGCGGTCTCCACCCAGAGCAGAATGGTCACCACTCAGGCTCTGCAAGCAGTCATTGTCTCCGTGGGGCAGGACAGGTGGTGGTCTGTGGATCTAATGTCTGAGGCAGTACCTCAGAACACCACACCAACATGACTCTATGGCAGTGCAACGTCCTGTTTGCTGGCTTGCATCATGATGACCTGATATCGATAGCTTCCTGTGTACTGCTGCCACTGGGGGACTGGAGGCCTCTGGGTGTGGCTATGCATGGGGGGCTAGAGGTGCAGCTTGGGGGCAATGCCACGCAGAAGGCAAGGGGAAGAGACGAAATGTTTGTATGGATACTTGTAGTGGATGCATAGAAAGCCGAGCATAGCATAATGTACAGTTGCTTGTGTGAGTGGACGTATGTAAGCAGGCATGTGCATGGACTTCAGTGCGAAAAAAAAATTACATTTTGCAGAGTACTCATTCACAAATACATAACGGACGCATTCAAAATTGTGTATTCTTTTAATTGAAAGTCTTTCCTCTGAAGGCACCATGACTCTCCATCTTGCCACAAGAATCACAACTAATACCTTGCGCCTCTTGCCACCAGTTCCACAGTGGCCATCTGAAAGAACTCTTTGGTGGGGAAGGCGATATGCACCAGACAGCACATTCATAATGATGTTGATGACACAAAATGCACTGGACAGGAAGTGAACAAAAAGGTTCACCAGCACACACTGACCTATCTGTAATACTGCATGAACAAAAAGAAGAGGAGAAATAACAAAATGAGAGATTACTTCCAGAAAGTAACGAACAGTCAGCAAAGGAATGTTCTGAAATGTCGCCTTTGGGACATTCCACAACACTTGAAAAAAAAAAAAAAAAACCCACTTCAGAAACGAAGACACTTCTGTCAGTCGCTGATTATCGGTCACCACTGTGAAGAAATTTCAACCAGCCTCTGAACGCCAGTCACAACAACAAAGGTGAAGAAACTTCACACTGTTGATGATCACTGGTCACCACAAGTGAAGAAACTTCAATAAGTCACTATACCAGTCCACCACGAGTGAAGAATTTCAATCATTCAGTGTTTACCAGTCCACCACGAGTGAAGAAATTTCAATCAGTAACTGTTTAACCGTCCACCATGAGTGAAGAAATTTCAATCGGTCGCTGTTTAACAGTCCACCACGAGTGAAGAAATTTCAATCAGTCGCTGTCTACTAGTCCACCATAGTGAAGAAATTTCAATCAGTCGCTGTTTAACAGTCCACCACACGTGAAGAAATTTCAATCAGTCGCTGTTTAACAGTCCACCACACGTGAAGAAATTTCAATCAGTAACTGTTTAACAGTCCACCACGAAGTGAAGAAATTTCAATCAGTCGCTGTTTAACAGTCCACCACGAGTGAAGAAATTTTAATCAGTAACTGTTTAACAGTCCACCACGAGTGAAGAAATTTCAATCAGACGCTGTTTAACAGTCCACCACAAGTGAAGAAATTTCAATCAGACGCTGTTTAACAGTCCACCACAAGTGAAGAAATTTCAATTAGTCACTGTCTATCAGTCTTTACCATTCCCCACAAGTGAAGAAATTTCAATCACTGTTTACCAGTCCACCACGAGTGAAGAAATGCCAATCAGTCGCCGTTTACCATCCACCACGAGTGAAGAAATTTCAATCAGTTTGTGTACCTGTCCACCATGAGTGAAGAAATTTGAATTAGTCTCTGTCTATCAGTCCACCACAAGTGAAGAAATTTTAATCAGTAACTGTTTACCAGTCCACCACAAGTGAAGAAATTTCAATTAGTCTCTGTCTATCAGTCCACCACGAGTGAAGAAATTTTAATCAGTAACTGTTTACCAGTCCACCACGAGTGAAGAAAATTTAATCAGTAACTGTTTACCAGTCCACCATGAGTGAAGAAATTTTAATCAGTAACTGTTTACCAGTCCACCACAAGTGAAGAAATTTTAATCAGTAACTGTTTACCAGTCCACCACAAGTGAAGAAATTTCAATTAGTCACTGTTTACCAGTCCACCACGAGTGAAGAAATTTCAATCAGTAACTGTTTACCAGTCCACCACGAGTGAAGAAATTTCAATCAGTCGCTGTTTAACAGTCCACCACGAGTGAAGAAATTTCAATCAGTAATTGTTTAACAGTCCACCACGAGTGAAGAAATTTTAATCAGTAACTGTTTAACAGTCCACCACGAGTGAAGGAATTTTAATCAGTAACTGTTTACCAGTCCACCACAAGTGAAGAAATTTCAATTAGTCACTGTTTAACAGTCCACCACAAGTGAAGAAATTTCAATTAGTCACTGTTTAACAGTCCACCATGAGTGAAGAAATTTTGATTAGTTGCTATCTACTAGTCCACCACGAGTGAAGAAATTTCAATTAGTCGCTGTCTACTAGTCCACCAAGAGTGAAGAAATTTCAACCAGTCGCTGTTTAACAGTCCGCCATGAGTGAAGAAATTTCAATTAGTTGCTGTGTACCAGTCACCAAAAATATACATGCAGAAACTTTGGTCACTACTAATTCACTGGTCACCACAACATGAGTGAAGAAACTTTAACCAGTCACAACATACATGAAGAAACTTTGATGAATGAGTGATCATCATTCACCACAAGTGAAGAAACTTCAGTCAATCACCGATGATAATTCACCGCAAGTGACGAAACTTCAGTCAGTCACCAATGATAATTCACCGCAAGTGACGAAACTTCAGTCAATCACCAATGATAATTCACCACAAGTGAAGAAACTTCAGTCAGTCACCAATGACAATTCACCACAAGTGACGAAACTTCAGTCAGTCACCAATGATAATTCACCGCAAGTGACGAAACTTCATTCAGTCACCAATGATAATTCACCGCAAGTGAAGAAACTTCCAGTCAATCACTGATCACTGTTCACCACAAGCGACGGAAACTGATCAGTCACTGATAACCATTGACAGCCACACAAAGAAGTGGATTTCGGTAACTGATTATCAGTCACCATTACACAAGTCAAGTAATTTCAGTCGCTGTTCCCATTACCACAAGGGAAGAAACTCTGATCTGTGACTGACTACCAGTCACTACAGTCAAAGTGAATCAACTTTGATCGATCACTGACAGTAAACATGAGTGGACTGGGCTTCCGGTTGTGACAGCAATACTGTTCAAGTCAGTTTTCTTACTTTCCACGTTATTCTTAAGGTTGCATGATCAACTTTTCCTCCCTACAACACACACTGACAAGTCATCAAACATTTGAACATAAAACAACCTGTGAAGGAAAATTGCTACGTTTTCAAGACCACGTTTATAACAACTTTTAACAGCTAGCTGTGGACCTTTCTGACAAATCAACCACACACCTCAACATCTCTGAACTGTGACCTTCGAATTTTGAGTTTACTTGTATATTAATGGCAGTACATAACACCTTTTTAACAAATTGCTGACAGTCCTCAACATTCAAATGGTGATCTTTGAGTCTTGCTTTGTCTGTGTGTTAACTGCAGTAAACTATCACTGTGCCTTTCCACACTTTGTGAAATTCAGGAAGTGGTGGACAATTTGTAAGGGTTAACCATCTAATGTTACGTACCACATGTATTTTGAGTTTTAGACCAAAATAACTGGTAGGTGCTTACATCTAAAGAAAGAATTAAAAATCCAAAATTTAATACAAACACTTCAGAGACAGTAACAGACGAGGGTTGTCTTGTGTTTGTGAAACAAACCAAACCAAACCAAACACAAACAAGAACACTCATCACCCTTTTCTGTAACTGCACATGACTGACAATTCCTCAATGTTGGTCACAATTCTCTTTATATCTTGTTTTTAACTGTCTTACTGATTTAACTTTGCAATTATAACCCCCTGAAACGACAGGACAAGAATAAGTGTATGGCAAATTTTGACCCCTGGGTCTTTTTCAAACACTTAACAAGAAGAACGGATCTAGCTTACAATGATGGATGCATTTTTTTGTGAAAGAGGGAGGGACAGCACCAGTGTCAAACATTACTCATACATCAGTATTCCCTTACCTTTTGGACAGAATTTCAACACACTCTCGCTGAAAAATGTGGAAATTACCACAGATTAAACTTTTTCTATTTGGAAGATGAAATTAGAAAAATTGATGAAAGGCTTGATCTTGTAACTTCCTTTTTAGAAAATTATATGGCTGTAGAATAAATAACACAAAATCAGTTATCCAAATATCTACAAAACAACTTCAAATATAATACTAAATAGGAAAATACATACATTCACTAAATATGCAATACTTCAATTCTAAAAGAAAATGGCTCCCACGTATAAGATAAATAGGAACTAAGATTCCCATGCATAAGATTAATAAGAAATTAGGCTCCCATGTATAAGATTAATAAAAAATGAGGCTCCCATGTATAAGAATAATCGAAAATGAGGCTCCCATGTATATGATTAACAGGAAATTAGGCTCCTATGCATAAGATTAGTAGGAAATTAGGCAATGAAAATCACCAAACACCTCAACAGCCTTATTAAGTACTATTTGAGATAAAATTCATCTTTTCCTTTGTACTACCTTAGTGGTTTCATGCTCTGCCATTGTCTTGAGCATAAAATGTTGCAGTCTGATTTTTCATTAAAAAAAAAGTTCATTGTCTATTGCAACTGTGCAAAGAGCGTCCTTTGTACATTGTCTTTAAAAATGTATCAGTATTTTTTTTTCACTTAAGTCTTCTTCTTTTTGATACAAGTTGAGAAGAAAAATTGTTCATCAGAAATGTGTGTGTGTGTGTGTGTGTGTGTGTGTGTGTGTGTGTGTGTGTGTGTGTGTGTTTCCTTGTTTGTCTGTTTTGTTTAGGTCCTATTGTAAGTGTATTTTGTCTGCTTGCACTATGAAGACATGGTTTGTGTGTATATGTATTCATGCTCTGCATTCATTCCATTTTCACTGTGTCAAGAAGTATTTCAAATTTAAAAAAAAAAAAGAGAGAGATGGAACAAAAAAAAATTTTTTTTCTAAGCTGAACCTTTATTTGTTCAAAATAGGTTCAGCTCCCTCCAAATCTTTCTCCCTTGCTGAGATGCCTTTCTTCGAAATAAAAAAAAAAACTTGTACCATACTCCAGGCATGCACAGAACCATTGCACAATTTGTAGTACAAGTCACAACCAATAAGAGAAACACATCAAAGCTGGTAAATAACACAGCATCTAGTGTATGATTTACTTGGGGCAAAGTTGAAAAATTAAATGAAATAGATAATGGTAGTAGTAATCATATCCGCCCTGTGGGTTGGGCACAGAATAGACCCACTGCCCTGCCATGAATGTCGTAAGAGGTGACTAAGGCAGGACCACCTCACCCCGAGGATAAAGGGGTTTGTGAAGGGCTAGCACCCCGTCCTAGAAAAAAAAATCAAGTTACAGAAGCATCAACAACATCAAACCAAGACATTCACCTGGGAGAGGAAGGGTCTCCATCCTGGAGACTCATGACGTCAGGCAGTGAAAGCCAAAAGGAAGCTGCAAGACCGATTCCCCTTCTGACCCCCAGGAAATCAACAAGGATAGCCACTTGGAACATCAGGACAATGTACGAAACGGGCAGAACCATCCAGATATCAAGAGAGATGAAGATCTACAAGATAGGAGTCCTAGGACTGAGTGAGACAAGGTGGCTACAGACGGGACAGCTGAGACTTTCATCAGGAGAGCTGCTGCTGTACTCAGGACACACAGAAGACGGAGCCCTCCATACAGAAGGTGTGGCCCTGATGCTGACACCAGAGGCGCAGCGGGCACTCATCGGCTGGGAACCTATCAACTCCCGCATCATCACAGCCAAGTTTAGCACCAAGAAGAAGAACATCAAGCCGAACATCATCCAATGCTACGCTCCTACAAATGATGCAGAGGAGGAAAAGAAAGATGATTTCTACCAGCAAGTACAAGCTGTGCTGGACAAAAGAGGAGCAAGCGACATCACAATACTCATGGGTGACTTTAATGCCAAGGTAGGATCAGACACCACGGGCTATGAAGACACCATGGGGACACATGGACTTGGGCAGATGAGTGAGAATGGAGAACGCTTTGCAGACCTGTGCGCATTGAACCAGCTGGTGATAGGAGGCAGCATCTTCCCCCACAAGCACATCCACAAGGCGACATGGAGATCCCCGGACCACGTCACGGAGAATCAGATCGACCACATCTGCATCAACAGGAAATTCAGGCGATCATGGCGTGATGTGAGGGTGATGAGGGGTGCTGACGTGCCATCAGACCACCACCTGCTTGTTACAACAGTGAGATTCCGACTCAAAAAGTACACATCAACAAATGCAGCAAGGACAAGATATAATGTGGAGCTGTTCAGCAGTAAAGAAATAAAGGAGAAATTTCAGATCAGTCTTACCAACAGGTTCCAACTACTTGAAGAAATGCTTGAAGAGGAGAGCACAGAGATTGAGAACCAGTGGCGACATACCAGGAAACTTTGGCATGAGACCTGTGAGGAGGTACTTGGAAAGAAGACCGAACACAAGGAGTGGATCTCTGATGATACTGTTCAGAAACTGAACAAAAGGAAAGAGAAGAAAGCCACACTGAACATGAGTCGGACAAGATCAAGCAAAGCACAGGCTCAAGAAGACTACACCCAGGCGGACAAAGAAGTGAAGAAAAATGTGAAGAGAGATAAGGAGTTCATCGACAGACTTGCCAGACAAGCAGAGGATGCTGCAGGACAGGGCAACATGAGAGAGCTGTACACCACCACAAAGAAGCTGGCGGGCAAGTTCCAACAGACTAACAAGCCAGTCAAAGACAAGAATGGAAAGACCCTCACAACAACAGAAGATCAATTGAAGTGATGGGCAGAGCACTTCAAGGAACTACCAAACCGTCCCACCCCCGAAGTACCACCTGACATCCCACCAGCAGAAACAGAACTTCCCATCAACTGTGAGAAGCCATCGAAAGCAGAGATCAGAAAGGTCATCCTGACACTGAAGAATGGAAAGGCAGCAGGGCCTGATGAGATCCCAGTAGAAGCCATTAAAGCGGATGTTGATACAGCTGTCAACTTGCTACACAGCCTCTTCAGCAAGATATGGGAAAAAGAGAACATCCCAGCAGAGTGGAGGGAAGGCATTGTTATCAAACTGCCAAAGAAAGGAGACCTTAGCAACTGTAGATGGATCATGCTCCTGTCAGTGCCAGGCAAGGTTCTAAACAGAGTGTTATTGGAGAGGATGAAGGAAGCAGTTGACCCAAAGCTTCGAGACCAGCAGGCGGGCTTCCGGCGAAACAGATCCTGTGCCGACCAGATCGCCAGCCTCAGGATCATCATCGAGCAGTCCTGGAAGTGGAACTCGCCCCTTTACATCAACTTCATCGACTATGAAAAGGCCTTTGACAGTGTAGATAGAGAGACACTATGGAAGCTACTGAGGCACTATGGAATACCAGAGATTATCATCTCTCTCATACGATGCACATATCAGGACATGAACTGCAGGGTGGCTCATGCAGGCCAGTTGTCAGAAGGTTTTGAGGTGAAGACAGGAGTGCGCCAGGGATGTCTGTTGTCATCTTTCCTCTTCCTCCTGGTCATCGACTGGATCATGAAGACCACAACAACAGGCGGGAACAACGGGATACAATGGACACTCTGGATGCAGCTAGATGACCTTGACTTTGCTGACGACCTGGCACTCCTCTCCCACAGTCACAGACAGATGCAGGACAAGACCACCCGCCTTGAGACAACATCGGTAGGAACAGGGCTCAAGATAAACAAGAAGAAGACCGAGCTGATGAAGATCAACACCACAGACAGCAGCCCAGTCACAGTTGGAGGCGAGCCCATTAGGGAAGTAGATTCCTTTGTCTACTTGGGAAGCGTAGTTGACAAGCGGGGAGGCACCGACCGGGACATCATAGCCAGGATGGGCAAGGCGCGAACAGCATTCATCATGCTAAAGAACATCTGGGCCTCTGGAGAGATCAGAAGGAAGACAAAATTGCGTATCTTCAATTCCAACGTGAAGTCAGTTCTGCTCTACGGTTGCGAGACTTGGAGAATGACCAAGACAATACAGAAAAAAGTTCAAACCTTCATCAACACCTGTCTGAGGCGTATCTTCAAAATCAGATGGCCAGAGAAAATCAGCAATGAAGATCTATGGAAACAAGCAGGACAGGAACCAGTTGCCAAACAGATTCTGCGGAGGAAGTGGGGCTGGATTGGACACACCCTCAGGAAGCCAGCATCCAGCACCACACGCCAAGCCCTGACATGGAACCCACAGGGGAAAAGGAAGAGAGGCCGACCTCGCAACAGCTGCAGACGAGACACAGAGGCAGAGATGAAAAGATAGGGGACTAACTGGACAGGCATTCAGCGAGCAGCCCAGAACTGAGTGCAATAGCGGAGTGTTGTCGATGGCCTATGCTCACCCTTGAGCTATGGGCCAAACTAACTAGTAGTAATCATATACACAACTGTGGGTGTTCTCTTGACTATATCCTCGCCCTCTCTCTCATTCCCTCCCCCTTCCCTTGTCCTCCCCACGCTGTCTCAAATGCTCTCATTTGTCTCCCCTCCCATCTTCTGCTCTATTTTTTATGTTGTGAATTGTGTTCAGATGCTATGGCATTTACTAGAATATAAATCATTGTTCATGCATTAAGCATGTTGTTGACTGAAAGAAAAACAAACAAACCCCACAACCAGCTTTCTTACTTCTTTATTTACAGTTAACATTATCAAATTAGACTATGTTTTCATTGACAGGGGCTCTCTAGATGTTTCTTTTTGTTTTGTCTTGTTCTGATCTGTATTGTTAGGGGTTTGAAAAAGACCTTAGGAACATAAGGTCTACTGTCTTGTTTGATCTGTATGTTGGTGTTTGAAGACCTTAGGCATAGTCCTCACTGTACTGTCTGTTCTGATCTGTTGTTAGGTGTTTGGAAGACCTTAGGAACATAAGGTACCTCACTGTCTGTCTGGTTCTGATCTGTATTGTTAGGTGTTTGGAAGACCTTAGGAACATAAGGTACCTTTACTGATTGTCTTGTTCTGATCTGTATTGTTAGGTGTTTGAAAAAGACCTTAGGAACATAAGGTACCTTTACTGTTTGTCTTGTTCTGATCTGTATTGTTAGGTGTTTGAAATGACCTTAGGAACATAAGGTACCTCACTGTCTGTCTTGTTCTGATCTGTATTGTTAGGTGTTTGAAAGACCTTAGGAACATAAGGTACCTTACCGTGTCTTGTTCTGATCTGTATTGTTAGGTGTTTGAAAAAGACCTTAGGAACATAAGGTACCTTTACTGTTTGTCTTGTTCTTACCACATTTTCAGTGGGTTGTAATTCCACCGTTTTCACAGTTCCTTTCACCCACAATCAATCCATTAATTCTACTCCATAGCTTTTACATCTCCGTTCGACTTAAGTGGTGAAATATTGCAGGAATCAACGAGTACAACTGTTCCTTTCACCCACAATCAATCCATTAATTCTACTTCAAAGCTTTTACATCTCCGTTTGACTTAGGTGGTGAAATATTGCAGGAATCAATGAGTACAACTGTTCCACACAGGAAAGGTTTTAGTGTGATCAAGGCTGAACTCACAAAATGATTGTCCACAATGATCATGACACTGACCAGAAAAAATCAGATTGTCAACAAATCGAATATGAACGACATCACAAGTTGAAAAATGTAGGACTGAAAGCAACAATGGTAAGTAGTCCGTTGTACACTCATCACTGAAAGCAACATTGGTAGATATGCACTGTACACGTAGCACTGAAAGGGACAATAGTAGGTGTCCCAGTATACATGAAGCAATGAACGCAACAAGGTAAGTAGTCTAATACATGGTAACATCTGCTTGGGATCAAAATGGCATACAAAGAAACAAACAAAGAAACAAGGTAAGTAGTCTTATACATGGTAACATCTGTCTGGGATCAGCATGACAAAGAAAGAAAGAAAGCAAACAAACAGAAACCAGCTGTAATCAATAAAACTGAAGGCTATTTTGCCTTCTCCTTTTGTTGCACATCCATTTATGCTAACATGACCTGACAAATCTATTGCATATATCATTCACAAAAGTAAGCCCTATTCTTTCAACATATGAGCATAAACACGTGCACGGGAAGAAAAACACATGCACAGGTAGACAGGTGATTTGTCTGTTTGACTCACACAGGTATGATAAATACATGCAAGAGCAAAATGAAGGATACAGAGAAGATAAAGAAGGGGGCATAGAAATGACAATTCAAACATCACACCACCTGATGACAAGCACAGAATGCGTATGTGGCGGTCAACACTGACAGTAGCTGATGACGATGTCTCACTTCTAAGAATGTGAAAATCAGTTATTTCTTCTGTGCCCAAAGCTGAATCAACCCACCTTCACTCCCCCCCTCCGTTTCATCCTCCTCCATTTTTTTTTTCCAGTTTTTCAGTCCTTTTCTGGCCATGTGGTTCTCCTGTCCTTCCTTTCACTCCATAACTTTGAAGCAGTCTGCAGAGCTGCCAGCGTTCTGGAGTCAGAATTCCCCAACTAGGGGATGAAATTGGTAGGGCGAGCTGGAGAGAAGGCAGTTCGGCTTTTCAAAGAAAGCCATTTCAACCCCCCTTATGTTTTAGTTGACAAATAGGTGGTTTAAAAAAAAAAATGCATTTTCCATGCATTTGATTGCCAACATCCATATAACATCATCTGGGCTTTATTTTGCAATACTTCAATATCATCTTAAAAAAAAAAGAAAAATGCTCCCCCCCCCCCCCCCCCCCCATCCAATACTTTTTTTCTTACAATTTTGAAAATCTGGAATTTTTTTTTTCACTAAATTTGGGACGTTGTGAATAAGTTCTAAAGTAAGTAAATTCCAGGAAAGTTCAGGAGTGTTAGCAGCGGTAAATCTGAGTTGTCCTGACCTTGAGTAGTGCCACTCGCTTAGTTTTTGTGATCTGTTACTGTTAAAACAAGGGAGACTAGTTTATTTGCGCCTTTCATACTGTTTCACTTGCCTGATTCAGCATAAATTCATATTCTGTTAACCTATATTTGGGAAAATATACCTAAATGTTGCCGATTTTGTTTCTAAAATTTAGTAATACATTTATACACATCTTCATCTCTGCTGGATAGAAATGGCATTAAATGGTCTGATCTTGAAGAAATGTAACTTAACCCCTTCACTGCTATCATATTTAGCTAAGTCCCATGCTGGACAAAACAGAAAGAGTGTTGAATCATGATGAACAGCGTCCGTCAACTGAGCATTGCAGACGACACTTTCTATGACGAACGCCGTTCGTCAACAGCGCAGTGAAGAAGTTAATATTTGTTATTATGCTTGTATATAATATCATTTCACACTTCTCTTGTCAGTGTCCAATGCAATTTTTGTAAGTGGTCAAAATTTCTGAAAGAACTAAAACAGTTAATCGCAGATTTATGGCTGTTATGACTTGGTGACACCTTCACAACCTGGAAATAACAATATTATTCAGCCAAGTTCGATGATACTTATTCTTGTACTTACTGAGAAAATGCTGATGAAAAAATTTACCAGGGACATACAAATGCACAAACATGGACCCTAAAACTGCATGATTATGCAAAGTCGCTTGTTTATCTAGCAAGTTTAAAAAAAAAAAAAGAGGAGAGGGCTGAGGGGTGCGGTGTGGTAATTAAATGATACATAAAGAAGTTTACCTTTTTCGTTGTTTGGAATACATATTCAAAAGTCCATAATTAAGTACTTGTGACATTTGTAACCATGCCGGTGGACAAGGAATCATTCTGTCAAAAAGCAGCTGTCATTTCGGTGGATGTACTGAGGGGTAGGTCTAATAAACATACTGGAAAGAAAACAACATCTGGTTCAAAATTAAGAAAGTGCTATATCACATCCATGCCGCAAGCACATGCATTGATTTGATTAAATATTATGCAAAAGATGTAGCTGCGTGAAATCAAAAGCGGTCCCAAGCGGATGTTGCCACTATCTGGATACTTTAAGTACTGAAAGCAACAGTAGTAAGTTCTGGTGGTTCATAATACATACAGTGTTGACAGTAACAATGGCAAGTTTTCTGTTGTACAGAGAGCACTGAAAGCAATGCTGGAGTTAAATTCGATAAAGCACACATATACACTCATTTCAGTCTGTCCACTTGCTTTGAACAGTGGGCAGAAGGAACTTTCAATTTACGCCAAGGTCCGATAAACAGACACACTGTAGAATTATCTCTTTCATTTTATAATAATTACCACGAAATATCAAAACAAGACCTTTATAATCACAGCACAGACACTGGTCTCTAGCCCACATTTGATACACACTTTCGAATACTGAACAGGAACAAAAAGATTTGGAATACTGAACAGGAACAAAAAGACTAAAGCACTGAGCATCACCATCAACACTGAGAGCACAAAGCACCATTTTCAGGAAGTGAAAATCTGTCAGGTATTCTTGTGAAAAAAAAAACAAAAAGCAGTAATCTTCCACCCTGTGAGCCTGACGTCAACCTTGTTCACTACAGTGCCAAATGTACCGCCAGTTAAAGAAGACACCCTCTCCACAAACTACTTTGAGACTTAAAAAATGACACCCTCTCCACAAACTACTTTGAGAGTTTAAGAAGGCACCCTCTCCACAAACTACTTTGAGAGTTTAAGAAGGCACCCTCTCCAAAAACTACTTTGAGGGTTAAAGAAGACACCCCTCTCCACAAACTACTTCGAGAGTTTAAGAAGGCACCCTCTCCAAAAACTACTTTGAGGGTTAAAGATGACACCCCTCTCCACAAACTACTTTCAGAGTTAAAGTCGACACCTGCTCCACAAACTACTTTCAGAGTTAAAGAAGACACCCCTCTCCACAAACTACTTTCAGAGTTAAAGAAAACACCCCTCTCCACAAACTACTTTCTGAGTTTAAAGAAGACACCCCTCTCCACAAACTACTTTCAGAGTTTAAAGAAGACACCCCTCTCCACAAACTACTTTCAGAGTTAAGGAAGACACCCCTCTCCACAAACTACTTTCAGAGTTAAAGAAGACACCCCTCTCCACAAACTACTTTCAGAGTTTAAAGAAGACACCCCTCTCCATCAACTACTTTGAGAGTTAAAGAAGACACCCCTCTCCACAAACTACTTTCAGACTTTAAAGAAGACACCCTCTCCACAAACTACTTTAACCCTTTCACCGCCATAGGTGCCTTTTGGCGACGACAGGGCAGAGCGCCGACGTCGTCATTTGGCGACAAAGTAGGGTGACCTAACTCCCGATACTCTCACGATCCAAGTTCATGAGATAAAAAGCCAGCAATAAACGTCATAGTTGGGGGATGGTCTGGCCCGTGCTCACAGCCATTTGCTCTGTCAGAACACTATTCAGTTCAGTGTTTTATCGACTTTATTCCGATTGTTTTTCCATTCACTATGACGTCACCACCAAGCACTTTACGTACTCGACCTTGCCATACATTTACCACACATCAAGTGCTGGGAATGTTGAATAGACGGTCAGTTGTTCCTAATACAGATGAAGAAGACCCAGATAGTTACAAGGAAACAACGATAGCGAGGGCTTGACTGAATTATTGCAACGTGAAGTGTTGGACCGAGCCAAATAGTTGGGAGAGGAGACGAGAGATGAGACTAGACGCCCACTTACTACCGCTGTGCCCCAGTGTTTTTGCGTCGAGCCAGCCAGCACTGACTGACTGTTCACTGACTGACTGATGGGTTATGTGAGGGAGCGAGCTAATACTTTAGGCAGTGAACTTCACACACGCTGTGGGCCGACACTTGCTGGTCGAGGTTGAAGGGGGCGTGGCCGATTGACACGTAAGAGGCGATCCACAGAGATGTGTTGGGTGGGTTTTATGAATAGTTGAAGTGCTCTCAAAGCTTCAGAGACCAACAGGCACATGAATGACTTTGTGTTCATAAAAAATATTACTGTTGAGAGTGAAAGGGACGTGTGTGTGTATGTGTGTGTGTGTGTGTGTGTGTGTGTGTGTGTGTGTGTGTGTGTGTGTGTTTCCCTTTTTCTTTCTTACATGTGTACCAGTTAGGCATAAGCATGTGTGTGTGTGTGTGTGTGTGTGTTGTGTGTGTGTGTGTGTGTGTGTGTGTGTGTGTGTTCCCTGCTATTGGAGTAGTTGTATTTGTGGCTGTTTCTTCCACTTTTCTGTTGGAAATATCATACTTTCTGGTCTTCAATTGTGAGTGGAGTATTTTTTCCTCCCTTGCTGAGAGTTTGTTGGCATTCTTTCTTCATTTTTTACGTTTAGAAGGAACATTTTTTTTTTATTTTGCATTTTTTTTGCACTTGAAAGTACTAAAAATTTGAAATTGTTGTTTACTTACCATTACTAACATATTATGATATAATAAAAGTACAGTGTATCTCCTCCATTTTACTAAAAATAGCATGAGAATTGGTTGTTTAGTTCCAGAGATATCCGCTTTCACATATGCTGGTATAAAATAAGAGCTTTTTTGGAAAAATGGCTGACCATGGGGATTTATGCAAAATAGAATGTCTAGCGGCGAAAGGGTTAAGAGTTAAAGAAGACACTCTCTCCACAAACTATTTTGGGAGTTAAAAAAGACACCCCTCTCTACTAATTACTTTGAGAGTTAAAGAAGACACCATCTCCACAAACTACTTTGAGAAAGTAACTGTAAACCACATTTTCTCATGTCTTCAAAGGCAATGTGCATGGAAAGTGTTCACAAAGATATCTTCCGATACAGTTTGCAAATATCGCCTTTCCATGTGATGGAAATACAGCATTGACCAAAATCCCAGGTTTGACACAAATAATATTTTTTAGCCTTTCTATAAAACCATCAAATGCAACTTTGGATCGATTCATGGTGAACAATCACATATATAAAAAAAAATATCAAATAGAGGTGTTGGAAAAACCAAACCAAATAGCTACTCTACGAAGGTGACCAGAAGTAACAGCCATTCATGTGGGAAAGAACACTGCCAGTCTGCATATTTGGGACACAAACAATGTAAGTCATGGTTCAGAAGCTCCACCAATACAATGGTCAACAACCACAAAATAAGTCATTTAAAGCTTTGTTCAAAATTTCAAAAGGCTATCAAAAAGTTTATTTACTTGAAAAACAAATTCTGTAATAAAAAAAAAAAAAATGCATGCCTTGCATCATAACCACATTATCATCTTCTCCAACCCCTCTCAACACAAAAAGTGAAACCATAAAAGAGATTACAACAACAACTGGAAAGATATGATGATCACATAAATGCTGTTTACATTAAAGCTGCTAATAAATGCCTGGTTCAACTCCCAAATGTCACCATCTGCCAAAATGTAAAACAGGAAAAATAAAAAAATACAATAACTCTAAGTACCAACAATATACAAATGGGACTGAAGTGCATGTTGCAGTTAATATACAATAACTCTAACTACCAGCAATACAATTCAAAAGACTCATAATAAAAAGAAGTTTAGCCGTTTTGTATGCGATACATCTACTTCAAACCCTTGTGATGTGAACATAATCATCAGCAATAATGAATGCAACAATAGTCAAAAGTTCAAGCTGCTTTTAGTACAAATATACAAAAGTATAAGAGATTAATAGTAATACATTTGTTGTGATCTCCAGCAGCCTTCTTTGAAAATAATCACCGATATGTTGAAGCAAACCCAATTCCTATTCCCTAAAAAAGTTTGTGACAAAGATGTTGAAGCAAACCCAATTCTTCTCCCCTAAAAAAGTTTGTGACAAAGATGTTGAAGCAAACCCAATTCCTATCCCCTAAAAAGTTGGTGACAAAGATGTTGAAGCAAACCCAATTCCTATCCCCTAAAAAGTTGGTGACAAAGATGTTGAAGCAAACCCAATCCTATCCCTAAAGGTTGTCAAGATGTGAACAAACCATTCATCCCTAAAAGGTTTGTGACAAAGATGTTGAAGCAAACCCAATCTATCCCCTAAAAGTTTGTGACAAAGATGTGAAGCAACCCAATCCTATCCCCTAAAAGGTTGTGACAAAGATGTTGAAGCAAACCCAATTCCTATCCCCTAAAAGGTTTGTGACAAAGATGTTGAAGCAAACCCAATTCCTATCCCCTAAAAGGTTTGTGACAAAGATGTTGAAGCAAACCCAATTCCTATCCCTAAAAAGTTGGTGACAAAGATGTTGAAGCAAACCCAATTCCTATCCCCTAAAAAGTTGGTGACAAAGATGTTGAAGCAAACCCAATTCCTATCCCCTAAAAAGTTGGTGACAAAGATGTTGAAGCAAACCCAATTCCTATCCCCTAAAAGGTTTGTGACAAAGATGTTGAAGCAAACCCAATTCCTATCCCCTAAAAGTTGTGACAAAGATGTTGAAGCAAACCCAATTCCTATCCCCTAAAAGGTTGTGACAAAGATGTTGAAGCAAACCCAATTCCTATCCCCTAAAAGGTTTGTGACAAAGATGTTGAAGCAAACCCAATCCTATCCCCTAAAAGGTTTGTGACAAAGATGTTGAAGCAAACCCAATCCTATCCCTAAAAAGTTGGTGACAAAGATGTGAAGCAAAACCCAATTCCTATCCCCTAAAAAGTTGTGACAAAGATGTTGAAGCAAACCCAATTCCTATCCAAAAGTTGGTGACAAGATTGAAGCAAACCCAATCACCTAAAGTTGGTGACAAAGAAATAAAATGATGATTTTCATAAAAGAAATCATGATTAGTATGCATGTACAGCATCTAGCAAAACTAGATCTTCTTTAGCTTTAGAAGTCTGTCAACAATCTACAGACACGTAAAACAGAATCATAGTCATACAACAGATGTGAGGATATGCACTGATACACACACACAATATACCTAATAGCTGTTTAGATCTAATGCACAAGCCTCATGATCAACCTCGAATACAATAAACAGCGATGCAGACATTCAACACCAACAGTTCTCACCCCATCCCTGCGACAGACAGGAAGGAGTCATGACATACTCCCTCCCTCCCTCAATTCTGCTCTTGTTTTCACCAACTACTAAAATGTTTAACATAATATCATTTGGTCAATCAGTGGGAAATTGCATCTCTTAGGAGATCCAAGTACAGGCTGTTCTGCACAATTCTCAGCTGCTGACAATGTTTGGGTTATTGAACAGCAGAGCTGACCCCTCTGACTGTTGTGTTTTGTCTTGTGATTCGTTTGTCTACGTTTTTTGGCAGAGGCTTATAAATAATTCTTAAAATCTACTAAACTTGTTTCATGTTCTTAAGCCATATTACTGAAACCACAACTCCTTTTATTGGCCTATAATTCTGTCCTTCTTCACAATGAATTTATGTCTTCCTTACAGCAGACAAATCTTCTTGCAGAATGATCCAAGACAGGAAACATGCCCTGAAGGTTGCCAGGATTAACTGTTGGAATCAACTGACAGAGACATTGGAGTAACCGTTTAAAATTCAATTCTGCACTTGTTCCCCCCCCCCCCCCCCCCCCCCAACTACTAAATGTTCAGCATAATATTGTTTGGTCAATCAGTGGGAAATTGCTTCTCTTAGGAGATCCAAGTAAAGGCTGTTCTGCACAATTTTTAGCTGCTGACATTCCTTTGGGTTATTAAACAACAGAGCTGACCACTCCGCCTATTGCACACCTTTTGACCTCCCTTGCATCCTTGAATGGATCCTCAAGCATAAGCTCAAATATTTTCCCCAACATTTTATACTGTTTATACAATAATTTTAGTTTTTCAACAACTCATTTCCTTACCTCATTTTCTTTTGTTTTATATTTCTGCCCTTCGCTATATGCTTTGGGGTGCTGTTGGATTCTGTTTTTTACCCTTGGTGGTGAGAATACCACAGAATTAAAGTCTGTGGTATATCTCCACTGATGCCAAAGGACAGCAGTCCCAGTGAGCTGTGCATCCCTGATAAGTCTGATCCAGCAGACAAAAGGCCTTAGAGCAGATGATGTGAATGGTTCTGTCTGCAAAAGGGATTACAATGGTTTCCAGATGGTGCTACTAAAGGGTTTAACATTTCAAATATATTTCCTTCATTTTCCTGTTCTCCTTAGCTTTCTTTTCCCCATTCCGCCTTGCCCCCCTTGTCCGCTTAATCTTTGCTGCACTTATGCACTAATCTGATGACAGAGATATATAAAGCCTGTACTTCTTTTCACCCACTACTAAAAGCACAACGTGAAAATGGTAAACATTAAGTCATTACTGGCTTCTCAACCATCACATGCTCAACACCTGATGTGCACATACAGTTAAACTTTCCTCAGACTAAAACACTAGCTACACCTTTTTCGTGTCCAAAATTCACCTTGATGTGCAGATGACAAACAATATACTTTACAATTAAAAAAAGAAAGACAATTAAACAAAAGAAGAAGTATTCATTTTTCACATGCTTGTGATTGTGTTCCACTTTTACCCAGTGTGTAAGGAACAACAAAGTTACTTACAATACCATGAGTTCTGTACTGTGTTAACTTCAAGTAAAGCAATGTTCTCTCTTGTCATTGTCTATATTCCACAACTCACTGTCCAGAGTATGCTTTTTAACAACAGTTGGAGAAGACACCACTAGAAGGAATATAACAAACAAAAGAAAGATTAAAAACTAAGCAGACCAGTCATAAAAGTTACCTTTTAGCAGATGACGTGACAAAACGTGACCCATACAAAAGCATACCGCTACGATCTTTGAAAACAAAACAGATTCCTAATTTGCCACAGAGAACCACACATGGCATCACCAGCAGGTCAGCACCGCGTGCATGTCATTGCTGCCCAAGCTGTCACGATCTGAACACACACAAGAGTACTGCCAGATTATCACCAACCCAGGGTCCAGTAACCCCAGTGGTGTGGAGACTCAACCCAAAGCAGGCCTGGATGACAGATGCCATAAGTAGGTCTCAATTCAGAATCCCTTCCTTCCATGTTAACAACAGCCCACCAAAGCTGCTGAGCAGTCAGAAATCTGTTGGCAGTGGAATGCAGTTCATCAGCTAAGTGTGTGTCTGTTTCATTCGGGAGCAAACAGGATTCATGTCACCGTAAGTGATAGCACATACGTCTCAAGAAGCACAGTTCTCATGATGATGTCCAGGGTGTAGACTTTTCTGTTGCTCAAGTCTCAAGACTGAAACCAGCTGGAGGCTTCTTGGATTCTGAATATCTGGGTAAGTCCATACTGACCACAGTGCTGAAGTTTGGTATCCAGGCGGACATGCTCGAGTTGTTGAGGTAGATAATTCACTGTAATCTCCCATGTCTTCAAACCTGTACAAACCAACAATCACTGAAATTGCAGAATCTGTAGGCAATATTGACTGTTCCGATTCTTTGCTATTCCCAACACAGTGATGTTCTGCTCTGACAACAAAGTTTCATGAACAATTCTATCAAAAAGAATTCAGGATGACATATTCAAAGTAATTATGGAACTCAAAGCCGCAATGAACAACAAAACGAGCCAACCCTCATACTATCTGAAGGGTGTATTCTGGATACAACACCTTCCAGTTAAAATGACAGTCCTTTTAAGGCATTAGAAAAAAAAAAACTATATCACTTTCAGTTTTGTCTCCCAATATCTGATAGTGTCCCTCCATCATTTTAACCAGTCTTTAGGGATTTCTTGAGGTCATAGTGGAGATCTTATATATCAGTATGAGTTATGTGAATGTGAGCAGAAGGTACCAAAATTCAGCAGACAATCAGAACCACACATTTAATTCATGTTGAGAAATTCTGAGTGCACACACATATCACTTACTGACTCAATGGTAACTTACAGCAATGAACCTGTACACAAATAAGCATTGAAGTTTGAAAGTAACCAAAAAATTAACCACTCCAATACTGTTATACAAGTGACAGTTCTTAATACCATATGAATCTTATTACATACATATGTACACCATCCTTGCATGAACCTTTACTTCCATTTCAAAATTTCAAAAACCATATACATACACAAGACTTTTATTAAAGTAATGATTAACTGATGATATGCTTTACATTTTTTCATGCCAAAAATGCTCTGAATTTCTAAACTTTATACAGTCAAGGCCAGATAATTGAGTGGAAATGCCTGGAGAAATGTCTTTTTCCCTGTCATCTGGCTATCAACTTATTCAGCAATCAATAGCTTGTTATACTGACTTTTGCAAACATAAACCTTTTAATTCATGTCTCCTCAGCTGCAGCAGGTTTCTGTTTTGTTGCTGTTCATTGCCTAATGATGAAAGAAATACACGACGAATGCTGCTTACGATACCAAATTGCCTAGCAGAACTGATAACACAGAGCACACAGAACAAACAAGAAGATACCCCTAGAAAAGGATGTTCCAAGCTCGCCATATGCACTGTACCTGACACTGTACCTGACTGTTCCTTTCTCCAGGTGTTGCTGTGTAGGAATATGAGCAAGCTTGGAACAACCTTTTTTTTTTGGTGTATCTCCTTGTTTGTTCTGTGTGCTCTGTGTTGTCATTTCTGCTTGGCAAAAAAAAAAATTCAGTGTTGTAAGCAGTATTCCTTTGGAGCTATGGGCATGTATTTCTTTCATCATGGGAGCAAGAGTTACCTTACTTGTTTGTTATTTACTGTCCTCTGCCTCATTTAAGCTTTCCTTTCACACCAATCAAACTGATGTTATCTGTATTTGTATTGTCTGTGTGTTTGTTTCACTATCTTCAAGATCAAAAAAGGCTGTGCCAGTCTTGAACAGCTGTTAATTCATGTCTACACATCTTTGCTGTTGTTGCTGTGTTGACGAGTCAGGTACAGGGTATATGGGCAAGCTTGAAACAATCTTTTTCGGGGGGGGGGGGGGTTCTCCTTGTTTGTTCTGTGTGCTCTGTGCTGTCATTTCTGCTTGGCAATTTGCTGTTGTAAGCAGCATTCATTTGGAGTAATCGGCATATATTTCTTTCATCATGGGAGCAGGAGCTATACTACCTATTTGTTCGTTATTTACTGTTTACTGTTCTCTGCCTAATTTAAGATTTCCTTTTCATCCATCTAAAACTTGGTATAATGATGAAGCAGCTTGGCCAAGAAAATAAAAAGATATATCGACTAACCCAAATGTTGACCTGTCTAGAGCTATGTTGTGTCTTGTCCTTTTTTTTTTTAACGATAGTTACTTCTTTTTTTCAAATCAATTAATAGAACAATCTCCAAATAACATAAATCTATAAATCAAAGAAATCAGAAACCAAACACTAGCTAACTGGGCATTAAAGTTACAAATCATGACTCACCATTCACCGCTGATGACGACAGCTAATCCTTCTAAGCAAAGATGGCAAGGTGGTGGTTCATGTTATCCCAGTCCATGTCCTCCTCACTTTCTTCTCTTTCATCCTCCACTGTGCTTTTCTTTTCGGTGGCTGGCATAGAAACACAAAACATCACCATAATACAGGATGCATTTTTCACATGAATCTTTAAGCTGGAAATTATAGCTCATGACACTTGTTTAAAAGAGAAAGTTATGTGTATTTTGAACTGAGCACATGGCCTGCCTTAACTTCCTCCAACTACCGCTTTACTTTCTTCTCCACACACTCATGCTGTAGGTAAAAAAAACGACCTAATGCACACATACATAGTGCACTATGAAGCAAAAATACCTTTATGCAGTGATGAGTTGTAACTGACAGTGCACAAATTAACATCTTACTTCATGTAAATGAACTGTCTTGTTTAAGAACAATAAAACTGCCACTGTTTTGTGTGGAAATTTTCACACTCGACAAACATCATCTATCTAACAAAAATTAAATTAGCTATTTCCACCGGCCACCGTGGCTAAATGGTAAGTGCTGCAAATTCTGGGCTGGGAGATTGTTGGTACAGTTCCCATATTAAGAGCCATTAATTTGTGGGACTTCTTGGACTGACTGACTCCTGTCCAGAAGCTGAGAACAAGCTGAAACTGCAATGGGCTCAGCTGATGACACCATCAGGTTTCACTTATTTAGTGGATGCATTTCTGAAAGTGTTGCTCAAATTTCCCAACCAACACTGCAGGTGTTCTATCTCTTGGGCCTGGTTGGTGATGGGATACATGATTTGAAACTAAGATCAGAATACAGTCCAGTCATGCAGTCTCAGACAAAGAATGGAAATCCATTGCATCACTTCACCTATAACCATTGAAAAGAAGTCTCAAATCCTGTTGCTCTTCATGCCCTACTCTTCACAGTCACTTCAGTTTGCCTCTACATCCATGTCCTTGGTGAGCTGAGGTTGCCAGCTTTTGCATGTTGACGGAAACTGTTGTAGGAGTGATGTGGTAGCGTTCTCCTGTGAGGAATGCTCCCTCACACTGGTTCTGTGACAGCGCAATTACTGACACTAGTTTGGGGGCTTAGCAGGTGATGTCCTGCCAACACTGGACTGTCAGAGCAAGCACCACTGAACACCATCAAGGTGACTAAGAATCTTCAGAATCTTCAGCTGGTTGAAGGTGGACACTTAAAAAAAAAAGCAGCTTTACAGTGTTCCCTCTGGGTTGCCTGATGAAGACTTGGCACGACTGCTCCCAGTGGATTGCAGGAGATGGGGTTGTGAAGGTGCAGGCCAGGTGTGGCTGTGGCGGTGGAACCATAACACTCCCTAACAACACAGTGTCCCTGCCCTTACCTGTTTCCGTGTTACCCATTTCAATCATCTCTGTCCTGGGTGGTCCTGTCTTTGCCTGCATCTGTTGGTCTGTCTGTCTGTCAGCAACATTGCACACAATCCACACAACTGATTTCCACAGAATTTGGGGGAAAGCCAGAGTGTGGCCCAGGGGCAAACCCTTTCCATTTTGGTGTGGACCTGGATCAAGGCACAGATCCACAAATGTTTGTCTCATTTTCTTAAGAGCATCGTAAGACATAGTGTTTTACAGATCTGATAACCTTGGGGGCAGTTATATCATGTAGTTTTACAGGATCTGAAGGATGTGGGGTGGAATCTTAGGTCAGGGTCTGACTACAGAGGGCTCTCAGCCTTGGCTAAGGTGTGCAACTCTTCAGAGCACTGCCTTGGAGGTTCTTTCTTTCTTTCCTCTTCTTTTTTACATCAGGCAACATTTTCCTATGTAGAAATCATTCCGATAAATACAGCTGTTGAAAGCCATCCCAAACCCTAACTACTGATGCGATTAGCAACTAAAAAAAAAATTCAAAAATGAAGGGTGGGGGGTGTGGGGTTGGGTGATGGGTGGGCACATCCACACACATTTCAAGTAAAGAAGGCAGCAGGGATAATCATCCCTGGTGAAATAGGCCATATTAACTGCTAGTAATACTACACTGACATCCAACACTAAAGATGGGAAGTCCAACTACTTATATTTCTGTTGACAGACCAGGCTTTGAATGCATAATGGTGTCCATCCTAATGCGCGACAGTTGACTGCGTAAAGGCCCTACTGCATGATGGACGATTGAGCAAGTTCTTTTTATATTTACAATGTGTATGAGTATGTGATGTGTTCATGCTTCTGCGTGTTTGCACATGTCCTGCCTTTGTGTGTGCATCTGAGTGGAAGGGTGCATGCGTGCATGTGTGCATGTGAGTGTGTGTATGTGTGTGTGTGTATTTTGGGGATGGGTTGGTGGCTGGGTGGGTGGGTGTGTGCGTGCGTGCATGCGTGTGCATGTGCGCGCGCTTGTGAGATGTGCGTGTGCAGACAGTTAGTAAGTAAACATGTGATGATTTGTGTGTGTGTGTGTGTGTGCATTTGCATGTGTGTTCATGTGTATTGTAAATGAAAATGTGTGTGTGTGTGTGTGTGTGTGTGTGTGTGTGTGTGTGTGTGTGCGTGTGTGTGTGTGTGTGTGTGTGTGTGTTGTATTAGTGAAGGCTGTGAGTATGTGTATAATTCAACTCTAAATGTATACTATGAACAGTGTCTCCCCCCTCCCCGGCTTGATGCAAATTTCTCTCTCTTTCTTTCTCCTTTTCCCTCTCTCAATTGTTTTGTCTTTCTTTCAAACACACACACACCACAGAGAGAAAGACAGACAGACCAACAGACAGAGAGAGACAGAGAGAAAAAGAGACGACCTGTTGCACAGAAGGCTGTCATGCTGTGCACAGTCATCTAGAGCTGTCGTGTTGTACGGGTCACACAGTAAGCACATAATGCAAACAACAACAGACTACAATGGTCATGTTCGACAAAGAAAATTTTTTAAAAATTTCAAAAGGGGGGGGGGGGAGGGAGGAGCAACTTCATAAGCAACACTCAATCAAAATTACCTTATAACTTATACGGGAAATGAGGCAACAAAGAACTGGAAGTTTATGTATAGAAATACTAGCAGGGGCACCCGGCGTTGCTCGGGATATGAACACTCTTTGCGATACTCACGTGACAGGGAAACATGTATTAATTGTTTTGATTTACAATCAATCCCCCCCCCCCCCCCCCCCAACATCTTCCCACCCCCTCCCCCATACAAATACACATTCTCTCTCTCTCTCTCTCTCTCTCTCTCTCTCTCTCTCTCTCTCTTATACATTCTATTGTTTTCCGCCTGCCTCTGACCCCTTTCCTCTGGATCTTCCCTAGCACGTCGAGATGCTTTTCTCGCTCGATTTTCCGCCTGCACTCACTGTTCCCATTCCCATTCTTCTGATTGCCCTTAATTTTATAGGAATAGACTTTGTGCAGAAGTAGTTTATTTCAACGGGTCTGTGTCTAATGTAAAAATAGTGTATCAGGCTTTGCACTGACAATCATTTTTCTGGCCCCTCTCATTCCTCCCTTTTCATCCCCCTACCCTGTCTCATCCATGTTGCAAAATTACTTACCGTTACTGGACATACGCATACCGAATTTTATCAATAGTGGTGTAAATTTAGAAAATAACTGTTTATAACGGTCAATGTTCAGTCTTGGTTCGTAAAATTTGCATAACATTGTTCAGCGCTTAAGACTGTACGTGCATACGGAATGTTATCAAGAAGGGTGAAAATTTCGAAATTCAGAAAATAACGGTTTTTAACGGTCAATGTTAAGTTTCGGATCTTGAAAATTGTATACCATTGTTTAGCGTTCAAAACTGCACATGTATATCGAATTTCTTCAAGAATACTCTAAATGTATAAAATAACGTTTTTTAACGGTCAATTTTAAATTTCGGTCCGTAAAAGTTGTATATCATTTTTCGGCATTTAAAACTGCACATGTATACCGAATTTCATCAAGAACAGCCTAAATTTTGAAAATAACGGTTTTTAACGGTCAAATTTAATGGTCATAATGACTATAATAACTATCTAATGACCCTATGTTACCCGCTGGATGTTCCTGTAGGCTTATGTCAAGTTTGGTGGCGATCTGAGGACTCTCGTGGCCGCCAACCTCAGAAGATCGGGTTTTTAACAGTTTTCATAGGGTTTGGTGTTTTTAACTGTTTTTAACTGTTATAAATAACGTTTCTTAACTGCCAAATAACGGTTCTAATATTCGAGAAGTAGCCCCGTACCTGTGCAATGTCACAACGGCCATTTGATGAAAAGCAGAGGAAAAAGATGTCTTTGAAACCGTTATAACAGTTTTTTTAACGGTTTTTAACGGTTTATTTTTTTTTAGAGATTAGCCCAAAACCATCCTCGGGTCACAACAGACGTACCTGCTAAATTTCAAGAAGATCAGGTTTTAAAGTTTTTTTTTTATAGGGTTTGGTGTTTTTAAACGGTTTTTAACTGTTATAAATAATGTTTTTTAACTGCCAAATAACGGTTCTAATTTTAGAGAAGTAGTCCTGTACCTGTGCAATGTCACAACGGCTAGTTGAAGAAAAGCAGAGGAAAAAGATAACCTTGAAACCGTTATAACAGCTTTTTAACGGTTTTATTTTTTTATGAGATTAGCCCAAAACCATCCTCGGGTCAGAAGGACGTACCTGCCAAATTTCATTACAATCGGTTGAGCCGTTTTTGAGTCTATAGCATACACAGACACACACACACAGACAGAATTTGCCATTTATATATTACTAGCAGGGGCACCAGGCGTTGCCCGGGATATGAACATTCTTTGCGATACTCACGTGACCGCAAACATGTATTAATTGTTTTGATTTACAATCAATCCCCCCCCCCCCCCCCAACATCTTCCCACCCCTCCCCCCACACAAATACACATTCTCTCTCTCTCTCTCTCTCTTACACATTCTATTGTTTTCCGCCTGCCTCTGGCCCCTTTCCTCTGGATCTTCCCTAGTACGTCGAGATGCTTTTCTCGCTCGATTTTCCGCCTGCACTCACTCACTGTTCCCATTCCCATTCTTCTGATTGCCCTTAATTTTGTAGGAATAGACTTTGTGCAGAAGTAGTTTATTTCAACGGGTCTGTGTCCCAATGTAAAAATAGTGTATCAGGCTTTGCACTGTACAATCATTTTTCTGGCCCCTCTCATTCCTCCCTTTTCATCCCCCTACCCTGTCCATCCATGTTGCAAAATTACTTACCGTTGCTGGACATACGCATACCAAATTTTATCAATAGCGGTGTAAATTTAGAAAATAACGGTTTTTAACGGTCAATGTTAAGTTTTGGTTCGTAAAATTTGCATAACATTGGTCAGCGCTTAAAACTGTACATGCATACGGAATGTTATCAAGAAGGGTGAAAATTTCGAAATTCAGAAAATAACGGTTTTTAACGGTCAATGTTAAGTTTCGGATCTTGAAAACTGTATATCATTGTTTAGCGTTCAAAACTGCACATGTATATCGAATTTCTTCAAGAATACTCTAAATTTATAAAATAACAGTTTTTAACAGTCAATTTGTAAATTTCGGTTCGTAAAAGTTGTATATCATTTTTCGGCATTTAAAACTGCACATGTATACCGAATTTCATCAAGAACAGCCTAAATTTTTAAAAATAACGGTTTTTAAACGGTCAAATTTAATGGTCATAATGACTATCTAATGACCTTATGTTGCCCGCTGGATGTTCCTGTAGGCTTATGTCAAGTTTGGTGGCGATCCGATGACTCTCGTGGCCGCCAACCTCAGAAGATCGGGTTTTAAAACAGTTTTCATAGGGTTTAGTGTTTTTAACGGTTTTTTAACTGTTATAAATAACGTTTTATAACTGCCAAATAACGGTTCTAATTTTCGAGAAGTAGCCCTGTACCTGTGCAATGTCACAACGGCCATTTGATGAAAAGCAGAGGAAAAAATGTCTTTGAAACCGTTATAACAGTTTTTTTTTAACGGTTTTATTTTTTTAGAGATTAGCCCCAAACCATCCTCGGGTCACAACAGACGTACCTGCTAAACCATCCATGTTGCAAAATTACTTACCGTTACTGGACATACGCATACCGAATTTTATCAATAGCGGTGTAAATTTAGAAAATAACGGTTTTTAACGGTCAATGTTAAGTTTTGGTTCATAAAATTTGCATAACATTGGTCAGCGCTTAAAATGTACATGCATACGGAATGTTATCAAGAAGGGTGAAAATTTCGAAATTCAGAAAATAACGGTTTTTAAACGGTCAATGTTAAGTTTCGGATCTTGAAAATGTATATCATTGTTTAGCGTTCAAAACTGCACATGTATATCGAATTTCTTCAAGAATACTCTAAATTTATAAAATAACAGTTTTTAACAGTCAATTGTAAATTTCGGTTCGTAAAAGTTGTATATCATTTTTCGGCATTTAAAACTGCACATGTATACCGAATTTCATCAAGAACAGCCTAAATTTTTAAAAATAACGGTTTTTTAACGGTCAAATTTAATGGTCATAATGACTATCTAATGACCCTATGTTACTCGCTGGATGTTCCTGTAGGCTTATGTCAAGTTTGGTGGCGATCCGATGACTCTCGTGGCCGCCAACCTCAGAAGATCGGGTTTTAAACAGTTTTCATAGGGTTTAGTGTTCTTAACGGTTTTTAACTGTTATAAATAACGTTTCATAACTGCCAAATAACGGTTCTAATTTTCGAGAAGTAGCCCCGTACCTGTGCAATGTCATAATGGCCATTTGATGAAAAGCAGAGGAAAAAATGTCTTTGAAACCGTTATAACAGTTTTTTAACGGTTTTATTTTTTTAGAGATTAGCCCAAAACCATCCTCGGGTCACAACAGACGTACCTGCTAAATTTCAAGAAGATCGGGTTTTAAACAGTTTCTTTTATAGGGTTTGGTGTTTTTAACGGTTTTTAACTGTTATAAATAACGTTTTTTAACTGCCAAATAACGGTTCTAATTTTAGAGAAGTAGTCCTGTACCTGTGCAATGTCACAACGGCTAGTTGAAGAAAAGCAGAGGAAAAAGATGACTTTGAAACCGTTATAACAGCTTTTTAACGGTTTTATTTTTTTTAGAGATTAGCCCAAAACCATCCTCGGGTCACAACGGACGTACCTGCCAAATTTCATTACAATCGGTTGAGCCGTTTTTGAGTCTATAGCGTACACAGACACACACACACACACACACACACACAAGAATTTGCCATTTATATATTAGATTACAAATCTGCAACAGCCTTCATCACAGCGTTTGACCACTAACCTGGTGACACGGCATCCGTCTCGCTCGCAGGTTCAGGAGCTGGTTCAGCGGGAGTTTCTGATGATTCCTTTGATTTGGCAAACACAGCATTCCACACACTTTTCATCCTCAAGAACTCCCTCTGCATAGCATCTGAAACATCACTGGAGTAATTTGACTCCTGATCTAGTGATGAGGTTCTGCTGATTTCTTTCCTGGAGTGCTTGGCCTTTTTGTCAGGGTCTTCCCTATAGTTCGAGACTGAACGTGCTCTCCGCTTCTTCTCTATCTTGGGTGCTCTTTTCTTTATGTCCGTGCTGCCGTCCCTTGACCCTGGTTTTGATCGGTCTTTCACAACTTGCTTGGGCTTGCGTTTCTCTTTTGATTGGCTGTGATCTCTCTTCAGCTTCTCTTTTTTCTCCTTCTTGGGTTTCTCGGGCTTTGGCTCCTCTGGCTTGGGCTCGGGTCTCTTCAGGCTGGGTTTATCCTCAATGTTGTATTCAATCTTGTCTCTGCAGGGCCCGGAAAAATCTCCTTCAAGCTTCTCTCGTCTGGCTCTCCTCTTCTTCACCTCCCCTCTGGCTGCACGTTTCCGATGGTAACCTTGCTCATTTTCATCCATCTTTTGCTTCACAGCCATCAGTTTCTCGATCACTTTCAACCTCTCGGTGTAAGAGCCCCCATGTCTGTCCACACTAGGCTTCAGCTGATGTTTGGCTAAGGCAACTGGGCCCACCTCATCCTCTGTCTGTGAGTTGGTGCTCTCCCGGCGCTCAACTCTAGCAGAAACAGAACGCTTTTTCGTACTCTTCTCCTGCTTTTCATCCTCGTCTTCTTCCTCAGAGCTTATATCTGGACTTGTGATGTACCCACAAGTCTCGTCAACAATGATGCTGATAGGTTTGATTTCAAATGAACGCTTTCTGGAACTACTGGTCCTGGGTGATCTGTGACCACCAGAAGAATGCCCTTCACTGTTGGAATGTCTTCTGCTAATAATCACACTGTCATCTGCTTTTGAATAATGTTTTTCCCTTGTGTCAGTATCACAGACTGAGTGACGCTTCTTATCCTCTTTATGTGCGCTTGGTGAAGAATGCTTTTCTGAGTTCTCCTCTTTTTCAGACTGTAAGTCTGGATCTGTAATGTCTCCTGCAGAAATACTGACTTCCATGATACAGCCATCTTCGTCTGATTTGGGCGACAGGTGGGATCTATGTCGACTGTGAGAATCATCTGTAGCTTGAATGGAAACACATTTATCTAGTTCATTTCCATCAGATTCCTGTTTCTCAGACATATTCAGCAGGCCACCCGTATCTTTGGAAACACCAATGTGCCCATCTGAGTGTCTGTTGTGGGGAGATTTTGAAGAACGGTCAGCTGAACCTCGCCTGTCTCTGCTATTACTATGCTTCCTAAGTACATTTCTATCAACATTTTTTGAAGAATGTGTAACAGAGGACATACTACCATGCCTATCAGAGTGGCTGCTACCTCTGTCTGAGTGACTGCTAGCTCTACGTTCGTTGGAGCGACTGCTATGGCCGGACTTTGACTGATGGTGACCAGTTCCCAAAGAAGCATGACCGTCTGAGCTGCTTTTTGGCTTTCCTGCTTCAGTTTCATTATCAGCACTTTCAGGGAATGCATGTTTATCCGAGTCCGAGTCCTTGTGTCTATCTGAACAATAGTTGCTTTGATGTGATGGTGAGTGAATCTGATCATTATGCTTTGAGACATGTCCTGATGAAGACTGATCACAACTGTTGATATGTTTCCTTGGGGGAGTTGGTTTGTTCCTTGGGTAACCCACATGTCTTTCCAGCTCACTGCTTTCATGTGATGTTGACTGAGGGGAATTTTTATGAAATTCATGCGGACTACATGGAAATGGCACCGATTCTGCAAACCGACTTTTTCTGCCGTGACTGGCATGTTTGGGGACAAAGTCCTTCACAACTTTTTCTGACTGCTCCTCTGAACTGTCCGAAACCTCACTCAAATCACTGGCAGGTTTTCTCTCTTGTCTATGTTCTGGTGATATGTGACAATGACGGCTGACTTTGGGGCTTTCACCTGACTGACTGTGTTGGCTGTTACGACTGCAGGGACTACTTAACCCACCTTGTGAATCTTTCTTAAAATGACTAGAATGTTTTGGCCTGCTGTCTTCAGAGTGATGTCGATATGTCCTTTCCTTGAGATTGGGGGAAGACAATCTGGCCATAGATTTCTCATCTCGATTGGCTTTCTCTGAAAAAGAAACTGAAGGTAAACTTGAAGGTGATTTGGAAGCGTCCCTCTTTGTAGTGGAGACCTTTTGAGTGCTCTCAAGCGAATCACACCTATTGAAAGATGGTTTTTGAGGTCTTTCGTCCAGTCTGGAGTCTAAGGAGAAACGGTGAGTCTCTTGGTGAGAATGTAAAGCAACAGATTTATATGAAACGTGATGTCTGTCTTTATGTGAACGATGAACATTTTTCACCTGAGATTTTCCACGTTCTTTTCCAAACGGACTGCTGCCACCATCCTCTCTGCAGGAAGAGTTATTGTAGGTTTCTTTCTCACCATGATTTGAGTCTCTGCATTCGAAGGTTTTCAATTCAGAGCTTACCCAGCGCTCGTCTACTTTCCTGGAGAAAGTTTTGATCTGTGCAGATCTGTCTGAGAGGGACTGCCCACTGCTCTCAGTGTTGGCAGCAGAGTGGGAAGATTGCATATTCTCTTCTGAATTCTCATCATGATGTATTTTGGATGACACAGAACTATTCACAGATGAATACTTGGACACCATCTTTTCACAACCTGTGTCTTGTTGATGATGTTTCCCTGTCTTTTTACAGAAATCTAGGCTACATGACACAGACATTAACTTTTCTGTGCAATGGAATTTACAGGGATCACCAGAATAAGCAAAATGTGATTCTAAAACTTTCTCTTTTTTCTCCAATGCTGAGAGTTCTCCTTTCTTGACTGTGTTACTGCTTTTCTGTGAGGTTGTACTTGATGAATTTTTCTGTGGGTTTAGGAGGGTCACACTGCACATCTGCACTGAAGTCTAGGTGAATGTTCTGGACAAGCAATACTGTTACCTGTGAATTACAGAATTCATATGATAGGTAAATCAACTCCATACTTCACATGGGTGTCGACCCAACACAATCCTGAATTTTCTTGTGCCAGTCTGAAGCACACAGACACAAGTTTGCTTCAGTGAATTCCCTCAGACTTGGCACTTCAAAGTAGTTCACAGCTGCTCCAGAGGATTAAAGAACATTTGGCGCCTGTTCTGTTTGATGTGGTAGACACACAACTTTAGGGCAGGCAGTAGTCTGTGCAGACCATGTTTTCACCTGACATTGCAGTATGGGTCCTGGCTTGTTGACTCCAAGATCAAAAAGTATCTGGAACAGCAATGAAAGTACATGACAAATCCCCTAAGCAGAAATGATGTGATATGAAAATGATGACCCGATGAATGTGAATGTGCGCATTTGAGAAAACCAGCTTAGAAGGGTACAATGTGAACAAGCAATTACATGACTTAGTATGGATACAGGGTGACCCATCAATCGACATAGTATGGATACAGGGTGACCCATCAATCGACATAGTATGGATACAGGGTGACCTAGCAATTTTACCTCATTATATTTCATTACTAACAAGCCAACCCCCACCTCCTGCCCATCCCTTCTTTCCTTTTGTGCCCTCCCCCCCTCCTCCCCTTCCTTTGCCCCCAACCCCTTCCTCTGTCTCCCAGTCCTCCCTTCCTCTGTCCCCCTTTCTCTCCTTGTCCCTCCTTTCTCTCCTTGTCCCTCCTTCTCTTCCTGCCCTCTTCTTCCCTTCCTCTTGCCTCCCTCCTCCCCTACCACCCCCCAACTTGCCTGGGATCGCTAAATTCCCTATGAGAAGAAAACGTTTGAAAAGAAAAAAGAAGTGTCTGAACCGGGATTTCACCATGGACCTCTAGTATCTTCAGTCTTGTGTTCTCTCACCTGAGTATTCAGCGACAGCATGGTACTTTCAGTCTACATGGACAGTGAGCCAGTCTGTCTTGAAATCCTTGTATCATTTCAGTTCACCAAAGAGTCACATTAAAATTTTTTACTAATGCAATTTTCTAATCACACAATAAAAAGATTTGCTTTTGATGTGTCATTACGCTAACAGTCACCTTACCTTATCTGGAGAACAGCAGGCAACAAGTGCAAGGTTTATAACGGTCAACAGCAAAGACTAACTGCACTGGATTAAAGAAACACACACACCACCACACACAGAACACCACTTAAAATATTAGGTGTTTGATGTTTGGGTAGATGGGAAAAATTGCCAGGGTTGATGCAGGGTGTGTGTGTGTGTGTGTGTGTGTGTGGGGGGGGGGGGGGGGGGTGAATGCGTGTGTGTGTGTGTGTGTGTGTGTGTGTGTGGATGTGTGTGTGCATGTGTGCGTGTGTGGATGTGTGCGGTGTGGGTGTATGTGTGGTGGGGTGTGTGTGTGTGTGTGTGTGTGTGTGGATGTGGGTGTGGGTGAGTTAGTGTGTGTGTGGGAGGGAGTGTGTGCGTGTGTGTGTGAGCACACCGACATGTTTTCCACTGCCTCTCCAACGATACGCTCGTGCAAGTGATTTTAATTCTCTTTGAACTTAATTCAGCTTCTGCTTTATGTGACAGGGACTTGGATGTGTGTGTGTGCGTGGTCAGTTGGCCAACCTTTTAGCCTGAAGAAGGTTTGTATTAAACTGAAAATTTGCTTTTTACAACGGCGTTACCGCGTTTTACTTGTTTGAGTCTTATTTAAAATATTAGTTTCTGCTTTTTTTTCTCTCCTATTCTCACTTATTTTCTCTTTGTTTATGATGTCATAATTCACTGTTTAACTGACTGATTTATCACTTTTAATTTACACCCTCCCCTCCCCCTTCAAATGTGCTTTCAGTTTTTTGTTCCCCCTTTTTTTCAAATCTGTTATTCATCTTTCACTTTTTTTTTTTAAACTTATTTTCAATTTATCTGCAACTCATCTATGTCATACTATTCAAGAATACATCTATTTTTCTAATTTATTGATTCATTTACATTTTTCATAATCACTAGCCAGGTGATGATGAATTGCACTGCCATATGAAACAGTGGAGCAAGCTCAATCTACAGGACTGAAAAGTTTGTCAGTTGAGCCAGCAGCCTGAGGGAATAAGACTTCAAAGGCACTGTCCTCGCCACATAAGTTGGAGCATAATTGTAGACTCATAAGCCTATGATCTCATGAAACAGGTGTAGTATTTCTGGTAAGAAGAGGACCAGAACTTTAAAGGCAATGATAGAGGCAGCTGAAAGGAGTTCCAGCTATGACTGGTGGAGGAGGAACATAAGTAAACTTCAAAGGGCTTAAATTTCCCAACTTAGGACAAGTGTCCAATAGTCATGCGGGTAGGTCATCCATAAGAAAAGCAACGTCTTGATATGCCCACCCATCAAAGATATGCCAGAGCATGCAGGAACCTGATCTTGTTTCATGGAGATGTTGTAGTCTCTCCATATTCTACACAGCGCTGATGTTGTCTTTACTGCCCTTGAATGGATTTCTGTTTTGGATCCCATACAGATAAATATGGATCCCATGTAAATAAAATGTTGCCCAGTTTCTGGCTTCTGTCCAAGGACAGTTATTTTAATAGTGATGGTGTTAATGAGGCTGGCCATCAACTTGTAATATACTGGTGATTTTCTTTCCGTCTTTTCCTCTTATATCCAGTATCTGCTTTGACTGACCATGAGCAATAAATGTGAGCGCATATTCCTAAATGTAATGTGCATGTACACACACAAGCATGTGTGCATTCAAACCCAATACACACAACATACACAATGCATTTAGTTTCTACAGCTGCATTCAAACCCAATACACCAACATACACAATGCATTTAGTTTCTACAGCATATCATAAGTAGCTATAACTAGTATAAGAATATTAGAGATAGCTGACTGATCAGACAGCCAAGCAGTCAGTAACCAACCAGCCAATCCAATGCTATACACTGGTTTGACAGAGATCTGGCCAGACCATCCATCCACGCCTCAAGCTGTCACTTCATCCCTAACAAGCTCAATATTTGTACCGATCTTGCTTGCAAGCACATGTTATTCACACTCTAACATTGATTTTTGAAACTTCTGTCAAGTGTGTCCACAGAAATGCGTCAAACACACTAAAATGATGAAGAGTTTGTTTTGTATGATACTTCACATGGCTTCTGATTCTTTCCCTCACCCTCCCAATTCCCCATGTGGGGTGTGTGTGTGTGTGTGTGTGTGTGTGTGTGTGTGTGTGTGTGTGTGTGTGTGTGCGTGCGCGCACGCGTGTGTGAGTGTGTGCGTGTGTGTGTGTGTGCATGTGTGCGGTGTGTGTGTGTGTGTGTGTGTGTGTGTGTGCGCACGCGCGCGTGCGTGTGTGTACGTGCGTGCGTGCATGTGTGCATGTGTGTGTGTGCCCCAAGAAACCAGCAAGTCCACAGGGATCATCTCAATCTAATACAGTCCCTATAACTCCATCCCCATCTCTTATTTATCCACAAATTTTTCAGTACCTTGTTTAATTATAACCTAAATAAGAGGGACAATTGCCATCAGACCCACACGTGATGAATCAAAACCGCAGACAAAGAAAGGCAGAGGGCAAATGGAATAAGTGGGGTGGGACAAAGGCATCTAGAGTTTGTTTTCCTGATCTAGCCTAATAACGTACTGGACAATTTTCACCAAGCTTTTTTTTCTACAGTGTATCCAATTATAGCAATGTAAATTGTGTAAATGACATAAAGAAATGTCACAAAATGACACCTATTGAAACTTGATCCATGTTGTTCATACTGACATCCCCTCCATCACCCACTCCTCTTCATCAAATGTGGCTGCATCTTCTTAGTCTTCCTTGGTAACTACCATGAAGTTGGTGTAAGGAAAGAGTTTTCATCAGGGATGATGAAACAGATTTTCAAAACCATGAATTCTAAAACACTCCACTGACATTCACATCTCTTGATTTAGTGACTAGGTTTATCATGCTTTTGTAGCAATATACAGCAAACAAAGAATGTGTGGTTTCAGAACAGCACTGAAACAGCATGCTTGCTCACTTTGATGCCATGCTCTAATTTGTTCCATATACCCAGTCCCTTATCTCTTTGTGGCTATCACTGGCACACTCCTTTCTCTCTCTTCATCACCCCTCTTCCAACTGCCCTGACCTTGACACCATCTTTGCTTCATGTGCCTAGCCTGTTATGCCATGTCACCTGAAGCAGGAACCCTCCCCTCCCCTCCCCCTCCTGCTCTTGCCTTCTCTCCACCCCTTCTTCCCCATTCTCCACCCCTTCTCTCAAACATGCAACTTACATACTGCTCTTTTCTCTCTCCTTCTCCTCTCTACTCCACCCTCCCTTAACTCTGGTCCTCTTCCTCAAAGTCAAACCTGTCCTTAACCACCTAACCCATGATTACTATCCTAGCTTTCATAACCATGAGTCTATCCTTGAAGTGAAACAAGTAAAAAGTCATCATGTCTTCCACATGGATGCCATCAACAAAGAATGATGGAGTGCATGAAGTCATGATCTACCTGTCAATGAGATTTTCTTTTAGCAGATGAAACCAGATCGAAATTTCTAACAATTAGTGCCTTTTTTCTATTCATTTTGCAACAACTTATGATTTCTGCTGCCTTTTTGTATTTTTTTAAAGGTCTTCTACTGTCAAAATAAGTGAGACTCTTTTGGTTTAGAAACAAGTTTGTAACTGATATGCTTTCATCATTAAGAACAGAAAGCTTTGGGGTTAAGTGCAGTAAGCTTTGGGGTTAACAGAGAAAAAGAAAAAAAAAAAGAGAAAAAGAAAGGAAGGAAGGAATCCATTTAACAAAGCCATGCAAATCATTTATGAAAGATATAAACAATGTGACGCTTAAAACATCTCCTTAACAAACATCATGGATAATTCTTGTGGTCTTTGATTAAAAATTATTTTAACAATACTGACAGTGACACGTCATTTTCAGTCCAGTCATTTATCCTGTTCCTCAATTTTGAATTTTGAGTTATGCTGCACAATATTGGCATCGCTTGAGCTGTTCGTATCATGGTTGTGCCTCTGGAATCCTTTCACTAAATTGGCTTTGCCTTCGTCTGTATACCCTGAAAACTAATTGAGTTGTTCAGTTTTGTGTAGGCTGAGCAAAAAAAAAAAAAAGTTGTCTTAGCTTATCAGTCTGCAGTCATCTCTTTAAAAGAAGAAGAAAAAAAAAAAGGGGGGGGGGGGGGGGCAGAAAAGAAGAAGCACGTTACCTATTATCATGATTGTTGGCACGAAAGGGAAGAATTCGGAGGCACGTTGGAGGTGGGAGTGGTCAGACTCCCCCAAAACAGCCATGATGACTTTGCCTTTCTTTACTTATTTTCAATTATTACGATCTGTCTGGTAATGAACTATTATTGTTAATTGGGATAACTGCAGTTTATATTTAGAAGACTCTCTCTAACGGAAACACCACTTAAAAAAAAGAAGAACAAAAAAAAGAAGTAAATTGGCATCGATACATAATCATCGTAATTCAGTTCTTATGGACGTTACAGGAAAAGGCAAGACATGTACGTGTAAAGTGCACAAACTCACACATATTCACCGTAAACGTGCATATACACATTTCAGAATAAACAGCTCGTCATCACAAGCAACTCTGGAACCAAACGTTGTTTACTGGTCGAAGCGACCTGTCCGACCTACTCACCAAACCAAAACTGTGGACGGGACCTTGTCTCGGCCTTCCAGAATAAAATAATAGACTGTCTAGCCTTTCAATTTTCTCCATCAAAAACGGACAATGTTTGAAATGTGGTTTGTTTGTTTTTTCACCAGTGCAGTTCTCTCACAAAAAATGCACCTACCACAAGCTTGGTGGCCGACCCAATAACTGTGCAAGTCTCTTCGTTCGCTCACGTCTTTGCCTACGTCCTGCGCAACAAACTGATCGATTTGCCTTCTAGAATAACCCCCCTTTCATAAGTTGTTGTCATACAATGCGATGGGACTGAGTATGGTTATTCACTTGAGTCAACATATTAATTCATTCATTCATTCATTTATCTATTTTACAAGAAGACCGAAGTTCTATTGCGTGACTGATAATAAGAAAGTGGAACTTTACACCGCATTTTTGTCATAAAGCTTGAATATTTGAATATGCTTAAGTCACGGTCGATGAGATTAATGGCATCCATCTGTCTCAACAGACAATAGTGTTGCACCGTGGATTAGACTCTTGAGATTAGCGGCCTACTAATCAGTCTGAGGCAAACATGTTCTTCTCCTCCCTCCCCCCCCCCCCCCAAAAAAAAAAGAAAATCTTGATAAGCTAGACACCAGTAACTGTTCCGATTCATCCAGCCGTTGTGCATGTTTGTGGCAAACAGTCACCATTTTATTATCAGCGACAAAGCTATTAATGGACTTAATTCTCAGACAATGATCCCCTAGAAGCAACGGCATTTCTCTGAAGCCGTGTGTTTCGCTCGTGCTTATAACCATCGTCGGTGCGCGATTCGATACTTCATCTTAGATTTTATTTCACAACCTCCATTATCTATGTAAACGCCTATTGCTGTATATTAACATATGAGGAGAATTACGAACTTCGTACCTTTTATACTTTGAAAGAGCTTCAACATTGCAACACAATTGTGATGGAAACAATATGATCAAAATTTTAGAAGTCGATGAACTTGACTTGTGTGGTTATAATGACAATTGACAACGAAACAACGGAAAGGGACAAAAAGTACACGTATGACCTTGAACAGATGTGTAGAATAAGATGAACAGTATGTAATCTCAGAAAACACACACACACACACACACACACACACACACACACACACACACACACAGTGATGTTAACAAATGCACTCACATTTTGTTTGCATTTTTTCACAGTGCACACGGCAAAAGGAAGTCACCAGTTGTTGTTTTTTTCCCCACTTCGTTTGAAGTGTCATTAAATAATTATTAAATAATTTGATCTCTGAATGTATTTGTGCACACTGGCACCTCTCCATCGCTCGTCTCCTCATCCAACCGCTTAGCTATATTCTTTCCCAACCAGGTATGCTGGCATTGAGAAATTTCAACTGGAAGACTACAGATCCCTCTTTTAAGGATTTCCAAGGTTTCAATGCCCTGCAGCAGGGCATACATCCACTAACTACTGTCCTGTTCCTATCCTTTCTTGACCTCTGGGCAGTCTCTTTTTTCCCTCCGGAAACCCCATTGCTAACTAAATTGAGGTCTGAGTTCTGCAATGAACAGTTCTTCACCTCCAGCAACTGTCACTGATCCATCAATTCAGCCGTCTCTTGATTGACAATTGTTTGAGTTTTATTCGATCTTCCACAGTCTCCTTTATATTATCTACCCGGTGGCTTGGTCCCTTGTATGGAAGAAGGTGGGAGGCGCATCTGGCTCACAATGCGACTCAAGTCTACCCTCCGTTCCAGCTCACTGTGGCCTGTCTCTGATCAAATCAATGGCGACAATCTCCACATTCATCAGTTTGATGAGCTTCTCCACGCTCTTCACAGATGTGAATAGTCCAGAATGGGCTTCTTTGCCAAGTTGATCCTGGCTGAAAAAGGGAGACATCAATGTACAGATACATTGCCTCCACCAAGATCTGGACACCTTCTCTGTTGTGCAAGTGTACGTCTGGTCCTGTTGCTGGATTTCCAGTTGTATTTTTCAGGTGGCTGTCCACTAAGTAGCCAGCAGACTCGATCGTTGCCCGTAAGACTGGCAGGCAGAATGTTCTTCACCTCCATGGTGACATCCTCTGTAGATCCATCCGCAGGCTTACCAGATTCCTTTGCTAGAATCTGTACCATCATATCGTGTGTAGCGCTTTGTAGGTCTGTGTGCTGCTGATAGTCTAAAGACCTCACTTGCTGGATCCTGTTCACTGTGTTCAATGGAAACAGATGGTCAGCTGGGTGGTGGTGGGTAGAAAGGAGTCTGACCCTCTCACTGTACCACAGCAGGGCCACACGGAAAGATGTGTGTGTGTGTGTGTGTGTGTGTGTGTGTGTGTGTGTGTGTGTGTGTGTGTGTGTGGCGCGCGCGCGCGCGCGTGTGTGTGTAATCGCCCATACATGCTGATTTCTTTCAGTGTTTGTGTATGTATGCTTGCAAACAGTTGTGTGTGTTTAGGTTTTTCTTTTTTTTTTTTTTTTTTTTATTAATCAAGGTAGTTTAACCCCCAGTGAAATTGCCAGGTCACTCGGAGAGAGAGAGAGAGAGAGAGAGAGAGAGAGAGAGAGAGAGAGAGAGAGAGGAGTTTTGTTTCCATAAATTTGACATGGGAATCATTTCTGTGCATTGTTGAGCTGTTCAGTCCACCATCTATTGTGGACAGAATGACATAAACATAAATCATTTGTTATTTTGTTTTTGTTTTTGTCACCGACAGAGAGAGAGAGAGAGAGAGAAGAGAGAGAGAGAGAGAGAGAGAGAGAGAGAGGAAGACAGACAGACAGACAGACAGACAGCAGACAGACAGACAGACAAGACAGAGGGAGAGACAGAGAGACAAAGACCGAGACAGAGAGACAGACAGTCAGAAATAGACAAGGATGGCAGAGAGAGAGAGGAGAGAGAGAGAGAGAGAGAGAGAGAGAGGAGAGAGAGAGAGAGAGAGAGGAACGAACGAAATTTTATTTTACCAGGGTAATGAAATAAGCAATACAAATGCTTTTTTCCACCCAGCCCTGGGGCAAAAGGAAAGAAAAACAAATTAAAGATCAAATTAATGCATTTAAAGATCAAATTAATGCAAATACATATAAAAAGAACAAAGTATAACAAGATCTTGTACAGTTCAATACAAATTAGCTATTGTCCACACCATTGACAAACGAACGCAATAGAAAAACGCGTGAACATAGCGAACAACGGGAAGAAACGGGGAAGGAAAAGGCCAAGGGGTAGGTTTGGGGTAAATGGAGAGAGAGGAGAGAGAGAGAAGAGAGAGAGAGAGAGAGAGAGAGAGAGAGAGAGAGAGAGAGAGAGAGAGAGAGAGAGAGAGAGAGAGAGAGAGAGAGAACGAGCGAACGAGCGAACGAACGAACGAATTCCACTTCCAAGAGGGCAGTGGACCAAGCATGGATGCCTTCCACATCCAGCCCCCTGGGCAAGGAAAAACCTTTGACAAAAGAAGTAAGAAGAAAAAGAACCAATAAACACCACCAACAACCACAAGAAGAAAACAAAATGATTAGGGCAAGGGGGAGGGGGGGGGGGGGGGGGTAATGGAGAGAGAGAGAGAATACGAATATTTTATTGAGGGTAAACAGATAAACTGACAAGCTTCTTTACACCATGCCCTCAACAAAAAACAAACAAAAAAAAAAAAAAAAAAAAAAGAAACAAAACAACTTAAAACCATGTTTTATTGAGCGGAAAATGGCCATTTGACTTGGACTGGGGAAAAGGTCCTTAGAAATCGAAACCATGCCGGCATTTTAAAGATGTTTCCATAACGTATTGTGGTAAGCCTTTTTGAAAGATATCAAACTACAGCTGTTCTTAAGATGATCGGACAATTCATTCCAAAGTCTGGCACCCGAGTAAGGAAGGGAGGTCATGAAGAGATTAGTCCTAGGTCGTGGGTGAAAATAGTACGTTTGCTACGAATATCGTTTACGATGAATTTTCTATGGAGATAAGACGGCGTTAAATTATTTATAATTTTGTACATAAAATTAGCTTTATTAAAGCGGCATTTAAACCCAAAGGGAAGAATACCTAAGTATTTGTAATCACTGGGTAGGAGGGACGATGATTTGAGCAGAATAAGTTTGAGAGAACATCTGTATAAGCTCTCAAGAGGTCTTAAGGAGTTTTTACTTGCCAAATCCCAGCAAGTTGAAGCATAGTCTATGTCCGGTTGGATGTATGCATGGAAAAATATCTTTCGAGTATGCTCATCAAGAAAATGCTTTATTCTATTTAGCTGAAACACTTCCTTGGACAATTTTTTACAAAGTAAAGATATGTGGCCAGACCAAGATATGTTATTATCAAGTGTAAGACCTAGCAATTTGTGCGATTCGACTTCTTCCAATGCTTTGTCATAAATTTTAAGGCTTGGCAGGCTGGTTTTAATGTTTTGTCTTTTCTGTCTGGTGGTAACTAACATGAACTTTGACTTGAGAGGGTGAAGAGCCATATGATTTGCTTCGGTCCAGCTGACTAATTTATCTAAATCTTTCTGCATGTTGCAGCACACTATTTCCGGACTTTTATCTTTATTATAAAGGGTAGTATCATCAGCAAACAGTTCAGTAGACGACGTTACATGAAGTGGTAAATCGTTAACATAAATAGAAAACAAAATAGGACCTAAAATAGATCCTTGAGGAATACCATATTTCACCGTCATAAGAGGTGATATAATGGAATCTTGAAATACTGCTTGTCTTCTATTGTTCAAAAAAGATGAAAGGAGATTTACTGAGTCTGAGGTAAGTCCATATAAAATACATTTTCTAGATAAAAGATCATGATCAATGGTATCAAATGCTTTTGCAAAATCAACAAAGACAGCAGCAGTGAATAAATCATTGTTTATGTTCAAATGCCATTCTTCTATTAAGTTTGTGAGCATGGTGTGGCAGGAATGACTGGCTCTAAATCCACTCTGATTGGGGTGAAATAGATCATATTTGGTGAAATGTGCCTGAAGATGACATTTAATGTGTTTTTCCAAAGGTTTGGACAGAGCAGATAATTGGATGGGTCCGAAAGATCACCAGCCTTATGAATCGGCAGTACTTTGGCATCCTTAAATACTTGTGGATAACAACAATTTTCAAGACAGATTGTAAACATATGTAATGTGTTCCGAAATAATGGGTGCAGATATCTTCAAGATTTTGCTGTCGAGTCCATCCAAACCCCGTGAACGAGACTGTTTTAAAGATGATAGTTCTTTGAAAACTTCGTGCACACTAATGAATGGGAACTGAAGTTTTGTGTATATGATTTTGAATCACAAAAATGTTTTAACAACAACAGATCGTTTGACTGTGGGTTGTCTGTCGTAACAACTCTTTGGGCAACAGTTGTGAAATGTTTGTTCAGCTTTTCGACAGAGAGATTATCACTACAAGGGGCTGTTGCTAATGACTTTTTCCCTGATAGTTGGTTTATAGCTTTCCAAATTGATTTCGTATCACTTTTAGATTTAATCAAGTCATTAAAATACTTTTTTCGAGCGCGTCGTTTCATTGCGGTTAGTTTGTTTCGCTGTTTCTTGAAGTTATCGTCTTTGCCAGTGTCTTGCAATAGTTTCTCGCGAGTCTGGATTTCGACATTAATTTCTGCATTCAACCATGGTGGTTTTTCTATGTATTTGACCCGCTTGGTTCTTAGGGGGGCATGTTTATCAAAAACGGACATGAAAATTGTATACCATATTGATAATGCTTTATCCGGGTTTGTATGTTGGTAAACCTCTGTAAAGTTTGCCATGCTTAAGTCAGACAGGAACTCTTCCTCAGTAAAGTTTCTATAGGAGCGAAACGATATACATTTATGACCACATCTGGGAATTTTTATGCCTTTCTTTGACCAGGTTAAGCATACTGGGAAATGGTCGCTTAGGCCAAGGACTGGAACAGACGTTTCTATTATGTTACTGGGGCAAGTGACGTAAATGTGGTCTATTATTGTTTCAGACTGTGGCGTTTTCCTAGTAGGGGTGTTTATTAATTACTTCAGGTTAATTAATCCATAACATCTTTTCCATGTTTCGTGGGGCTTCAGTAAGTCAATATTAAAATCGCCTAGCAGGACAACTTCCGTAGAATAACTCAAAACATCTTCCATCATGAGTTCGAAACGCTGTGACCACTCTACCCTCTCTTCTGGGTTTCTGTATATGAAGCCGGCTAAAAACGGTTTGGTCCCTTTTAGGCGAATTTCAATCCAAATACTTTCAATATTGAATCTATTAAACATACTTAAGACCCTATAATTTACAGATTGATGAACATACGTTACCAAACCAGTTTCGAATTTCACGGCAGCATCTCTTCGGATTATATTGTAACCAGGAATCGAGAGTACACTGTCAGATATTACATTACTTAGTCGCGATTCAGAAAACCCCAAAACATGAAAATAATCATTAGAATTAGACAAAATAGAAGGTAACTCTGATATTTTATTTATCAAATGGCAAGCATTAAGATATCCTATCTTAAATCCAGGTTTACTTAGCCATTTGGTGGCATTGATATTGTCCATAATTAACAGCAGGACAATAGCAATTATAAATCAACGAGTAGGAATCAAAATGACGTACAAACAAACATGCACTAGAAATCTCATAGCAAAAAGTAGTGAACTTAACTACGAAGAAAAGTAATCTAAAGTTCAATAATCAATATAATGCAAATATTTATAAAGAAAGCTTTCACACCAACTACGCCACACAATTTCTAAGGAGAAGCACCACGATCCAATATCATCATTGCCCCCACCCATGTAAGCAGGACCGTTCATACAAACAAACTTCAAATCTACTGCGACTTGAGTCCCTTCAAAGAGAGAGAGAGAGAGAGAGAGAGAGAGAGAGAGAGAGAGAGAGAGAGAGATGATTGATTGATTGATTGATCTTTAATACGCAAGGATGAAGATTTTAGGCCAATGCCTAGTCTTACAATCTGTCCTTGTCATGCATACATTATTTCAGCACATATCATTCATACTGACGATTCAACATAGCAACATTGTAATCTAATTCTACAATGATAAGCAAGCTATTTATAAAAGTGATAATCACACGGGGGTGGGGGTGGGGGTGGGGGGGGTGTTGAAACAAGGAAACTTACAGATACACAAACAAACAAGCAAACAAATAAAACTACAGATCGAGAGGTCAGAGGAGGGGAGCGGGGAGGGGGGGGGGGGGGAGAAAATGGGAGGTAGGGGGAGAAGAAAAGGGATGGCAGACACAGTGGGAGTGGGGATGAGCGATTTAACGGAGTAGGTTATATGTTTAGACGATGTATTCAAGACGAGAGAGAGAGAGGAGAGAGAGAGAGGGGGGGGGGGGATTCGTTTGTATGCATCCTGTCGGCAGGGGCTGCCTCTCACAACATGGCGGCCAGCTGTCCCTCAGCCAGAATCACGTGTGTCACTCCTCGCTTTTCAACTCAGCGGGCGGCACTCAGGATGGAGAGAGGCGGGTCCGAGTATGGTGTATCATTGGCGCCAGACTTCACACAACGAGCACTATAGAAGTACTAAATTTATGTTGATTAATAAACAGTACTCCCGTAGAATATCTGCATCTTTAATGTTTGCAGTGAATGTTTCAGAATAAAAAAACAAAATTGTAGGAGGTTTTGTTGAAAGGTCGTTCGTCCAAGTATATTTTTGTGGGTGTTACAGTGTAGTAACTTTCATAGTTTTTAGTATTCCGTCTGGTTTTGAGTGAGTGACTCAAAAGGTGCTGTGTTGGTGCTTTGATTCTTTTCGTATAATCAACAATTAACATTTTAATTGCCAATACATATTTGTTAAGAATTCTACATTGATATGTGTTCACTTGGAACTCTACGTCTTTAAGAAAAAAAAAAAAAAAAAAAGGTTCGGTTTGCACGTGGTTCTTCTTCTCAACAAAGCTCGAGCGTTTTCGTGTGCCACCTGTCAAGTCTCTGGCCTGCAACACGGTGTTATTTGCAACCCACGACATGAATGTGTAACGGATTCACGCCTTGTCCCATGTCCGAGTAACACGTGCTGTGAACTGACCAACACGTTATGCCCTTTCCATTCTGCCGTGTGTGTAGCCTGCCATGGAGACCACCCCTGTTGACACTGAAAGCAAACTAAGGCCCACGTTAGACACTCGGCAGCAAACGTTTTCCTGCTCTGTGAAGGAGCTCACTGCGTGGAGAAATGCCTTGTTCTATCGATACGCAGCAATAACAGACACATCAGTTGTCTTTGAAAGAAATGACTTTGATTACAAGGACGATTACCTTTATCTTTCTTTATGGATTAGCGAACAGATATCACCTTTCTTAGCCAAGTCGGTTTTGCGCGTTTTCTTGGATGAAGTGAAACGAATCACTATATCTTGTTACTTTACCCGGCAAGGCACTGGAACTTTACTATGCCAAGGCATTGACTGTGTCAAGTGGGGTAAAGAAGAGTGTGAGGCACTGAAAGACATTGTGAGTGAATTCTGTGTTCATGGTGATCTGGCTGCCTTTAAGAGTGCGTTGCTGTCTTCTCCCCTGACTTTTATGACAGAGGATGGTAAGACATACCATTGTCAGCTCCGGATAATGTGTACGGCAGTGAAAGTAGCCCCTCCAGTGACCACACTCCTGCTGCTCCTCGGTCTCTTCCTCAGGTGCTAGGAAAGCCAGACTTTGAGGATACAGAACTAGAAGTTGGTGTTTCTAATTCTTTTGTTGAGTCTGCTTCTGACTCCAGTGAAATAACTTTAGCAAAAGCCATACATACACATCAGGAAAGTCACACTCATCAAGATGGTCACACAGATACACAACATTCGGCTGTGAATTGGGCTTCTAAAAGAAGCCCATATAAGTCAACTCCCAAACGTTTCCCATTGAAAAAGCGTTATCGTCGACGTACTCTCTGCCCTTTAAAGCATGTTGACAAAACAGTGACAAGTGACCTTGACAATATTAAAATTACTGTAGATACCATTCTTACTGATCTTTCGGATCATGAAAATACCATGCTGTCCAGACTTGAGGATTCAAAAGTGTCTATCAAAAATGAATTGAAATGTCACATAGATCGGAAGATAGAGTCTTTACATTCTGCTGTCGAAGGGATCCAGAGTGTAATGTCAAAGTTTGAATCGACAATGAATATTTTACTTAAAGAAAATCTTTCTTTAAAATCCTCCTTGGGTTCACTTCAGTCCGAACTGAAACAATTAAAGAAAAAATCTCACTCAACTACAAGTGTCTTCACACAGTGTGATTACCCCCTAAGTTGTGTTCCAGGTCATTCTTCATCCAATGAGGACAACTCCCAAAAAGGTGTGTCCCATCAAACTGACACCCACCCCACCCCAACAACTCTTCACACAACTGTGAATACAACCATTCCCGATTCTGTTACACAATCTCCCCTGAAAACTGTGGAGGACACACGTTTCAGTAGTCAGTCTACACTACCAGTTCCTGGCACTCCTGTGGACATTGTGAATGTAACAGTCGGTAATCGTTTTGATGTACTTGCTCGTCTCAGTCAGAATGAAGTACTTCTTGACCCCGATTCCAATAAACCTGACTCCCCCCAAACAAACTCTGTCACATCTGAACCATCTGCCTGTGAACAGTTAACTAAACAGGATCAAGAACCTTCTCAATTGACAGAGGTGAAAGAAAAACTTTCTTCAGAGCAGGTTTTAAAAGAAATATCTATTCCTTTGAAATGTTCTTCCTTGCTAATCGGAGACTCTGTAATAAGGTACATTAATCCAAAGAGACTAGACACACGTCGTGACCCGTTATTCAAAATATGTGTTCCTGGTCTGACTTTAGTGCATCTTGTTCAGTGGTTAAGTACTTTAGAAATCCAGGACCAAGTGAACACTTTAATTGTGCATGTGGGTGTGAATGATTGTCCGGCCGGACCCATTGCAGCCAAAGATTGGCGTGAACTGATTGGTTTGTGTAAATCTCGTTTTCCCTCTGCATATATTGCCTTCAGTTCTATTCTCCCGGCCCGCGGTCGACACCAGCTAAATAACTCCATTGCTCCTTCTAATAGATATTTATATGCTACTTGTACAAATATGAATGTGGACATGATTGACCATTTTGGGTCATTTGTGACTCAGAATGGTGCCCCCCGTCAGGCCCTGTATAAAGATGCTACCCACCCCAGTACAAAAGGGACAGTCTGTCTGGCACTTGGCTTCAAGACTGTTCTCCCTCAGACCGGGCGTTTACAGTTGAACGACCCGGCTAACAATACAAGCCCCTTCAATAAGCCACACCATGTCCCCATCAGTGATCGGTCCATGCCCGTACTGTACAGAGGAACAGCACTAGAAATTATGGCCCTGCCCTACAAACAGCTTCTCGACAATATGTGAACGCCAGAAATTCAGGTGTTCCCCCCATGTCCTCAACAAGTGACTTCCCTCCATTAATGTCCCAAACCAATCGCAAACCAGTCATAAACCAGCCAGAGTTGACTCCCCAGGTTCCACCGCCAGATCATTTGGATAATCCCTGTGCTGAGGCTTACAGTCAGACACTGAACGGTGAAAATTCGCGTCCCCCACCAAGTATCCCCACCATCCCGACACATGTCCCGCCTCCATTCCTCTGCCCGAGTTACACGATTCCCGACGCTCCTTACCCAGATTTCCCGTCCCTTATCCGTTCTCTGTGCAGAGGGTTCAAGGATCTGGCCTTGGCCAAACACAGCCCCATTTTCCCTTGGGTTCAACAACTCTACCTGTCAATCCTCTCACACAGGAGAGTCATGCTGACAACCGAAACTGGCCTTCAATTAACCCTCTGGGTTATTGTGCGCAGCAGTTGATGACGTTGGCATCACAGTTGGTGACGCAACGTGACCAACAGAGGACTGCTGCCAATTGGTAGAATGAGTGGTGATGTTTTGATATATTGTATGATGCTTTGTCCTTGTTTGGTATTTATTTATGTGCGAAAGATAATACATTTTTTTTATTCAGTCGGTACATTTCTCCCCATTCATTCTAGTCAAAGTGTTAGCATTACGTCGTCATATGATTAAATATGTAACTGTTGAATTATTGTAATAATCTTCCCTATCTCGGCCGTATAACTACTCGGACTTGGGACATTTGAAATGGACTGTTGTAGAAGGACGTTGATTATTTGAACACTTGCACTTCTCGTGTCTTCTTGAGGCATAGGTGTTTTGTGATTGTGCCCTTACCATTGTTATTGCTCATAATTTTTTTTTTTTTTTTTTTTTTTTTTTTTTTGCTAACTTCTTTTCTGCGTCGTTACCCGTTGAAGAGGTGTGCATTTTTGTGTGTGTTTGCTTTTTTTTTTTTTTTTTCTCTTGTAATATTTAATTTTCAAATTGCCTGGTATCCTGCAAATTGATTTTGAGTTACATTGTACACATATTGAAGGTAAGGTGGGTTTTTTTTTGTTGTTGTTGTTGTTTTTTTGTTTTGTTTTCCTTATAAAATAATGGCAAATAATTTCAATACCGAGAGTAGTAATGAATGGTTAACCAACTCAGGATTCAAAATTGGCTATCTAAATGCATGTCATGTGTTAAACAAATTATGTGATTTACCTTCTATTTTATCTAATGCTAACAATTGTTTTCATTGTTTTTGTTTCTCTGAATCTCGGTTATCAAATTTAGTCTCAGACGATTTAGTAATGATTCCAGGTTACAATTTTATTAGGAGAGACCCTAGTAGAAAGAAACTCGTGGAGAGCGTGGCAGCAGAGAGTCCTCAGAAGAGAAGCCCCCTTCAAGCAAGTGTTTCGGCCCTTATCTCCTGACACTCTAGGGGGGTTGGGCCACACCCGGTTCATGACTCCGGATGTCCCTCTGCTGCCCCTTTTTTTCCCATCTTGGGACGAGCCATGGCTGGGATTCGAACCCATGACCCTCTGGACATGCTCATTTTTCCACTTAATGACTCGCGCTTTAACCACTGAGCCACAGGGACACCTGATATTTGTAGGGAAATTAAGCCTTATGAAGTTCACTTTTGTTCCTCCTTGACCAGATCCAGCTTGAACACCTCTCTGCCGCTTCTGCCATTGCTTTCAGGGCTCTGGTTTTTTCCTTCCCTGCAACTGAGAGCTGTTTCATGAGGCTGTATGCAGACGTTCCTACAAACCCCCTAGCTCCAATTTCTGCAGTGAGGACTTTGACCTGATAGCCTTCTCTCCTCAGGCTGTTGCCAGATCAGCATACTTTTCAGTCTTGTAGATTTGAGCTGCCTCCATTCTGTTCTCATATGGCACCGTGAGCTCGATCATGATCAGCTGCTTGGTTGACTTAGAGTGGACTACTATGTCTGGTCTCATGCCACTCTTGCTGATGATCTCTGGGTGACTCTTCCATTCTGGGAGGTCTGCAGTGCACTCCCAGTCATCTGCCCCGTCCAGCAGACTCTGCCTGCATGTTTCGAGTGGCACTGTTGTTCTTGGCCATGATTTGCTGCCTCCTGCCGTGAAGAATGTTGCGGGTGCTTTTGGAGTCCTGATTTTCCCTTTTGTGGTGTTGGTACTAGCCCAGACTACTTGTACAATTTCTTTGAGCACTTGGTTGTGCCTCCATGTGTACCTTCCTTGAGCCAGGGCTACTTTACATGAGCTTAGGACATGCTCCACTGTTTGTTTTTCATGGCAGAGGGGGCATGCAGGATCGTCTGTTTTCCCCCACTTCACCAGGTTTGCATTTGAGGGCAGAAGGTCATATGCAGATCTGAGAATGAAGCTGATCCTGAGAGGGGCCATGTGCCAAATGTCATTCCAAGTGAGACTTCTTTGGAGTGCATTCTCCCACGTTGTCCATTGCCCTTGCTGGCTCTGCTGGACTGCTTTTTGGAGTCTTTTTTGGTCTTCTTCTTTTCTCATCTCCTGAATCATCATGTCTCTTTTGGCTTTTCCTTTGGCCTTTGACCACCATTCAGTTTTGGTCACCCCCAGTCCTTGTCTGTTGGTCTGTGTGTGTCCTGTTATTTCTCTGATCTTGAGACTTTCTTTTGCAGAATCCATCGCCTCTTGAACTTTCCATTTTCTGCCTGTCTTCAGCTGGGGCTTGATTGCTTCTACCACCTTGTCTCCTGAGTCCTCCAGCATGCTTTGAAGTCTGATCTTTCTGCTTTGTATTCCTCCAGGATGGATTTCAGGGGTAGTTTCAGCTTTGCTTGGCGACAGTACAGCGCTATGTCAGTCAGACAGGTGGGACACCAAGCCATTTCCTTGTGAACTTGTTGATTTTGGCTTCCATTGCCTCCACTATGCTGGTGCAGATGTCGTATATCATCAGAGGCCATAGCAGCTTTGGTATCAGCATGAACTGCAGACACCAGACCTTGTATTTGCCAGGGAGCCCACACTGGTCAATGGTCTCCAAGCCTTCCTCCGCCATCTGCTTGGTTTCTTTTGCTCTTTGTGTGTCTTTCAGCGTATCATCATACCATCTTCCAAGGCTCTTGACTGGTTCTTCTGTGACTGTTGGAATGGCCTGGTTGGCAACACTGAAGACCACAGATCCGGCCACTTTTCCTTTCCTCAGTGAGAGACTCCGTGATTTCTTTGGCTTGAACTTCATTCTGGATGAGGCAACTATGTCGTCCAGCCTCTCCAGCACATGACGTGTCTCGTCTTCTCTGGATGAAATCACTGTAGTGTCATCCATGAAGGCCTTGAGAGGAGGCATCTTGTATCCATCGCCAAGGTCTGTTTGTCTCGCGTTGTTTGTTGCTGCTTTCAAGATGAGTTCCATTGCCAGCACGAACAGTATTGGGGAAATTGCACAGCCCATTGCAATACCCACTTCCAAGTTGATCCAGTCTGTTGTGTACTCCTTGGTAGAGAACCGCATTGAGAAGCCATTGAAGTACTTCTTGAGCATGTCGCAGATGTTCTTTGGCACATGGTACATCTCAAGAGCCAACTGTATCATCTCATGGGGCACAGATCCATAGGCGTTTGCCAGATCAAGCCACACTACGTCCAGGTCTCTCTTTTCTGTTTTTGCTTTTTGGATTGCGTCCCAGATCATTGTGGCGTGTTCTACACAGCCAGCCACGCCTGGGATGCCACCTTTCTGGACTGACACATCCAAGTACTTGTTTTCCATCAGGTACTTGGTCAGCCTTGCTGCCATGACAGAGAAGAAGATTTTCCCTTCGACGTTCAGTAGTGATATTGGCCTGAACTGGCTAATGTCACTTGAGTTTTGCTCTTTGGGGATGTACACACCATCTGCCGTCATCCACTGGCCGCTGATCTTCTGGTTTCTCCAAGCCGATCGCAGCAGCCTGTGGAGCCACTCCAGCACCTTGGGACATTTCTTATAAAGCTGGTAAGGTATTCCGTTTGGCCCTGGTGATGATTTGGCTCTGGCTTTGTCGACCACCTTCTTGATTTCCGCCAACGTTGGAGGCTTGCCATTGAACTGTTCCTCAGGGTTGGTTGGCCACACCAGACCTTGAATGTCGAGTGGTGCTTTGCTCTGTGGGTCAGAGTATGTTTTCCTCAGATGCTGCTCAAGAACTCCTTTGTCCACACTTAGGGTCCCAGATTTTGGCTGCTCAAACAGTGTTCTGGCAAACTGGAAGGGATCTCTGAAGAAGCGCTCTTGTGTCTTCTTCTTTTTGCTCTTCTCCTCCTCGCAGATTCCGCTTTGCTGAGGGCACTGTGTTTTTCTTTCAAGTCTTTCCACAGTTTTTCCAAGCCTTGTTTTTCAGCTGGCAGTGCGGTCTTCATTTGCATCTTGAGGTTTTTCTTTTGGACCCTGATCTTGTCCACTTTTCTTGGCGTCTGGATTTCTTTGGAGGTGTTTTCTCTTTGGGTAGTTTTGCTCCATAGGCGTCTCTACATGTGGCATACACAATGTCCCCATATGTGGCTAGTTTGTGTTCCAGGGTGCTTTTCCCTATCAGTGCATCGAGTCTTTGGACGATTTTTGCATCCAGTTTCTCCCAATCTTCAGTTTCGTTTGCTCGTGGCAGGTTGAGTTTCAGGCGCCTGGCATCGAGGGCCTGTGCAAATTCCTCATCCGAACCAACAGCGTGGATGTCCTTGGCACTGTGGTTTAAATCCTGGCCTTGGTCTTCCGACGTCTTATCTGCTGATGCAGTGCGCTGCTGCTCATTCAGATGAGTCTTCACACATCCCATCTTTGTTCTGTGGATCTTCATGCCACGGATGGTAGCGAAACGCTACATCTAAGCTAGAAACAGGTCTTCTGGGATATGTACATCACTCAATGAACTATAAACTGATCCATCATTTTGATAAACATAATATTGAATGCATCTGGATAGAGTTTCGTTTAAAAGGGACTAAACCGATATTAGTAGGCTTTTTATATAGAAACCCTGATGAACGTGTGGAATGGTATGATAGATTCGAAGCAATGATGGAAGATGTCTCAGATTATTCAACAGATGTTGTATTGCTTGGTGACTTTAACATTGATTTACTTAAACCTCATGATAAATGGAAACGAATTTTTGAATCATATAACTTATCACAACTGATAGACACGCCAACAAGAATAACGCTGCAGTCTGAAACACTCATTGATCATATCTATGTAAACAATCCAATAAATATTACAGAAACTTCCGTACCAGTTTATGGTCTCAGTGATCACTTTCCTGTATGCTTAACTTGGTCCAAAAAAGGCGTAAAAATTCCTAGATGTAGCCACAAATGCATTTCTTTCCGTAGTTATAAATCCTTTAATTCTGACGATTTTCTTCATGATTTATGTATTGCAGATTTTTCCAGTGTTTTTCAGGAGACTGATCCGGACAAAGCTCTCGAAGTTTGGTATAACATATTTGTCCCTATTTACGACAAACATGTCCCAACTAAGATCAAACGTGTCAAACCCGATGGAAAACCACCGTGGTTAAATGATGAAATTAATGCTGCTATTAAAATTCGTGAAAATTTGTTACAGTCAACAGGAAAAGATGCAAAGTTTAAGAAACAGCGTAACAAAGTTACAGCTATGAAAAGATCTGCTCGTAAAAAACATTTTAGCGACCTTATTTCATCGAAAAAAGATTCAAAATCGATCTGGAAAGCCATTAATCAATTATCAGGTAAATCGTCAAAACAAACAGCTCCGTCATCTTTAATTCTGTCTGCCGATAATCTCAATAAACACTTTTCTACCATAGTCGAAAAGACTATTAAAACTGATTGTACTAAACATAATGAACTGTTGTTACTAAGAGAATTTTGTGATACTAGACGAATAGGGTCCAGACTTGACTTTCAGTTTATCAGTGTTCACGAGGTATGTAGAGAACTTAATTCATTGAAGGAATCTAAGAGCCGGGGATTAGATAATATAGACAGCAAAATTTTGAAAATTTCCGCACCTATTATCTCTGATAGCCTTACTTATATTTATAACCTTTGTATTCAGAAATGCTATTATCCACAATATTTTAAAGAAGCTAAAGTTTTGCCATTTTTTAAATCTGGTGACCCACAAGAGCCTTCGAACTACAGACCGATTTCCATTCTGTCTAATTTGTCTAAACCTTTAGAAAAGCACCTTAAGCAAAACCTTCAAAAGCACTTCGTTACACATAAATTATTTCATTCAAATCAAAGCGGTTTTAGAGAAAATCATTCATGTCAGACGGTTCTCACGAATCTAGTAGAACAGTGGCATTTAAATATCAATAATGATCTTCTCACAGGAACGATATTTGTGGACTTTGCTAAAGCCTTCGATGTTATTAACCATGATCTCCTCTTAAAAAAACTTACTTTGTATGGTTTAACTCCAAAGTCTGTCAATCTTCTCTTGTCTTTTCTATCAAATAGAAGGCAGATAGTTGTTCAGGATATGGTATCATCCACTTTTATGCCAGTCAATTTCGGTGTGCCTCAGGGTTCAGTCTTAGGACCGATATTATTTACGATTTACATTAACGATCTCCCTCTTTACATTTCCTCTTCTTGTGAGCTTTTCGCTGATGACACTACCTTACACAATAAAGGAAAAAATGTAGATGTAGTGTGCGCTGACTTACAAAATGACGTTGACAGGCTCATAAAATGGACTGAACTTAATCATATGGCACTTCATCCTCAAAAATCTAAATTCATGTTAATATCAACCAGGCAAAAGCGACAAAATATTAAAGATAATCTAAAGGAATTAAAAATATATGATAACGTATTAGATGAAGTAAGTTCTCATAAACTACTTGGTCTTATTATCGACAATAAGTTATCCTGGTCGAATCAGCTTTCGACTTTATCAAAAAGAATATCGAAAAAAGTCTTTCAGCTTAATAGAATCAAACATTTTTTGGATCAACACACTCGGAAATTATTTTTTCATGCTTATATTCAAAGCGATGTGGATTATGCTTCAACCTGTTGGGATTTAGCTAGTAAAGCCTCCTTAAGGCATCTTGAAAGTCTCTACAGACGCTCTCTCAAACTTATACTTCTTAAATCTTCCTCTCTGGAAATAAGTGACTATAAAGAACTAAACATCTTGCCTTTTGAATTTAAATGTATCTTCAACAAAGCTGTCTTTATGTTTAAGATTATGAATAACCTTGCACCATTCTATCTCCGAGAGAAATTTCCCGTACGAGAGTTTCGTAACAAAAGCACAATATTTATCCCTCGTCCAAGAACTGATCTCTTTATGACATCTTTTATCTATTCAGGAGGAAAATTATGGAATGAAATCCCGGAATACATAAAAAACAAAAATAGTTTATTATCGTTCAAAAAAGCATACCACAGATATTTAATGGAAAAGTTATAAATGGTTGGTTTCTTTCAGTTAAGACCTGAATTTAATGATATAATATTTACCTTCTCTTTTACAACCCCCCCCCCTCTCTCTCTCTCTCTCTCTTCTCTCTCTCTCTCTCTCTCTTTCCCTTTCTCTCTCTCTCTCTCTGTGTCTCTCTCTGTCTCTTTCTCTCTCTCTCCCTCCTCTAATGCCCCCCACCCCCCGCCCCCCACCCCACCATATCCCACCCCTTCTTCTGTGTTCACTCTTGTACATTAGTTTTGTTGCATTTGGTATTAGTATATTTCAGAATTTGTATCTTTTTCTTTCTTTTCTCTTTTTTTTTTTTTGTTTTTGTTTTGTTTTTGTTTTTTTTTTTGCCCCGGAGGGCTGGATGTAAAAAAGCAGTTATGCTTACTCCACTACCCTCTGAAAATAAAATTCGTTCGTTCGTTAAAAAAAAAAAAAAAAAAAAAAAAAAAAAAAAAAAAATATATATATATATATATATATATATATATATATATATTTCTGTACATGTTTTTCTCCATACTTTGATCACATTTCCTCCGTTAGAAAGGGAGGTGGGGGGAGAACTTTCTGTTGTGCTTTTTTTTCTTTTTAACGATTTATGCTAGGATTCATTGAACAGCCCCATCCCAATTTGTTATGTTATAAGTACATATTCATAAAAAAAATAAAACCTACATGAAAATGCAGAATCATCTCTATGTGTTCCATATATTCGTAAGCACTATATCTTTATCGTGTTGTGTGAATTGTACACCTCCAAAGGAAGTAGCTTTGCTTTTATGAAATCGTTGTATAATTACCTAGACTTCGCTATTTGAAAGACTTAGCTCTTGCTCTGAGCTTCGTTGGACAGTGTATGTGGTCAGTGTGTCTGTATAGTCGGTATGGGTTGTCAGTCTGCGTGCATGTGGTCAGTGTGTGTGCGTGCGTGCGTGCGTGCGTGCGTGCGTGCGTGCGTGTGTGTGTGTGTGTTTTGTGTGTGTGTGTGTGTGTGTGTGGACAGTTAGTGTGTGTGGTTAGACAGTATATTGGGAAGTCACTGTGTGTGTTGGTGCATAGTGTGGTGAGTTAATGTGTATAGTGTGATCAATCAAAGTATTTGCTCTGCCAGTGTCGACAATATAGATATTTTAGCCACCCATAGTGGTTAGTCCGTATGTGTAGTCATTGAACCAGAGCGTGAATTCATGTGTGTATGTGATTTGTCGTCAACGTGTGTGGTCCTTGTGCCAGTGAGTGTACGTATGTATGTTGGCGTGTGATTTGTAAACGTGTGTGTCCTTGTGCTGGTGAGAGTACGTATGTATGTTGGTGTGTGATTTGTAAACATGTGTAGTCCTTGTGCCGGTGAGTGTATGTATGTATGTTGGTGTGTGATTTGTAAACGTGTGTGGTCCTTGCGCTGGTGACTGTACATATGTATGTTGGAGTGTGATTTGTAAACGTGTGTGGTCCTTGTGCTGGTGAGTGAATGTATGTATGTTTGTGAGTGTTTTGTCAACGTTTGTGGTCCTTGTGTGAGTGTACATATGTATGTTGGTGTGTGATTTATCAACGTGTGTGGTCCTTGTGCCGGTGAGTGTACATATATATGTTTGTGTGTTATTTGTCAACGTGTGTGGTCCTTGTGCTGGTGAGTGTACATTGTATGTTGGTGTGATTTGTAAACGTGTGTGGTCCTTGTGCCAGGCAGTGAATCTATGTGAGAGTCCGAGTGGTCAGTCAGTATTCAAAATAAAAGTGTTTTAACCACCCACAGTTGGTGTATAAGGATTAGTAGCAATCTTCTGCTATCATTCAATTCGACTAGTTTATGGCTTCACCGACCACAAAGGCCTCGTCAGGGCCACATTTGCTATTAATCCTAATACACCAACTAAAGGTGGTTGAAGCACCCGCATTCTTTAAGCTGAGTGACTACACACATGCGTAGTGTGGTCTCAAAACTTCGCGGATGTGGTGTAGCGTATATTGACTAGTCTCCACGCAGTGACACCTCCATCATGAAACTGAAACTGACTACACACACACACACACACACACACTGACTGACCACACACGCACACATTAGCTACCTATATAAAGATCATGGGGGTCTAGACCACCCAAGTCAGTGCATGAAGATATGCGAAACTGCCTGTCGAAAGGGCTGTGCCAGTCTTGAAACATCAGTTCGCATTTGTTCATTTCTCCAGTTGTCGCTGTGTAGATGTGTCCAGTACAGGGTATATAGACGAGCTTGGAGCATACTTTTTTTTGTGGATGTTTCCTAGTTTGTTCTGTGTGCTCTGTGCTGTCATATCTGCTAGGCGATTCGATGTCGTAAGCAGCATTCCTTTGGAGTTATGGGTGTGTATTTGTTTCATCGTGGGAGCAGGAGTTACCCTGCTTGTTGGTTGTTCACTGAATAAAAAGTTTGACCAGTCCATAGCATTGAGTGCCTAATCACACAACATGTGCTATGGAGCAAAGATACAAATGAGCATTAAAATGAATGAGACGTGTGTAACCTGCATGACACAGTCTCTTCCTTATGGCTCTCAAGTACAGATGGGAGGAGCCGTTTTAGGTCGGGGTGGGTTTGGGACTGTTCCCACGAAACTGCAGACACTGAAGATTAATAAGAACTCATCACCATCATGTACATCGAGAGGTAAGGAATCAATATCGAGATTACCATACAGAGAAGGGTCACATTTGTGAAATCTGTTTTCTCTTCTTTGATGAAGATGATCACTGAGGATGAGAATCATTGTAATGCTGTGGAGTTCTCTTTCAGTGTAAGACTACGGCTGTTCACTTTATATTTTAGAAATACATCCCAGGCCCAAGAAATACTCACACCTTCGACACTGGCCCAGAAGTTTTAGACTCTTAGAGATGCATCCGCTCACAAGACGAGACTTGACTCTGCAATCATTGGTTTTCCATCTGAACCCATCGTGCATTTTAGAACTCTGGGTATGAAGCAGACCGAGTTTAAAAAAGCCCTCCATGATGGCTTTGATGGGGCTCAGCCCGCCTTCCTCCTCGGGCCTCTAAACCACACTCTGTGCCATTAACCACTGTGCCATTAACCACTGTGGTGTGTAACAACAGCTTGATGTAGGCTCTCAGTCCAGCCTTACGCGAAGGCTGGAATGGGTACATTGTCCCCACCACTAGTGCATCAACAGACGTTTCTGTCAGTAAGGATTGCTGAAGGCCGGAGAAAGGAGAGAGAGAGAGAGAGAGAGAGAGAGAGAGAGAGAGAGAGACAGACAGACAGACAGACAGACAAAGAGAGAGAGACAGACAGAGAGAGAGAGAGAGCACATCAGAGGACCTTAAAAAATCTTTTGTGTTTGATTGAAATGCCATTATTAATACTGGAACATATTGTATTACCTGCTGTAAAAAGCTGAGGCTGACATTTTGATGAAGAACACAAAGGTGTGCAACTGCAAAAATGCAATGCCCTTGTAAGTTTTAGATGAATGATTAATAACTCCAGTCATTAAAAAAAAAAACAAGGAAAATATTTCTCCAGCTGCCAAATGCACAAGAAAGACAATACTCCCACAGTCTCACCAGACCCATTTAACAGGACTGAAATGAAACAGGTGTGAAAGAGACAATAAAACTGTTTAGAGTGTTCCATTCACGTCTTCTCTCTCTTTCCTCTTGTAGAAAGTCCTACAGCAGTGTGTGGGAGAACAAAATAACTCAGGGGGTGATGAGCCCCACTGTAGGTCCTCCACAGAGGAATTATGCTCAGAGTGTGATTGCAGCAAAAACAGGTGACGATCACTGGTTTGCAATGTATAGACAAGAAAAGACGTAAGTTTTCAAAGAAGAGCGCCACAGAAATTTACTTCAAAGTTTTGGGCAATTGGTTGTATTCTCAGTTATTGTGACTTAAAAAAAAAAAAAAAGTGATGCTGAATGTTCTTGAATTATATCGTTAAACATCAAATCAGGAAATTGAATTTGTTTTTGTTTTTGTTCTGTTTGTTTTGTTTTTGTGGCATTACTGCATGTATGCTTGTGCCTGTCTAGGTGAATTATTCTGGTGAGAGAGAGAGAGAGAGAGAGAGAGAGAGAGAGAGAGAGAGAGAGAGAGAGAGAGAAAGAGAGAGAGAGAGCCGTGGTGAAGTGGTTAGCATTGCGGACTCCCAGCTGGGAGGTCGTGGGTTCGAATCCAATCAGAGTCATGTGGGTTTTTCTGCCCCGACCGCTCCTACCCAGAATTGAGTTTGCTGCGGACTCAGTTGGGAAGACTGGGACCACACAGTCGAGTTTCATCCACTTAATGGATGCGTTTCTGAGAGTGTTGCTCCAATTTCCTGACCAACACTGCAGGTGCCTGTATCTCTCAGGCCTGGTTGATGCCGGGATATATTATGAAAGGAAGCGTAGAGTACAGCCCTGTCATGTAGTCTCAGACCAAAATGGAAATCCGACCAGCCGCCGTGGCGAAGTGGTTAGCGTCGCGGACTCCCGGCTGGGAGGTCGTGGGTTTGAATTCCATCAGAGTCATGTGGGTTTTTCTGCCCCGACCGGCTCCTACCCAGAGTTGAGTTTGCTGCGGACTCAGTTGGGAAGACTGGGACCACACAGTCGAGTTTCATCCACTTAATGGATGCGTTTCTGAGAGTGTTGCTCAAATTTCCTGACCAACACTGCAGGTGCCTATATCTCTCGGGCCTGGTTGACGCCAGGATATATTATGAAAGGAAGCGTAGAGTACAGCCCTGTCATGTAGTCTCAGACCGAAATGGAAATCCGTAGCATCATCTTAATCATCCTCATTCTCATCGATCAGTATAACAAAAAAAATGTCTCAAATTCTGTGGCCCTTCATGCCCTGCTCTCATGGTGACCTCAATTTCGATGTCCTGTCCACGTCTGTGGCCTTGGTTTGGTTCCGTCAGGGTCACCAGTATCAGCGAGTCCATGGGGGCTGTCGTTGGACGGACGTGGTGGCGCCCTCCGGAGGGAGAGCTCACTCACGCCGGCTCCGCAACTAAGCAATTATTGTCGTCAGTAGGGGGCTTAGTAGGTCCTGCGTATGTTAGATCAGAACAGGTGCCACTGAACACCACCGAAGTGACTCGGCAGCAGTGTAGTGTCTCCTCCGGTGGGTTGCCTCTTGACGACTTGACACTGACTGCTCTCTGTGGATCTGTGGATTGGCCGGTGCCGGGGCTGCGGCGGGGCCGACCGGGCTTTGGCTGTGAACGGGGTTTTGGAATGAGCGGCTTGGTGCACTGCCTCTGAGGTGGCACAGAGGTTGGGACAACCAAAAAAAAAAGAAATGGAAATCCGTAGCATCATCTTAATCATCCTCATTCTCATTGATCAGCATTAAAAAAAAAAAATGTCTCAAGGTCTGTGCCCCTTCATGCCCTGCTCTCATGGTGACCTCAATTTCGATGTCCTCTCCTGTCTGTGGCCTTGGTTTGGTTCCATTAGGGTCACCAGTATCGACGGGTCCATGGGGGCTGTCGTTGGACGGACGGGGAGGCGCCCTCTGGAGGGACAGCTCACTCACGCCGGCTCCGCGACTAAGCAATTATTGTCGTCAATAGGGGGCTTAGTAGGTGGTGTCCTGCGTATGTTAGATCAGAACAGGCGCCACTGAACACCACCGAAGTGACTCGGCAGCAGTGCAGTGTCTCCTCTGGTGGGTTGCCTCTTAACAACTTGACATTGACTGCTCCTTGTGGATTGCCGGTGCCAGGGCTGCGGCGCGGCCGACCGGGCTGTGGCTGTGGACGGGGTGTCGGAATGAGCGGCGTGGGTGCACTGCCTCTGAGGTGGTACAGAGCTTGGGACAGCAACAAAAAAAGAAAAAAAAAAAAAAAGAGAGAGAGAGAGAGAGAGGGGAGGCGCGAGAAGAGAGAGAGAGTTTTCACTGCAACAGCTAATAATCATTCAATTAAAATCAAACAAATATTTCAACATTCTACCAGTTTATTGACTGGTCTCATTTTGAACTCATAGACAATCAAATAGCCAGTTGGCTAAGAAGCAACACAACATGAACACATTGTCCAGCTATGGCCTAACAAATGCTGATCTTCACAGCATCATATACAAATATACTTCAAAATCACATATAAAATACTAATGCCCAAAAGAGATGCTTAAGAGAGTCTATTTGATAATACTTCTCTCATGGCTTTATAATCCAGGCAGAATTGATCAACAAACTTGAACTGTTAGTCATCATTCATATTCAAATTATGGTTTTCAGGGTACAAAAAGCTAACAATATCAATATGCCAAGACAGGGTTGGAACTAAAATATGCATGTATAATAAATCAAATGGAACTATCATAATTGCTAAAAACATATTTATCATCTAATATCATCATGCCATTTACAAGCACAGTTGCAGTTAGTAGCTTATGAATTGGCCATTATTTAGAGCTAAAACATGTACCATCTAGTGATTCTTCTCAAAAGACAATGAGAAGAGAATTCAAAATCTGTAGCCTTAACTTTGAAGCTGTTTGAAATATTACACAGGCATGTGACGCATTTACTTGGCTAAAAGAGTGTATTAAAAAGCAAAAGATATGCAAAATGGGTCTAGCAAAAAAACACACACACACACACACACATGTATATACATATGAGTATATGTAGATATATGTGTGTGTGTGTGTATATATACATACATAATATATATATGTATTATGTATGGATGTATATATATACACCTACATATCTAAAATCAATTACAACTACTGTATCAGACTGCATTTGAAAATGCTCTCCACACATATATGATACACATGTGTTTTGCCAGAAAAATATAAATCCCTACGATAATTTTGGAATAAAAAGGATATACTCCACAGCTGACTTTATCAAAGAACAAACATGAAAAATACTTGAAAACAATATAAACGTTACACAACATATACAGTTAGGTAAAAAGAAAAACAACAACAAAAACAACCCAACACACACACAATGTACATTTTCCCCTCTTTTTGATTCATTTGATTCAGTGAAGATCACTGCCAATTCAACCGCTCAATGTTATTAGGTGACCCAAAGAATGCACCAACTTTTCCATATCATCATCAATATAACTTTCATTTCATGTTTACAGCCCCACTGACAGCAGGGGGAATAATCAGGCCTATTACTATGTCAATATACATTCTGTATATGCACTCAGAACAAAACAAACAACAAAAATAAAAAATGAAACCTTTACAGTTCAGTGCAAACATGTTTAAAACAGGTAACCACAGATCTGTAGCCCCTGTTCTGTATCAAACACTTTTATTTTCAAAATTAATTTTTCGCCTTTTCCCTGCATTATGGACACTGACGCATCATTCCTTTCCACACAAATTCGATTGTCATAGATTGTGTAAATATGGTATTTTTATCTCTCTCTTTTGTTCAAGATTAACTCATCACCCTCATGCATCTCTGTTTCTCCAATGATATTTCTGGTCCAAAAAATCCAGCATAAAATCTCTCCCTTTTTTTAATTTTTATTTTTTATTTTATTTTATTTTATTTATTCATTTATTTATTTTTTTTAATTTTTATTTTTTTACAACAGGCAGACATTTTCCAGTCATTGAGGTGTCATTCTGTTTTTGTCTAATTGGATCGCTGTGACCTTTACTGTTCAGTGCAAACCCTTCCTGTCTATCCTTGGAACAGATGAACACTTTAACATCACCTACATACAGCTCTTTCGTGTCTTAATTTATCCTCTGCTGCTGCGCAAGTGCAGGTTTAGATTCTGCTTTTTCCGTGCTCCGAAGCGATGTTACTAAATTGCAAAAGCCACCTGAACTGAAGAATTTCTGTCTTTCAGGTCTTAACTCTTTCAAGGCCAGAGTGGCAATCACACCACAGGAAGGCTGAGAGTTAACGTTGCATTTCTGCACAAAACCGAGGTGCGCTAGTGGAATGAAGAGACAGCCCCATTACATTTCACATCATTTATGACTGAATCCTTCGAAAACCAATGAAATTACAGACTGAAGCAGACCAGCCCCCATTATATTTCACACAATTTGTGACTGAATACTTTGAAAAACAATGAAATTACAGACACTGAAGCAGAGCATACATCTAGCTGGCACTGGGAATTTGATAGTGAAACAAGTGATGCTGACAGTTTTAACCAAAATGGGCAATTCTCTAAAGGTCCATGAAAATGATCTGACTAGATGCACAATAAATCAGCGATACTGAGCATACCAAAAACAGATTTCAAACGTCTGACACACAAACATAAAAATTCTAATGCATCTTATCATGCAGTACTGTTTGACAGAAGAGATTTTTGGGGTGTTGGTTTCATACTGATTTATCCCTCAGATGCCATAATCAATTTATATTCCAGAAAAGACTAACAACTCACTCAAAAGTGATCAAATATCGTAGTTCTACACAGAAAAGTCATGACATTTACAATGGTTGTAGGAAGGTGAGCCTCAATCTAGAGTGATCAATCTTTCCAACCAGACAAAATTATCACTGCAACAGTTTCACAGTTACTCATTAAGTACAGGCCTTTGTTTCATTTAATATGTACAGCAATGAAGTTGTAAACAAAACAAACAAAAATGAAACAGAAAATAATGCCTTTTTTTCAACAGATTAATTCAAGATAAATTAATCTGGTTAAAAAAGACTTTTTTTTTTGCTTTCAAAACTGTTCATATGTCTACCCTGACATGCGCGCACATTTGGAGAAAGAACAACATCTAACAAATAATCCTGACTTAAAGAAAAGAAAAGGGGACAAACTATAAATGACATATTTGTTTTCAGCCACCACAATTGGTTCAGATGAAGCACTGAATTATACAGTAACTCATGAAACACAAACACCTATGCTCTAAACTCACCCTTGAATAACAATCTAACTTCATACCTTTGCTGAATACACATATACTGAAAATACATTCTATGTTAATCTATTTTAGTTGAAGGTGCCCTCAAGAACTGATCAAAGTAAGGCTCCTTCCCCTCCATCCAAAAAAACAAACAAACAAAAAACAAAAACAAACAAAAAAAACAAACAAAAAACAAAACAAAAACAAACAAACAAAAAACAAAACAAAAACATTAGATGTGGGCTACTGTCAATACACTACTGACTCCAAGAATTGGCAGAAAAGTCTATCACATGCAGATGTATTAGCGTTATTCTCCAAAGAAAATCTGCTCTTGTCTAAGTTCTATCTGCAAAAGGAATTAGATTTGACTGTAACTCAAGCGCTTCTTTTCTACTTTCATTACATCTGAGGAACTTCTCAGTATGTTTGTTTCTTTTTTTTGTTTGTTTGTTTGTTTTTTCCACTCCAGATCTTTTAGTGTATATAATTTGCTACCACTACACACATTAAGTGCTGCTGGAATTCAAGATAACAAAATAACTTATAGTTCTCTTAACCCTATGCTTTACCCAATCCAGTAGTGTTGCAAGCAGCTTCAGAATACATCTCTGCACTGTTGACAGCATGTCAGGCACAATTTTCCTGACAGAAATTACTTCGAAGAAGTTGATGGTATGCTTTGTTTTGCATTTCTTTTAGTTTGAGCACTTGACGTGGTCTTGATTTTTTTCTGGCTTGGTATTTTAACTTTCAGTGCGGTTCTGTTTCAGACTTGGTTGCAACCTTGATTATGGCATCAGTAGTTTGCTGCGTTACAAACATTTTGACTTAAAAAAAAATGTACAGAATTCTTGTTCAATGAAAGGATAATCACTGCTTTCTGGAACAGTTTTGTAGCAATTATTTTCTTTTGACTGATTTTGGCTTGTTTGGCAGAATTTCATAAATACGGATTTTATTTGACCAACTGTGAGTTAAAAAAGAACATGTGCATTCCAATATGGTGGCACCTGATTTAATTAAAGTGAAATATTTGTCAGCGTTCTCTTGTGTTGTTGGGATTCACCCAACAACAAAATGTTTGTGTCTCACATCATGCAAGTCCCAAATTTTAGAGTGTTGGGACTTGCATCATGTGAGACAAACATTTTACAGCCGATTCCATGAAAACCTTGTTCAGAGTAGTTCTGCCTAACGCAATCTTTGAGTTCTTGAAAGAGATTAACATTTTTCATCGGATCTGAGATTTTACAGTGGAAAGTTTTTTTTAACAAACTTTCGGATGGGTTTTTAGAAGATGTATTTTAAAGAATTGTGTGAATGAATGACTTGTGAGCTGATTTTAACGTGGTGACAGCCCTGATATGGCCCTTTGCGGTCGGCTGGGCTATAAGCAACATTATCTTATCTTATCTTATTATCTCTTGTGTAAGTGTGGAATGACTTGCTGAACATCTGGTAGAGTAAACAGATAGTATGGTGCTGTAGGTCTGTGAACCAAACTTTTCCCTTTTCATCTTACAAGCGCCCACACGGATCACTTATGCCAAAAAATAGTTTGTCTGCAAGCTTTCAAGAAAAACCCTTTTGAAATTTCACATGTCTGTCAACCTGTGACATTTGTTTTATCTCTATGAAGATGTCACTGATTTTCAGACATTAAAAAAAATATCTCCCCCCAAAATGTGATTTTAGGGAACAACTATTCCATTTTGAAGACAACTTCATTGCATTAAATTCAAAAGCATTTAATATAATTGTGTCGTATGATTGATTCACTTTCAATTCCAACTGTGATGCTGAATCATTCAACAAAGCTATATGGGGTTAAAACTTACAGCAAGAACTGAACAATGAGAGCATACACTGTACACATACTTTACACCTCAAAACAGTGAATCTGCTTTGCAGAAATGTACACAAGCAACAGTGAATCATGCATTTTTCCATTTACAACTGACTCCAACATTTCACACATCTAAATACTCGGCTTTTTCATTTGGGGTCAAATATATCTCCAACCCAACCCCTTCCCTCCCCAAACTCCCCACCTCACTCCCATCTAAAGTCCAAACAGCTTTTTCTGATGTCTGGTTGGGTATGCGAGCGACCTTGGTTAATCTCTGTGGGTTATATCATGGACTTCCATGTCTACACAGCATTTTGTTTCATCTCTGATTTTCTGACAGTCTTCGGTCAGGTAGACTGGATAAGATACACAAGAAAAGGCAAACACACCCTTCAATTCAATATGCGCTCACTCTTAAATTCAACACATACACTCTCTTCAAGTAAATATGAACACACTGTTAAATTCAGTATATTTTCATACATACAAGTATGCACGCATGCATGCGTGCACACACACACACACACCACATGCACACATAAATACACACACATACACACTCACAAACACACACACACACACAGTCCAGCACCCTACAAGTCACCCAATCGTTTCTCTCCCTTTAACCACAGGCTATGCTGACTAGGGTTCACAACAATTCAGACGGAACCACAAGCAGACTGCTGCCAGTGTCACAGACAATACACTACGCTTCACTAGTCGTGACAATACAGGAATAAGAGAGGTGGATTTTTGTGTTAGTGCTGGAAGTACTTGTTAGCTGACGATGCTCGCTGCTGCTGCTGCCTGCAAACCACACACCAGAAAACCAAGCCATGCAAAACTCAAAATAGCAAAGGAACAACGCCAGCTAACACACATAAAAAAATAACAGAAAGTGACACAATGTACAATAAAATGTAAAGTAAACAAGGTAGGATAAAATAAATCAACACACAAAAAAACTAAACAAAAGAAAATAGCCAAGGTTTAATGAAAGATGAAAATCAGGGAAATTTCAAACATGAGAAGTAAAGTTAGAAAAGTACAAAGGAAATAATTGTGCATGCATGCAAACAGTCTGCATATAATTATATACATGCATTAAATAAAGAAGAATATCAACAATCCACCAATCCCATAATCCCTGTAATGGTAAAAGAAAACCAGTTAATCACCATTGCCCAAACTCTGGTGTCCATAAAAGATAACGAACAACGAATAAATCTAGAGATTCTTATATCTGTAAAAGACAACCAATAACCCACCAATCTCAAGACCCTTGTGTCCATAAAAGACCACCAATAACCCACCAATCCCAAGGCCCTTGTACCTGGTGTCCATGAAAGATAACCAACAATGAACCAATCCAGAGATTCTTATATCTATAAAAGACAACCTAACCCACAATCTCAAGATCCTTGTGTCCATAAAAGACAACCAACCACCCACCAATCCCAAGACCCTTGTACCTACAAAAGAAAATTATCCAAGCCAACCAGTACTACATCTACAAAAGACAAATATTACAACCTGGCAATCCTTCAACCCTGTATCTACAAAAAAAAAGACAACATCGAGTCCACTTATCCCCTGATCCATCTGTGTAAAAAAAAAAAAAAAAAACTCTCGCTAATCAACATGTGCCATAACCCAGCTGTCTAAAAAAAAGAGAAGACTATCACTAATCTAACTATCCCATGACCCATCTAACTACAAACGAAGATTTTCAACAACCCGCCAATCCCCAAACCCCTGTGATTAAAAAAAGAGAACTACAGCCCCTATATCTACAACAGAAAACTGTCGTCAACCCACCAGTCCCAGAAATCCTGCATCTAAAACAGAAGATAACATTAACCCACTTATCCCATGGATCTACCAAAGGGAGATCATCACCGATTCACCAGTCTTATGACCCCTGTGCAGATCTCAGCTTGTGAACAACTTGCCCCAAAGATGATACAGCTCATGTTATTATTCTCACCATTCACCACCACTCTGATTATGTACAGGGTCAAAGGTAAGATCTGTAAATGTTAGATGCCATTGCTATAATGTGTGTTCTTTACATCTGCGGTACAAAATTCATGATGCATGCAGGTCAATTCTAAACTATGAAGTCCATCACACTGAAACTATGCTTATGTCTCACGGAAACTGCACTGTAACATTTACACATCAAAGAGAACAGAGCCCAGCTCTTAACTTCTATCAGCACTGTCCAGGCAAGATATTGACAGTTGTAGTTTTCTTCTAGTTTTTGCTTCTCATGCGAATGTTTGGAATGTTTTCAAATGCAGAGTCAGGTACTAAGAGCTGATGCGGCATCAAAAGAAGCTGCAGCTACCAGCAACAACAACAACAGAAAAAAGGGGAAAACTAGAGGAAAGAAAGCAAAATTACACTTTGACAGTCTAGGAACGGAGCCTGTAGCATCAGTGATATAAATGCATGCAGTACAAGCCCAAAGCATTCAATCCATTACTACTCTGTACACCTTGGCAAGCCGGTAACATGCCACACTGTGTCCAATCAAAACATTCTAAAGGGACTAGAATAGGCAGTTCTAAAACACAAAGAAACTGTACACATCCACTCCTTCTTTCTCTCTTACAGCAATGCTGTATGTTCCCAATGATAAGGAAGAATACAAAGGAACTGGCATACACACTGGAAAAAAAGTTAGAAAGAAATGGGAAGCAAACTGTTGGGGCCTTAATATAATTTGCTTAGGAACGTGACAATCCTGTTTGAAAGTCTGGTTTGTGATTTTGCCTTTCATTTTGAAACGTCACCTAGTCAATAAATCAATTGTCTGTCGTCTTATGAACACAACCAATCTCAAATGAAACCTTTTGCCTTTCAAATAAGAAAGAAGAATGTTCCAACATTTAAAACCTCATAAAAGATGGATTCACCATCAAAAGAAATCTCAAATGAAACTTTTTGCCTTTCAAATAAGAAAGAAGAATGTTCCAAGAATTAAAACCTCATCAAAGACGGAATTAACCACCAGAAAAACTAAATGTATACACAGAACACAAGATCCACAACTGTGGGGAAGACTTTCTCCTAGAGTAGGAAATAAACAAGGCTTTTTTCCCCTTTACAAAGCATTCTTTTTTCACTATGAGACACACTGATACAAAACATTACATGTGATCGTTCTGATGATGCACAACAAAATCAATGATAATGCATCTTTCATGGACTCCTATGCATGAAGTTCAAGACAAGACTGATGGTATAATCTACATGCATGAATACATCATGGCATACTTCATTTTAAACTGTGGGAATGAAACATGCAACGACACTAACAGGCAGATCTGACATTTCAAAGTCGAGATTGGAATATGAGGAAAGCTAATATTAAACAAGTTTAAAAACTAAAATTAAAAAGAAAAAAATTGTGACAGAAAGGTGGGAATGCTATGTGTGTGTGTGTGTGTGTGTGTGTGTGTGTAGGTGTGTGTGTGTGCACAGGCACGCAAATGTGAATGTGTGTGTACATGTTTGTGTATATATATCACTCTGCATGTGTGAGTGTGTATATGTGTGCTAGCGTGACTGTATGTGTGTGTACGTTTGCATGCGTGTGTGTGTGTGTGTGTGTGTGTGTGTGTGTGTCGCATGCACATGCCTCTGTGTGTGAGAGTGTGTGTGTGTGTGTGTGTGTGTGTGTGTGTGCGCGTGCGCATGTGTATAGTGATTGCTGAACTGATATTAAACAAGATGTGCATGAGTGTATGTATGTATGTTCAAATGTTTATACAAATACATACGAGAATGTGCATACATATAAATGTGTGTCTGAGAGTGCATGCCCACTTAAACGGCATGTTTATGCGCAGTACTATGCATGCATTTAGGTCCTCCGTGTGTGTGTGTGTGTGTGTGTGTGTGTGTGTGTGTGTGTGTGTGTGTGTGTGTGTGTGTGTGTGTGCGCGCGTGTGTGTGTGAGCCAGTAAATTCATATATCTGTGTAAGCAGGTTGGTGTTAAATTGTACATGCATCTGTCACTTCGATCATGAACATTTAGAAAAGAGCATTTGTCCAGACAGACGTGTACACAAACTTAACTGCATGAGATCACAAAGATTTAAGAATGTGCATCATCAGCACACGCCCTATCCACAGTGTCACCTACTTTTGTGTGCACATAAGAATGAGGTTTTGAACGGCCATGAGTGTCGATGCTTCGTTCTGCCCGGTGATGAGGTGACGATCAATGACCACGTGCACTGCGTTGTTCTGGCTACCTGAAACGTTCACCATGCTGGTATGAACAACTTTCCTTACAAAACAAAACACATCAAAAATATCTTAATTTTTCAGGGGGCCGGAATAGCCCAGTGGTAGACCGCCGGACTTGTAATCTTGAAGTTGCGGGTTTGAATCTCCGCCGGGCTGTTTCGGTAATGGGGGATTTTTCCCTCGGAGTTAACACTGGTTCTGACTCCATTTCCCATACAGTCCTTCGAATGAGACTATAAACCTAGGTTCCATGTGTGAATGCACGCATAACATCTCGCACACACGTAAAATCCCATCACCAACTTTTGGAAGAGAAGGCCAGTTTGGCTGTTGGTATGGATGACATGTTACACATAGCATGCACCTTCCCCGAAGTTGGAATATGGCTGCCTTAATGGCGGGATTAAAAAACGGTCTTACACACGAAACTCCACTCCCTTTGTTGGGTAGATGGGATCAATTCATGCCTGTCTATACAGGGAGTGTCCGCAGGAGTATCAGCCTGCGTACGCGAAAAGAAAAAAAAAATCTTAATTTTTCTTTTTTACATGATTTACAAGAATACGTTCAAGTGACATGCACAAACACACAGAAAAAAAATTGTATTCCATGTAAACGAAAGAAAGTAATTGAAAGAAGGGATTTATAATGGATATAAATAAAGGAACACAAAAAGGTGTTAGGATCATTTTGCACAGGGGTAAAGACAATGTGACAGACAGAGACAATGAGAAGTGGTGGAGGGGCATGGAACGCACCTCAGCGACAGCCAACTCAGACTGGCCGACAGAAATCATGTTAATCAGAACCAGAATCCATAACCTAAGAGCAAATATACACACTCATGCCCCATCCTCCAGCAAGTCATTTTTGGCTACAGCAAGGTAAGCATCTAAAAATGCAGTGAGAAACAAGATGACGGTCAGATTTGCATGTTCATGGTTTTCTTTTACAACCAGGCCTTACCTAATACGACAGACCCGCCTAGGCCTCAAAAGTACCCTGCAGTAGCAGAACCCCGACTTCCAGTGGTATAACAGATGGATGTCTTCAGCAATATGAATGTAGCGGCATTTCCATAAATGAACTGCTCAGGACCATACTGTCCTTGAACTAACCGAGACAGAATTTATAGCTAATTGACATACTCTTGGTCTGAATAAGCAGAGTCATAAATGATTTCATTCATACTTTTTGAATGAGATTCAATCTGTTCTGTGTTGTGAATATCATCGTCAACAAGTTAAATAACATAAAGATATGCAATGTAGCTTAAAAAGTAGAAAGCGAAGTAGGCTAGGAGGAGAAAAAATTCAAAACTTCACAAAAACACACCACCCTACAAAGCTTCTGATAGGATGGTGATCAGCAGGTACAGGTTACCTGAGCTATGGACATTCTGGAATCTGTCTCACAGATGTTCAACAGTTTCTGAGTCAACAATCGTCACCCGCTTCCCCCCTCCCCAGATCAAAACGTCTGTCAAACACAGCTTACTGTAGTTGCCTTCAACACAGGATGCTTTTTTCTGTGTACTTTGACAGATATTGTTGACTGGCAACTGCCAATGTTTTCGTTTTCTTGCTTTTAAGAGCCAGTGACAGCGAGCTTTCCACTTTGGCTTTCTCTTTTGTCACTGGCATCTGATTCAGAAATAGTGTCCCGCTTCTTCGACACCATTCTACTGCGCAAATGAACACATGATGATTATTTTTGTATGTCCCAGAAGTGGGCAAGAAGACCTCAGATGAACTAATACAATGTAAAAGGAAATTGTAAGTTTTGCAGTCGGCCAGACCATGATTTTTTTTCTTGCCCATAATACTGTAGTCTGGGGGTTTAAAACATAGAAATTGCAGACAAATCGTAACACTAGGCAGGTCTGAGCAGAGGGATGAATATGAAAAGAACCAATTGGTTAAAAAAACAAAACAAAAGCAATTTGGTGAGAAGTACACACACAAAACAAAACAAATATAGACAGACTTGCCAACCTCAAAATGTTTCCATTAGGAACAGATTAAAGTAAAAATGAGGAACAAACTGTAATTTCAAAAACTGTGTGTAACTCACGAAATTCTTATATATGTGATTCTGTGCAAATGTCAATGTATGCACATTTGCACTCTCACATCATTATGGCTCTCATGACTGATGGGGAATGTACAGGGGGATTTTTCCCTCGGAGTTAACATTGGTTCTGACTCCATTCCCTATACAGTCCTTCGAATGAGACTATAAACCGAGGTTCTGCGTGTGAACGCACGCACAACATCTTGCACACATGTAAAATCCCATCACCAACTTTCGGAAGAGAAGGCCAGTTTGGCCGTTGGTATGGATGACACATTACACATAGCATGCACCTTCCCTGAAGATGGAGTATGGCTGCCTTAATGGCGGTATAAAAAAAACGGTCATACGCACAAAACTCCACTGCCTGTCTATAAAGGCAGTGTCCGCAGGAGTATCAGCCTGCGCACGCAGAAAGAAAGAAAGAAACTGATGGGGAATCATAGAATATGAACTTGTAGCTCGTGCACAAATGAAAGTTTTCCCCTGTCTATGAGTATTGGAAACATGGCATTGTTCTTCATATTATATCCTGAAGGTCTCTGGCAATACTGATTTCTTTTCTTTCTCTTTTTCTTTTTTTTTTTTTTCAGTTTAAAAGGTGAGATTGCCATCCAACTTCTCCGTCAGTCTTAAACATTCTGATTTGCTTGCCACAGCTATCTATCTCTTCAGCATTTTTTTCCCTTGACATTGGCTAAATTTGGTCTCCTCCATAGCCAGGTATGGACTGATGTACATGCGCATAATGTTTGAGCAACAACTTTACGCCTGCTGTCTGGTTGCCCTCTTGTGAAAATAGGTGTTGCCACTTAATTTGGGAGAGATTTTTTTTTTCAGTAACATGCAATCCATAACTGCAACACCTATAATGGTCACAGATTTCAACTTTTTTGTTGTTGTTTTAACAAATACGGCTTTTCCAGGACAACAGACATCACAGTTCAGAACACATACCAATAAGTAACATACAATTCACCATCTCTCACTTCACAGAAGAAAACATACACAATGGCAAAGATGAAAAATGAGGTAACTTCACTCATGTCATAATGGCTACCAGACTAAACAGGTCACTCACTTAAAGGAGGCTACTCACTGTGTGCATAGCTTTCATCGGCAATCACTCATGTCCTCTTTTCTTGACCTCTCCCTCCTTCCAGACTGACTATCATGCTACACATGATACAACAGTTTACTAACTCTGTATGATAAAAGATTTAGGAGAGAGGGGAATTTCTGAATGTTTTGCTTTAGCAGAGCCGATACTCACTGGTATACTTTCCACCATGATCCTTGATGTAATCCTCCGGAATGATGGGCAAGGAAGAGAACTCAGGTAGATGAGCGAGCTCAAATACCGAGGGCTGGAAACAAATGAACAGTATATCCCCAGTCAGTCAACAAATCCAATATATTTACAGATCACATATCAACACAGGAATAAAAAAAATCTTTCCAGTCATGTCTTTTATTTTCTTACATTCAGCATAGAAAAAAACAGATAATATAAAAATCAGCGTAAAAAAGAAAAATAAGGTAAAACTTCATAACACAGACAGAGAAAATGGTAAGGGTCTCCTCTGGGGACTCTCACTTGCACTGGCTCTGTGACTTTGTAACTATTGCTGTCAATAAGATATGAGGCTATTTCTGCAGCCTGAATCACAACAGGCATCACACACTTCCAGTGACCCGGCAGCAGTGCAGTGTCTCCTCTGGTGGGTTTCTTCACAATGAACTGACAATGACAGCTCCCTGTGAACTCTGGTGCTGAAACTACAACAGAATAAACCAGGTGGGATCATGTTTTGGGCAATCAGAGTAAGCAGGAGTTAAGCCACTGAGGACATTGAATAGGATAAGACATGTAAATAAACCAAAACATATAAACAAAACTATTCACAGCTAACATGAGTTCTCTCGAAGCTATGCCTTGGACTGGAGACTTTGCATCCTCACAGCTTTTGTTGATAAGTTATTAACATGAAAGTAATGTAGTAGCAGTCATGACTGCACTTCTGTTCCTCTATCCAAAGCAGAGAAGTGAATCTGCTTTTGAGGGCCGTCACTAGTTCACTTGGTTTCCTATACTGGCTTATGCATGCAGGACTTTCTTCACCCTACTATTCAGACACCCAGTTCCCTCTTCCAAGGCTTGGGGATTATGCTGGGTGTGTTCTATTTCCACAACCCACGAAATATGGACTTGGAATATAGGATCTTTCATGTGCACATTAAATCTTCAGCAGCATACATGCAGAAATGGTTAAAGACACCTGGGCCTCTTTTCTTGTGCATGTATTACTATGCTAAATCCCTTCTTAACTTTGAGAATTAACAATTAAAAAGATGCTAGTCAACGAATCCGTATTAACCTGAAACCCCAAATTGGTGGCTAAATCATTATCCTGATCTGCAGGTCATAACTGGTAACACCCACAATGGTGGATGTTTCATATCAGAAACTTCCTGTAAAGAAATTGTTCTTTCCTGGACAGAGCAAGTCCTTTAACAGCAATACTGATGTCGCTTTGTACAAAGATTGTTCGGACATCAAAACAGAAATGAGAAAAATGAAAAAAAAGTATCACAATAATTACATTGTACATCATATCCCTGGTCGATTTGGTCCAATCAGTTGCTTGCACAGCCTGTCAATGGCGCAGTAGATGACATTATGCATGGACGTATAGAGACGAACGACACTCTCGCTTTGTGCGTGGCAGTCTCACACCTACTTGCATGCAGCCACCCACACATTCACACTCACACAGGGTCTCATCTGTTAGAAAGAGTAATGCTACATAGATTCCTTGTTTTTGAATTTGCAAATTCTTGAAGTAAAAGGGAATTTGAATCACTTTTAGCTTCTTATCTGGCACCTCATTGCCAAATCAGAAAGAGGTAGGTGGGAGTGGTGGAAACTGACAGGGGCATGAACAAACAGATGGCTGTGCAGGAGAATTTTCCCCTCCTGTATATTAGCTGCCACCTCGGTAATCTGCCAAACGATTACCAGGTAATCAAAGTCGCTAGGAGGGGGACAGGTCAGAGCCTTTTAGTACTAAGAAAAGAACAAAACTAATGCATCAACGAAATTACAAGTGTAGTTAATCCGTTACACCCTGACCTGATATTGGAAAAATCTCATTCAACAAACCAGCTGGTGCCGCTGAAATCAGAACCCAGGATCTTTTTTTTTTCAGGGCGGAGTTCTGCGGCACTTGTCACCTGGCCAATGTGCTTGTCATACACACAAATAACCTTGAAAATCAGCAACAGCAAGAAAAAAGAATCAGAAATTCTTACCGCAGTCATGGAATAGTCTTCCAGATACCACGCTTTCCCATCATCCTTGCGCGCTGAACACAATGCCGCTGCGCCCATGCCTATTGCACAGATTGGCTCTGAAGAACAAAACACATGCTCTGTTCTCAACACAACATGTGCTGCACAAGATTGCAACAAGACTGGAAACAGGCAAGCTTTGTTTTCAATACAATGGTCTGATAGAATACCAGTAACAAATCCTACAAGATTAACGAAAATGTTTAAGTTGAACTGTCACCATCTGTGTACACAGACTGAGCAGCTATATACATATACTATTAAAAAAAAAAAAAAGATCAGCACTCAGTTCACTGGGTATCAAAATGATCTAGGCATGGATTATAGTCAAAAGAAGAAAAAAGAAGGAAACAAAGTGTGATTCAAATTTCCTTCAAATTTACAGAATACAATAAAGGACACTAAAGACATCTCCCATCCTCCCCATTAACCTAAAAAAAAGTTGAATTGAACTATGTATATACTTACAAAAGATAAAATACAGAAGAGGAGAGGAAGAATCAGTACATCCTAACACCTGAAGGCATTCTGCATGCACTTGGAAAGGAGGGGAAACCCCCTGTAAGATTTAATCCATTTGAACACTTTCTAGAATTCAAACATGAAGCAAAAACAAACAAAAACCATGAAACGTTATAAAGACAAGAATGAGGAAAGAAATTGTATCAGGTTTGTGTCGTTTTAATTTTCTTGTATCTGATTCTGTCAGTGATTTGTTTACACACACACATACACACACACACACACACACACACACACACGCACACACAAACACGCATACACGCACATACACACACAGTCTCTCTCTCACATATACACACCCACACACACACAGTCTCTCTCTCACACACACATATACCCACACATATTTACACACGCACACACAAACATAGACACCAACAGACACACATACATAAACACACACACACACACACACACACACACACACACACACACACACACACACACCACACACACAGACACCAGTACACATCATTCTCATCATAACCTCATTTCACATATATAGTGACAGCTTACCCACAAGATAATAATAATAATAATAATGTATGGATTTTATATAGCGCAATTCTTGGGATCAACTCATTGCGCTCAGCACACACTCAAACACTCGCACTAACATGTGTTCACACACACACGCACACACACACACACACACACACACACACACACACACACACACACACCTACCGACACAGGCGCACTTATCAAGTTCATCGGTTCAAGCGTAAACAATACAGTTATGCATGCAGTACATAAAAGTCAGGTCATATTAATAGACACAGCATTCAGATATTATGGTTGAAGAAGGCTTTCCTAAAGAAGTATGTTTTTAACTCTGACTTGAATTTAGATACTGTAGGCAGGTCACGTAAGCTGTCAGGAAGAGAATTCCAAAGAGTGGGCGCACTAAAGCTAAATGCTCTCTCACCGACTGTCTTTAACGAGCGCCTAGGAATTTTCAGAAGTTTTTGAGAAGATGAGCGAAGAGACCGAGAAGTTTGATAGGTGGACAGAGAAGCAGAAAGATACTGTGGGAGTGTCACATCAAAGAAACGATAGGCAAAAACTGCGATTTTGAACTGCCATCGATATTTGATGGGAAGCCAGTGGAGTTCACATAACAAAGGTGTAATATGCTCATTTTTACGCTTTTTGAGAACAAGCCGAGCTGCACTGTTTTGCACCCTTTGTAATCGTGCAAGCTGTTCTGAAGGAAGTCCTGCTAACACAGAGTTACAGTAGTCTAGTCGGGACATTACCATGGCGGTGATGAGTCTGATTGTTGCCTGTGTGGAGAGGTAAGACCGGATAGAAGCAATACGTCGCAATTCCAGGAAGCATGCACGACAAACATTAGATATTTGGTTCTGCATAGAGAGCGTTTGATCAATGCTAACACCTAAATATTTCACTGACTCTTTGAAAGGTAAAACAACACCATCAATTTCTGCCGACTCAGCTTTAACCATCTTGACACGAGAGGAGGTACCAACAGCCATGATCTCGGTTTTGTCACTATTCAGCTTGAGTTTGTTGCTGGTCATCCAGACTTTTACGTCCCTAAAACATGCGGTAATATCTGATTGAGCACCTTGAAAATCGCTGGTGGTTGCGCTCTTAGAGAGTTCAGTGTCATCTGCGAACTTGTGGAAGTCACAGCCATGGGCAGAAATAACGTCAGATAAGGGCTGAGAATAAAGGGTAAAAAGAACTGGTCCAAGGACAGAGCCCTGGGGAACACCATACAGAACAGGAGAAGGGGATGATTTAGCACCATCAACGATTACCGTCTGTGTCCTGTCAGAAAGGTATGATGTGAACCATTTGAGAACCATATCGTCAAATCCAAAAGTAACCTTGAGTCTCTTGAGTAGGATAGAGTGGTCAAGAGTATCAAAAGCAGCACTGAGGTCAAGCAATGCTAGAAGGGAGACCAGTTTATCGTCTGTTTTACAAAGCAGGCAGTCTAAGACACTCAGAACTGCAGTTTCTGTGCTATGGTTTTTCCTATAAGCGGACTGACACACTTCCAGGAGACCATTATCTGACAAATGGGATTGGAGCTGCTTCAAGACAACACGTTCGAGGATTTTAGAAAGAAATGGAAGATTCGATACTGGTCTAAAATTCTTCATATCATTTGCGTCAAGACCACTTTTCTTCAACAAAGGTGTGACAACAGCATGTTTGAACTGTGGAGGGACACAACCAGATGCCAGAGATTTGTTCACAATGGACGTAATCAACGGCACCAGATGTGAGGCATATTGTTTCATGAGGGGAGTGGGGATAGGGTCAAGGATACAACTTTTACCAGGAGAAAGAGCAATCAAATAAAAAATCTGCTTTTCACTAACGGGTTCAAAACAGGAAAACAAAGGTCCATCATACAAATCAAAAAGAACAGACCGGCATGAATCAGAGTCAAGATTGTCTCTAATACGCTTTATCTTCTCGGAGAAGAAATCACTGAATTGCTGTGGGAGATCTGAAGCCGGTATATTGCAAGGAAATGACAATGTTTTTGTTTTGCCAAGTAGAGTATTTGACAGTGAAAACAGCTGTTTTGACGAAGTACATGAATTAATTTTGTCACCATAATAAGATTGCTTGGAATCTTCAAGACACTGTCCTGCTTTGCATCTGTCAGCGGCAAATATCTGCCGGTGAACCACAAGATCTGTCAGTTCATGTCTTACATGATTCTAAAACTTGCAGCTGTCCACGATACACACACATAATGACACACATCCTAAACTACACGCAACAGAAAGGATTGAGCAACAGAGACTCCGAAGTCTAGTCAGCCAAGTACATACTTTTCTCTGCCACAAAGTGCGCTATGATCTGCCCCAAGTCCGTGTTGCTGGCCAGATCGTGAACAGCACCAGGGGATGATGGGATCAGCAGAGCTGAGTATCGATTTACTGAAATTTCAGTTTGAGAGTTAATCATGCACTGTACATTGGCAGTGAAACAATGAGAAATATGGACAATGGAGAGAACCTGCAAGGACAGGCGCGTTACAATAAACAACATACAAAATGGCAGATGAGAACATGAAAACAGAAGGAAAGCATAAAGCAAGCACCTGTAACATAAATCTCAAGCCAAACAACGGATTTCAATAGCATCATCTTTAGCATCAAAATTTTCATCAGGAAATGAAGAAAAAGACTAAAGAGTCCCTAAAAGGTCTTCCAGCCCTATCTCAACTCAATAACCCTTCACATCCAGGCCTGTGATTAGTTTATGTCACTCTTCGGTGTCAGAAGATTCATGACAACCATGGGATGGACATGGCGGCAAGGTCCACAACTTAACAATGGTCCTCACTCATTCCGGTTCAGGAACTAAGCAATAAGCATATTCATCAACGAGGACTCTTCTATGGCAAAATCCTCCTTTGTTAAATCAGAACAAATCACTAGTGAACATCACAGAAGTGACTCAATATTTCTCTAATAAGTGGTCTCAAGGCAACTTGACATAATTCCTGTGAAAAGATGATTTTGGCTGTGGCTTTCTGTGCTGGAGTCAGAATGGAAAGCATGGGAATCATGCCACGGGAAGACGGCATGAATGACTGAATAGCGAAAAGAGAAAAAAACAAAAAACTGATGTACTCACCACAGTCACCTAAATTTCACTTAATGGAAGAAATGCATTACATTTATGCGCCGAGTTGTCAAATTCAGAAAATAATTTTCTATAATAATATCATCAACAGTGTAACTGAATTATTTATTGTCAGGACATTGCAAGTAAGGTGATGAATTTAGTACACACACACACACACATACATATGCGCACGTGATTGCGTGCACATGCGTAAACACACACATGCCCACGCACGCACACACACACACACGCATAGTTATTGAAACATGTGTGATATGCGTAACATTCTTTGCTTTAAACTTTAAGTTTCTCACAAAGAGTTATTGAAAGATGTGTAATACATGCGTAATATTCTTGCCCTTAAGCTTCAGGTTTGGCAAAAGCACAGACTACAAAATTAATATGCAGAGTGATACAGTGACAGAAATATGGCATGAGAAAGGAGGAAGGGAATGAGGTGACAACAAAAAGAAGGGGAAGAAGAGTGTGGCGAAAAGGGAGACAGACAAAGACAGACAAAGGCAGAGGGGGATGGAACACAGGAGGGGTGAGGAAGAGGGAGAGAAGGGGGGAGAGGGGAAGAGGAAGGAGAGAGATGTATTGAGAGAGAGAGAGAGAGAGAGAGAGACAGACAGACAGACAGACAGACAGAGACAGAGATAGAAAGACTGACAGACAGAGAATAGACATGATATACAGTCAGTGTAAGAGAGAGAGAGAACAAGTGAGAGAGAGAGAGACAGAGACAGACAGACAGAGAACAAAATATACAAACCATCAACTGTTTCTAGTCCTATGGGTGTGGACGTGGCTTTGGAGCGGAATTCATTGAACCACCTTCTGTTGCTGTCATCCTGTTGAACATATTCCACTTGCCGACCCTGTCGCAGCAGGAAGGAATGTTCACAAAGCAGCAAGCCACAGAACAATTCTCATGCAAAAATAAAAAATGAAGCAGTATGCACCTATACTAGCACACTTAGCCTAGGTGAACCAGTCTTGCTCAAAGATGTTTCTATTGCCAAGTCTACAGCTTGATCCCAAGCTGATCGCCAATGTGGTACCTGCAATCAAAGTACTAGATCTGTGCAAGGTTTTATCAAGCTTCATCCCCAGCTCAGCTGTGCACGCTTTTGGAATATCTGGATAATACTGTTCAAATGCAACATAATCTAGAACGTAACCAAGAACAACATGCGATAACTCTTGATCCATAAAATGGTTTTGCTTTTGGAATGCATGCAAGTAACTAGGTAGGTGTGAATGTTTGATTAAAATTTACACACTATTTACAGACATGCACGTATACATGCTGAGGGTCCAGCGATAAAAAACATCAGAGATGGACATCTGTGCATAATGATTATCAATGAAATAGGATTACTTTTTCTTTTTAATCTTTGTGAGAAATATAAAGAGAATGACAACTTACATTAGGTGAAGCAAGTTGTATTGTAAAACTTTGGCTGATAAGGGTGTGGGCCTGAAGGAAGGACTGGGCTGAAACCCCTGAAAGAAAAATTCATTTCTGCATCACTGTGTCAATGTGTGTGAATGAATTAGTAAGTGAATGAACAAGCATGTGAATGCGGGCGGAAGCAAAAGTGTGTGGTGTGTGTGTGTGTGGTGTGTGTGTGTGTGTGTGTGTGTGTGTGTGTGTGTGTGTGCATGTTTGTGTGTGCATGTGTGTATACATGTGTGTGTGTGTGTGTGTGTGTGTGTGTGTGTGTGTGTGTGTGTGTGTGCATGTTTGTGTGTGTATGTGTGTATATGTGTGTCTTTGGGAATGAAAAAATAGAGGTTCTTAATTCAATGAAATACTTAGGCATCGAGTTCAGCAGAACAGGTTCTTTTTACAAAGCAAAAAAATGTGCTTATAATCAGGCTCTCAAGGCAATGTTTTCATTATTACAAACTGCAAGAAAACAGAAATTGCCAACTGATGTTTGCATACAATTATTTTATTCCATAGTTGTACCTGTGTTGTTGTATGGTTGTGAAATTTGGGGTTATGAAAATGTTGATATATTAGAAAAGTTACAGTTACGTTTTTTAAAGTATCTATTTAGATTAAATAAAACTACAATGACTTCAATGATTTATGGTGAAACCGGAATCTATCCTTTATCTGTACTGATTAAAGTGAGAATGATAAGGTTCTGGGCTAACTTAGTTGTTCCTGATTCTAAGAAGTATTCAAACAAAGTATATAATATCTTACATGAACTATATACAAAAGGAATTTTCGTTTCACCATGGCTTAGTTATGTTAAAAGCATTTTATTTGAAACTGGTTTTGATTGTGTTTGGGAATCTCATTCATTCACAAACAGAAGTAACTTATGTAAGTGTGTTAAAAAGGAGTTGCAAAATAATTATGCTCGTGATTGGCGCAGTTCTCTTGAAAACAGCAACAAGTGTGTATTCTATAAAAGTGTAAAGACTGTCTTTGGAAAAGAACATTATATTTCTACCTTACCAGATATTTATGTTATATCTTTATTTAAATTTAGATGTAGTAACCATAAATTGCAAATTGAAATTGGAAGACACCATAATGTTCCAAGAGAATTGCTATTTGTCGTAACTGTGAAATGGGTGAAATTGGAGATGAATTTCATTGCATCATGGAATGTCCAAAATATAATGAACTTCGTGAAAAATTCATCCCTAAAAAATATCTAAAACCAAAGTCTGTTTTCAACTTTTGTAATTTATTTCAAAAAGGAAGACGCATTCGTTTGAATATTAGTAAGTTTCTAAAAAATGGGAAGATTGTTTAATGAGATCATTACAGTTCACCAGAATTCAGCATTTCGCAACTATGTTCACACATTGTTCTGAGTGAGTTTCGTATTTCTCTTTGTTACATTTGTATCCTCCATGCCCCAACAGGGGTCAAAGGATTAAATTTGAATTGAATTGAAAAAAATTGAATTGTGTGTGTGTATACATGTGTGTGTGTGTGTGTGTGTGTGTGTGTGTGTGTGTGTGTGTGTGTGTGTGTGTGTGTGTGGCGCGTGTGTGCACGCATGTGCATGCACGTTCTCGTATGTGTGTGTGTGTGTGTGTGTGTGTGTGTGTGAGTGTGAGTGTGTGTGCGTGTGTTTGAGTGCAATACCGCGTACGTACATGTATGAGCATACATGAAATGTACACAGCCAAAGCTGAAATAATGTTGTACAGAACAACACTGCTTTGTTAGACTGGAATCTGGAACTCCAATAAACTGTGTGCCCAGATGGCTTTATATCTCATAAATATATATGGCAAATGATGACTCACATCATGGTGACTCACATCATGTACAAAGTTAATTCAGACTGCTAGCAGACAGGCATTTCTTGTGGCATTCTATTACAGTGTTAGATGTCAAAATCTTGCCTGTTTAAAGCATGCTGTTTATGCATCTATCCTACTATTACTCTCTGCCAACAACTCCAAGACTAACACACAGGGAATAATTGGGGACAGAAAACACAGCAAAATCTTAGTTTGATAGCCCCAGTTTGCGTCGACTTCATTGATGGTTTTCTCACGGACAAAAAGATTTCTCTTTAAATGAGCACGATTACATGCAAGGAAAACACAAAAATGTACTGTAAAAAGGTAACATCCCCATTTGCCTCCCCCACCTCCTGCATACTTTTCAGTTTGAACTGGCTGAGTACAGAAAAGCAACTTTCTCTAATGTGCATGTACCCTATGCTACTTCGAGAAAGCTGAGTTACATAATTCACACAGAAGAGTACACAGGGGTAAATGTGGATATTTCACTGCAGACTTGGAAATTGTCGAAAACACAATCAGGCAGACTAAAGATCTTTGATTTGTGGATAACGTAAAAGAGATGACACATGATGAGCCTTTCCGGTAGCACATTACTGAGGATATACAGCTTTGAATACCTGTTATTTCTACTGAAATATGGATCTGGATTCAAGTCAGACTGTCACGCTGAAAGAGTCTTATGACAAATTTGTGCAAACGCCCCCTTTCGAATTCTAGTTTCATTCCTTGACATCATGGTACATGCCTAGCTGTCCAGTGGATGACTGTGCAGCGATTTACGGTTTCTTTCTACATCTTGATGTGCATTTCATATTGATCTGTACATCAATCTTGTTCAGATTCGTATGTTAAATACCTTCTACAGCACTGCTAACAACAAACAAGCAGCTTCCCCTGGGTGTCGCCATTTTGATTTTCGTGGGTTTGGCACTTGGATTGGATTCTGGATTGTCAAGTAGATGGCCAATGAATCAGAAGGTGCTTTTTTGTTTGGTTGTTTTTGTTTTGTTTTGTTTTGTTTTGTTTTTTCACCTTTTCTTTTCTCCCCGTTTGAAGTCGAGACTAATGAATGCTCGGATTACGAATCTTTAAAAAAAAAAAAAAAGGAAAAGGAAAAAAAGCAACAAGGCACATCGGTTTTGGGGAGAGTTCTTGTGGAATTAATCTAGAATATGTCCAGGTGCCTTGCTCGTAATCTAGTGCATTGAGATCCTTATTATCTTAGTCCGCGGCTGTGGGGGAAATGCTAATTGTTTTATCGTCCGAGTCCTAAAGGCTAGTGCTTCTAAGCGTAAGAGGGACAAATTTGAGTGTAGACTCAACAATAGTTTCAATGTCCCGGTTCTAAGACCTGACCCATTCGAATGCAGAAAAGAAGGTGCAGGTGGGACCCAGAGAAGTAGGGCCTACTGTCCCCAAACTGCTGAACAAACCAGCTGGGAGCAATCGTACACCACCCTAAGAAGCCTGCGCAGGGTTCACATAGGGTACAGGCACGCACAGGGCATCCCATTAAGACGTCAAGGGACATGATTGTTCCTGGCAGATGACATTGTAGAATGGCCACTGGATGTGACACAACAGAACCTCCACGGAGCGTTCCTATGGGTGTAGCTCTAGGATGTCTAGGATGTCTTCCTCACCCCTTCCTTTACCTTCTTCTTGGCGCATAATGATGATTAACATTACACATGCATTGTGCTCTATCGTGATGTTGGCAATTATTATTTAGTGAATCAGCGTTTGCGGTTTGAATGTTTTAAGGAAAAGTATTTTGCTTCTTTTGTATGCTTTGAATTTCTCTCCTATTTTCTTAAGAATAAAATTGTGTGCACGTGCGCATGTGCGCGTATTTGTGTATATGCACGTGTGTGTGTTGTTGTTGTTCTTGTTGTTGTTGTTGTTCATTACACAGGAGTGTAATGTGC
>CM065737.1:12303663-12313663 GCA_033310375.1 Conus canariensis | reverse complement strand
TTGTATTCCTCCAGGATGGATTTCAGGGGTAGTTTCAGCTTTGCTTGGCGACAGTACAGCGCTATGTCAGTCAGACAGGGTGGGACACCAAGCCATTTCCTTGTGAACTTGTTGATTTTGGCTTCCATTGCCTCCACTATGCTGGTGCAGATGTCGTATATCATCAGAGGCCATAGCAGCTTTGGTATCAGCATGAACTGCAGACACCAGACCTTGTATTTGCCAGGGAGCCCACACTGGTCAATGGTCTCCAAGCCTTCCTCCGCCATCTGCTTGGTTTCTTTTGCTCTTTGTGTGTCTTTCAGCGTATCATCATACCATCTTCCAAGGCTCTTGACTGGTTCTTCTGTGACTGTTGGAATGGCCTGGTTGGCAACACTGAAGACCACAGATCCGGCCACTTTTCCTTTCCTCAGTGAGAGACTCCGTGATTTCTTTGGCTTGAACTTCATTCTGGATGAGGCAACTATGTCGTCCAGCCTCTCCAGCACATGACGTGTCTCGTCTTCTCTGGATGAAATCACTGTAGTGTCATCCATGAAGGCCTTGAGAGGAGGCATCTTGTATCCTTCGCCAAGGTCTGTTTGTCTCGCGTTGTTTGTTGCTGCTTTCAAGATGAGTTCCATTGCCAGCACGAACAGTATTGGGGAAATTGCACAGCCCATTGCAATACCCACTTCCAAGTTGATCCAGTCTGTTGTGTACTCCTTGGTAGAGAACCGCATTGAGAAGCCATTGAAGTACTTCTTGAGCATGTCGCGGATGTTCTTTGGCACATGGTACATCTCAAGAGCCAACTGTATCATCTCATGGGGCACAGATCCATATGCGTTTGCCAGATCAAGCCACACTACGTCCAGGTCTCTCTTTTCTGTTTTTGCTTTTTGGATTGCGTCCCAGATCATTGTGGCGTGTTCTACACAGCCCGCCACGCCTGGGATGCCACCTTTCTGGACTGACACATCCAAGTACTTGTTTTCCATCAGGTACTTGGTCAGCCTTGCTGCCATGACAGAGAAGAAGATTTTCCCTTCGACGTTCAGTAGTGATATTGGCCTGAACTGGCTAATGTCACTTGAGTTTTGCTCTTTGGGGATGTACACACCATCTGCCGTCATCCACTGGCCGCTGATCTTCTGGTTTCTCCAAGCCGATCGCAGCAGCCTGTGGAGCCACTCCAGCACCTTGGGACATTTCTTGTAAAGCTGGTAAGGTATTCCGTTTGGCCCTGGTGATGATTTGGCTCTGGCTTTGTCGACCACCTTCTTGATTTCCGCCAACGTTGGAGGCTTGCCATTGAACTGTTCCTCAGGGTTGGTTGGCCACACCAGACCTTGAATGTCGAGTGGTGCTTTGCTCTGTGGGTCAGAGTATGTTTTCCTCAGATGCTGCTCAAGAACTCCTTTGTCCACACTTAGGGTCCCAGATTTTGGCTGCTCAAACAGTGTTCTGGCAAACTGGAAGGGGTCTCTGAAGAAGCGCTCTTGTGTCTTCTTCTTTTTGCTCTTCCTCTTCCTCGCAGATTCCGCTTTGCTGAGGGCACTGTGTTTTTCTTTCAGGTCTTTCCACAGTTTTTTCCAAGCCTTGTTTTTCAGCTGGCAGTGCGGTCTTCATTTGCATCTTGAGGTTTTTCTTTTGGACCCTGATCTTGTCCATCTTTTCTTGGCGTCTGGATTTCTTTGGAGGTGTTTTCTCTTTGGGTAGTTTTGCTCCATAGGCGTCTCTACATGTGGCATACACAATGTCCCCATATGTGGCTAGTTTGTGTTCCAGGGTGCTTTTCCCTATCAGTGCATCGAGTCTTTGGACGATTTTTGCATCCAGTTTCTCCCAATCTTCAGTTTCGTTTGCTCGTGGCAGGTTGAGTTTCAGGCACCTGGCATCGAGGGCCTGTGCAAATTCCTCATCCGAACCAACAGCGTGGATGTCCTTGGCACTGTGGTTTAAATCCTGGCCTTGGTCTTCCGACGTCTTATCTGCTGATGCAGTGCGCTGCTGCTCATTCAGATGAGTCTTCACACATCCCATCTTTGTTCTGTGGATCTTCATGCCACGGGTGGTAGCGAAACGCTTTCCACAGACACATGGATATTCCATTTGGTCCATGTTCATAGTCCGTTTGGGATTTGCAGTCATGATTGGTTGAGCACCGATGGATTCATCATTCTCTCCCCCTTTCGGTGAATCCTGGGAGCATCTTTTCCTTTTATTTTTAGTAGCCACATGTTTAAGGCAAAGTGGGGAGCCAGCCCACAGAGCCCTTGGTTCTGGTCTTTCCCAGTGTCCTCCGGTCTTTCCCGGACGTCCTCCGGCCTATTCCCGGAAGTCAATGGTTTACCCATGCATCAGTAGAAAGAAACTCGTGGAGAGCGTGGCAGCAGCGAGTCCTCAGAAGAGAAGCCCCTTTCAAGCAAGTGTTTCGGCCCTTATCTCCTGACACTCTAGGGGGGTTGGGCCACACCCGGTTCATGACTCCGGATGTCCCTCTGCTGCCCCTTTTTTTTTTCCCATCTTGGGACGAGCCATGGCTGGGATTCGAACCCATGACCCTCTGGACATGCTCATTTTCCACTTAATGACTCGCGCTTTAACCACTGAGCCACAGGGAACCTGATATTTGTAGGGAAATTAAGCCTTATGAAGTTCACTTTTGTTCCTCCTTGACCAGATCCAGCTTGAACACCTCTCTGCCGCTTCTGCCATTGCTTTCAGGGCTCTGGTTTTTTCCTTCCCTGCAACTGAGAGCTGTTTCATGAGGCTGTATGCAGACGTTCCTACAAACCCCCTAGCTCCAATTTCTGCAGTGAAGAGTTTCTGTGTCCTTTTGTGCTCTCCTCTCTGATCACTTCAGTTGTGATTTCCTCTCTCTTCCCAAATATAAATACATGGTGTGTCAGAGTCTTCAGCACATTCATGGAACCTGTCATTGGAAGTAGTGGGCCCTATGGAGGCGACACTTAATTAGGGTAGTTCAGCAACTAAACAATCATTGTCGTCAGTAAGGAACTTCGTATGTGGTCGTGTCAGAGATGGCACCATTAAACACCACTGCATTGCAGCGTCTCCGCTTGTGAGGTGCCTTATGATAACCTGACATTGATTCCTTCTGATGGACTGCCGTGTTGGGTTTCCATTGGACGAGCTTGGATGGGGCTGTGGATAAGGCAATCGGATTAAAGGTATGGGTGTCATGCCATTGAGACAGCACCGCAACTGTAAAGGTTATTCAATAAAATATAACACGCACACAAAAAACTGGCAACCTCCTCAGCAGAAAAAAAGTTAATATACATCCTTGCTCACATTTCCATGTCAGTTACAATTATCATAATGGTGACGAAGATAGGTTTTTGTGTGTGTGTGTGTGTGTGTGTGTGTGTGTGTGTGTGTGTGTGTGTGTGTGTGTGTGTGTGTGTTTCCAGTATCATGTATAAATAGTAAATACATAAATTTAAAAGAAAAAATGGAAAGGGGGATTTATTCATCTGACTTCACAATGCACTATATAACTTCACTAAACCGGTAAATATTAACAACAACAAAACAGTGCATCTTCCTTCACAGTCTTGATTCAACAAATTAGTTCGGCTCTGTTGCAGGACGTCCTTGGAAAGTCTTCACAGTTTTCCTTGATCTGCAACCATCAGCCTGCTTCTGTACTGCACGGCACATCAGCCTGCTTCTGTACTGCACGGCACATCAGCGCTCGCCCCATTCTGTACTGCACGGCACATCAGCCTGCTTCTGTACTGCACGGCACATCAGCCTGCTTCTGTACTGCACGGCACATCAGCCTGCTTCTGTACTGCACGGCACATCAGCCTGCTTCTGTACTGCACGGCACATCAGCCTTCTTCTGTACTGCACGGCACATCAGGCTGCTTCTGTACTGCACGGCACATCAGCCTGCTTCTGTACTGCACGGCACGGAAAACAGGAGATCGGGAAAGGAGGACTGAAGGAAGACAGAGACGAAGAAAGGAAAGAAGGAAAACAAACAACTTTGAACAGATCAAAAAAAAAAAAAAAAAAATTCAGGTTATTGCTGAACACAGTCGAGATTCGTATCCTGTTCTGAAAGAGAACACGTGACAATTTGTGACAAACGTCACTAAAACCAGAGGGGGCGCAGAGTGTAAACCACAGTACATACAACGTCACACAGAAGCTTTTTCTCTCGCCAGAGCCCACGTGTCATTGTGGGAAAGGGGGCCCAGCAGTCGGTTCCCATCTCTGACAGAGCGGCCATGGACGCCAAAGACATCGCAGCCATCGTATGCGGGTCCTTCCTGGTGATCTGCTGTAGCATCGTCATGCTGATCCATCTCTGCAGACCCGAGCTGCTCAACAGGAAGCTGAAGGAGCAGCAGAAGGACGAGGAAGGCAGACTCAGCCCGCAGGGTGCCGAGGACCCCAAGACCAAAGAAGAAATGGAGCTTCAGGAACTCTAGTAGTATCTTTGGGACTGAGGTCTTCTGGACAGATCTGAAGACAGGGCGTCGAAGTTTTTCTGTTTTTCAAAGAGGAGTGCTGGCTGCCAGTCAGACATGTTGCCATCTCATCTAATGGGAATCGCTTGTCTCTCTGTCCCTGCCCCTTTCCTCTTTCTCGTCTATGTTCATGGGTTGCAGGATCTGTCACATGCTCTGTTTTCTGTGAGCAATGTGTGTGATTGCTATCTCACCTTCAAAGCGAGTCACAGGTCCTGTTTTTTTTGTTTTGTTTTTTTAATCCTCACGAAAGGCGATGCATGCAGGACAGATTCGTTGTCCTGTACTTGATGGAACACAGACGTACGTTACACGATCCTTAACAAGCGTAGTTTGTTGCTCTACACTGACAGGGCTACACACAATTTAATCGGAGAGATCCAACAAAACGCAATAGTCACATCCATCATTTACCCTCGACGCCCTTGCTACTTAGTCAATCAACAATAAGAACCATGACTACTTTAGCTCACGTAGCAGCAGAAGAAACAGCAGCTGCAGCAAGAAAACCAAAGCACGACAGCAGCAAAAGTAACAAGAAACTAATACCATCAACTGCAGCCAACACTCCCACTACGAAAATAGCAGCAGACAATTCTAAGACAGCACCATCTCCAATGGCAACAAAGGCTGCAACAATGACACAAATAACAGGGAAAGAGTAAATATTACATAATCGGCTATAAGGAAACGTATACGGCAGCAGAAACAATGTCAGAAACACTGAAAGCAGCGGCAACAGTAAAGAGACGGCAGGAATGGCATTAAAGGAACCAGGAACGGCACCGGCTTCAGCAGTAGAACCACGTGAACAGGGAAACATCACTAACTTCGATAACAGCAACGACAACAGTAACAGGATGGCCGAAAGAAGCAAGAACACCGCAGGAAATCACAGACTCCTATTATTACTACTGTCTAAGAACCGTGTGGGTGTTAGGATGCATGTTTTGCGCAGTTTGTATAAGTGTGTATGTGCATGCGCGTTTGCGTACGTGTGTCTGTGTAAACGAGAGAGAGAGAGAGAGAGAGAGAGAGAGAGAGAGAGAGAGAGAGAGAGATGTTTGTAGGTACCTATGTATTCACACAGATGCGCGTGTACGTTAGTGTGTGTGTGTGTGTGTGTGCGTGCGTGCGTGCGTGCGTGCGTGCGTGCGTGTGTGTGTGTGTGTGTGTGTGTGTGTGTGTGTGTGTGTGTGAGAGAGAGAGAGAGAGAGAGAGAGAGAGAGAGAGAGAGATTATTGATGTTCTGCTTATAACAACAAATGTTCATTTTATATTCACTCTGCAATGACAACACACACACACACACACACACACACACACACACACATACATAAACACAAGCGCGCACGTATGCACGAAGGCATGCGCACACACACGCACGCACACACAAACACACATACGCACACAAGCATACTCACATCAACGCCAGCACTCACACACAAGCGCGCACGCACGCACACACATGGTGGATTGCTTCAACGTACACGTTTAGCTCGCATCGAAAAATCCAGTAAGTTCGTACGACATACAAAATGGTAAAAACAAGAGCAGCCACAAAGAAAGAAAAGAAAAAATGCTCAACAGATAGTAAGTTCGAGTCTTGTGAATGTTCTCGGCTTGAATCTCAGACTCAATCTCCGACTCGGAGCGAGCGGGGATCTGGCCAAGCGAGCAGCAACAGCATATCAGACCCTACAACGGCTGGCGAAGACCCTTGCAAAAATACTGGTCAGCCTGAAAGTTCCTTTGAATTACTGACGTGCACAGTTAAAATGCTCTGCCACAGAATTTCGGTCGTGGAAAAGAAGTTAGAGGAGCTGACGAAAGATAGAATAAAAGAATGGAGCTACAAACAAGCTGAAACTGTAAGTGTTGGAACACAAACAAATAGTCCAACAACAACATTTCCCGACACAACAGAACGCAGCAACATACCGACATATGCAGACAAGCTGAAGTCTCCAGCCCACAGAAAACAATTTAATTCAGCAAAAGTCCCCTCTCAGTCAGTGCCACAAAAACAAGTAGAAAAACCATCAGAAGAAAAGAAAAAGGAACAGTTGGCTGACGTCAAATCTATTGGCATCAAGTCCGATGACGCCAAAAAGGTACATTCCGACTCCCTTCCCAATGTTCTTTTTTTGCACGACTCTGTTATGTCAAGAGTCAACGATAGGCGCCTGGGAGAAGCCTACGGACTTAAAGTTGTCTCCAAAAGAGCTTTCAAGATCTCAGACTGTGAAAAAGAACTTGAAAACATTGGTTCAGAAGTTCCGGTTGATTGTGTGATACTGCATACTGGAATAAATGATCTGAAAAGTACTGACCCCGGAGTTACAGCAAAAAAGATGATTAGCGTTGTCAACAAAATCAAACAGCAATCTCCGAAAACAAAAATCGTGGTAAGCAAAGCAACGCCAGTCAAAGATCAGATTCTGGAGGGGAGGCGACAACTATTCAACGCATTATTGTTTTCTGAAATTCCTCGTCATCAGACATCTCTTCTCTCTCATGAGAACCTTGATCCTTTCAACAACCGGCTCCTGAGGGATGCCATCCACCCGTCTGACAGAGGTACCAGCATCCTCGCCGGAAATCTGGGGCGGCATGTCCATCGTCTCTTTTGGCAGAAGCAACGTCGGAGACATCGCCAGAATCAGACACGCGGGAGAGGCGCCTGGGACCACGAGCCATTCCCCCCACCTCCTGCTGGTCGTGTCGGAGCTCCCGGTCCGTGGCATTTCCATCCTCGTGCAGGGGACACATGGGACTCTTTCAGCTGGCAATTCGTCCCTTGGTGACTCGTCAACTTCACCTTGCCATTCGATTCTGTTAACTATGTCCTATGAAAACTTCCAATGATAATTTATTGATATTTCAATGGAACTGTCGGTCTATATCAACAAATCTCTTACACTTTGAAAATCATATATATCAACATAATTATTCAGTGCTAGCATTACAATCACTAAATGTAGATGTTCATAAGCTCCCGAAAATACGAAATTTTTATTATCCACCTTTGTATAACTATAGGAATGATGGTAAAAAGATTCAAACTGCCGTTTATGTGAGAAGGGATCTAAATTATTGTCCTCTGAACCCTCCTATTCCTACTAATGCTGAAGTTTTCGCAACTGGGGTTACTGTAAAACTGAACAAGCAGACAAATTTAAACATAATTTCTGCTTACTATCCCAGTGGCCCAAAGGCAGATAATACAGACTGGATAAAAAACCTTCCTTTTTCAAACAAATGGGTAATACTGGGAGATTTTAATGCGCATGCTCCATTTTGGGAATATGGTTGCACCACTATAACTTGCAACCGTTTAGTTGAAAATATTGTTGACTCCAAATTGGTTTTATTAAACGATGGTAGTATTACCAGACTGCCAGACATTTCCACTCATAAACCTACTTCTATTGATTTATCTTTAATTTCTCCGGAATTGGCAGTAAACTCGGTATGGTCAACAGAGGATGATACTTTGGGCAGCGATCATTTCCCAATCATCATACAGTTAAAGGAACATATTGAAAATGAAGAAGATGGAAATGAAGATAGTATCCCAAAATTTTCATATAAAAATGCAAACTGGTCTCTGTATGAAAAGATCTTGTCCAATACACATTTCAGTAGTATTGAAAATGAAGGTATAGATGCATATTATACAGAGTTTTGTCGACATGTCTTACAGGCTGCCGGAAAATCTATTCCTATTTGTAAAGATGCCCAACAGTGGAAATATGTTGGTAATTCATGGTGGAATTTAGACTGTGCGATAGCTGTAGCTCTTAAAAAAGAAGCTTATAAAGCTTGGCTGAAAGTGAGAACAGATGAAAACTTCATAGCGATGAAACATGCCAAAAATAACAGTAACAGGGTTGTTGCCCGAGCGAAAAGAATACATTTCTCAGAATTTTGTAGATCCAAAATATCGGAATCAAAAGATATCCATAAGGTTTGGAAAATGGTTAAAAAATTGAAAAATGGTTATTGCTTGCAACAGTACCCAATTAAGTTAGATAATAATGCTCTTCCATCCTCACAGGAGAAAGCTGAGGCATTCGTCAAAATATTTTCAGAAAATAACTTGCTGTCTAGTCTCAGTCCATCTATCAGGTGTTTTAGAGAGGAGGAAGAAAAACGAACTATCTATCAGGATCCACCACCAAATCATTTCCATTATTTAAACGCTCCTATTACATATGATGAATTTTGTGAGACGTTAGAATCTTTTTCTTCAAATTCAAGTGCTGTTGGCCTAGATGGTATATCCTATCAACTGTTATACCACTTGCCTTCACATTGGAAACGATTACTGCACTCATTTTAAACCAAAAATGTTGGTTTAATGGAACTCTCCCTAGTATCTGGAAGAGATCTGTTGTAGTCCCAGTTCCAAAACAAGGTAAGCCCAGGTCAGACATTGGAAGCTACAGGCCAATAGCACTAACCTCTCACGTTGGAAAGTTGTTAGAAAAGATTATACAAAGACGTCTTTTATATTTTTGTGAAAAAGAAAGTATAATCCCAGTGAATCAAGCGGGATTTCGCAAAGGTCGATGTACAATAGATCATTTGGTGAAACTTACAAGTCAAATTAAAAAGCAGTTTGCTAGACGGAAAAGTACACTTGCTACCTTTTTTGATATCAGAAAAGCGTATGATAGTATCTGGCACGCTAGACTACTTTATAAATTGAAAGAAATAGGAATTAATGGAACGATGTTTCAATACTTTAAAAGTTTTTTTATCGCAGAGATCCATATGTACAAGAATAGGGAAAGTTTACTCGTCTTTTCAGAGCATTGATATCGGAATTCCACAGGTTCTATTATAGCCCCCATGTTGTTTAACATTCTTATTTATGATCTTCCAAAGATATTATCAAAAAGTGTGAGTTTAGTACAATATGCTGATGACATTGCTATGTGGATAAATACAAATATCCGAAAGCATACTGGCAAGAGAATTACGAATCATATACAGAAGATATATCAGTTAGAGATAGATAAATTAAACAACTTTATGGAAAATAACGGGCTTATTCTCTCAGGTGAAAAAACACAGTTAATGTTTTTTCAATAATGGAGACAATCCAGTGTATTTGCCAAGCTTCAAATTGAATGGTTCTGAATTGCAGTACTCACAAAACATAAAATTTCTGGGTGTGAATTTAACCCCTAAACTGAACTGGCGTTTTTTACATTGAAAGCTTGATAGCTAAAACAAGGAAACGTTTAAACTTATTGAAAATTATTTGTATTCAACCGTGGGCTCAAGATACAAAAACCCTCCTGCACCTAGCTAATTCTCTAATAAGATCAAAACTAGTGTACGGACAAGAAGTTTATTTTTCAGCCCCTCAAAGCCTACTGAAAAAATTGCAAAGTATAGACAGCAAAGCTCTCAAATTAGCGCTTGGTGTCCCAGTGCACACAAGCACGTTGAAGGTGTACAAAGAAATTAATATGCTATCACTGTCAGATCATCGTAGA
>CM065737.1:12291163-12293663 GCA_033310375.1 Conus canariensis | reverse complement strand
GAGAGAGAGAGAGAGAGACAGAGAGACAGAGAGAGACAGAGACAGAGAGAGATCACAGTTCATGGCCACACCGTTAAGTCCCCTTTACATTACGCCTTGTCCGTCCTGGAAAGCGGTTGCTGACGGGGTCGTGGTGGTCGCAGATGGTTGTTAACATACATCTTAAACATCCATCACTCTAGCCAGCCTGTACACTCAATGTGTGCCCTCACGTCATCCAGTTAATGACAATGTTGTGTGATTCTTCTTATATTTAATAGCATCAGCAATAAACAGCAACAACACTAATAGTCACAACAACATCAACAGTAACACCACCACTACTGCTACAACTACAACTACTGCTGCTGCTGCTCCTGCTGCTGCTCCTGCTGCTGCTGTTGCTGCTGCTACTACTGCTACTATTGGTGATCATAAAAACTGCTATCATATACTTGTTATTATCATTGTTGTTGTGGCTGTCGTGTTTTATTTGCTGTGTGTTAAACTCGTATTGCTATCATTTTGTGATTACTGTATAAACAATGCATTTCAGTATGATCATTAACAATAATGAAGGTATCATGGCTGATACTGCTATCAGTTTTAAAAAAAAGAAGAAGAAAAAAGGAAAGAAAGAAAGAAATAGAGTGAAAGAAAGCCTAAGTACAACACGTGTGGGGAGTCACAGTTAGAAAATCTCCAATTTCGTTAAATGAAAATACGAACAAAACGAAGCTCCAAACAAACTATTTCCATCATGGTGATAAAGCAACAACGACAACAACAACAACATTAATAGCAACAACAACAACAAAACTTCAACAATTAACTATTAATCCTAGATAAAGAGAGAACAAATAGTCTGTACGTGCACATTATATAACTTTATTTTGATTGTTCTTAGAAATATGGACCATAACGTACGTTTTCTTATTTTGTTCTTTTGTTTTTTCATTGTTGTGCTTGCAATGGCGATCTTCCTTCAAGAAGTTGTAGACACTATAATGTGTGTTTGTTTTGTAATTCATTTGTTCCTTCATTTGGCGGCCCTGTAATTCTGTTTTTTGCTTTTGTGTAGAAATCAAATGTAAAGGAAAGAAAGTTTCAACAGATATCCCAATTCTATTTATTCAATTTCATTATATATGAATGACATTCACAACATACCCCAGGCACTGGTAAACAACATGAGCCAAGTTAAAAAAATATCAAAAACTGGAATGCTTCACAACATGCATCAAAGTATAAATAAATCTTAATTCCGCTCAACATATTCTGCAAGAATTCCAACGATGTTCGTGTCGCCGGTTGAAAAGTTAAAAAGTGCACGTGGCAGATGGTCGGCTTTTAGTGCATACCGCGCAGCTCGCGGACTTGTACCACATGGTCCTTCCAACCCTGGTGTATACGGACCTTAACACTCCTCGTTACGTGCCAGCCTACTAATCCCTTCCTTCGGCAGGCCTATAATCTTGGTTACACACCCGCCCAGTTGTCTTCCTGGGTTTAAATTCAATCCGGTCATTTCTCACTCTAACCCGCAGGTGAGTATAACCCATGGATTAAGGGGAAACAATCCTATTTGTTACTACTATCATGAGATATTGTTCTTGTATGGACCTACATAATCGCGCACGTTCACATATTTACACACACACACACACACACACACACACACACACACACACACACACACACACACACACGCAAAGCGTGCACACGCGCACAGACACACGCGTATGGACACACGCACATACACATGCACGTACACACACACACACACACACACACACACACACACACAACACACACACACACACACACACATATACACACACACGCGCGCGCGCGCCGACCCATTTGTACGAGCGCAGACGAAAAGGTAGACAAATAGAAAGACGGATAGATTAACAGAGAGAGAGAGAGAGAGAGAGAGAGAGAGAGAGAGAGACAAGAAGAAGAAAAGAAAAAGAAGGAGAAGGAGAAAAAAAGAAGGAGAACAAGTTATGAGTGTACCAAACACTCTCGGCTTATTCGATTAACCATACATCGCCCATTCAGGGACTGTAGTCTACAATGCCAGCTAATTAAGGAGTCTTAACACCTGAAAGCCTCCACCATACCACAGCAAAGGTTACTTAATAAAAAATATGTACACGAAGCGCTCCCCTCCCCCTCCTCACCTAACATGCTACTCTCGCCCCCCCCCCCCCCCCCCCCCCGTTCTCTCCTGTCCTCCAGCCTTGCCTCCCTCCCCCCTCCCCCACCACTTTCCTCTCTCTCTCTCCTCCTCTACCACCACTGCCCTCCTTCCACCTTCCACTCTCTTGCTCATTCAACGTCTTTTTTGGTCAACTGTATGCGCTTACGTCAGTCCACAGCCATTCTGTACCCGGGCCCAGGCTTTATCACAATGGATAATGAAAACGTTTTTGATATACGTTATGAAAATGTGCACTTGCGTTCATACATGCACACATGCCTTGACGTGGTCAATATTGACTCGTGTGAGAGAGTT
>CM065737.1:12281163-12283663 GCA_033310375.1 Conus canariensis | reverse complement strand
CCAGGAATCCCCACGCTCTCCCCGGAAACCCAAACAGCTGGACCCGATGAAACACACCAAAGCGTCCCGAGGTCACGCGAGAGTCTCGCGAGATCAGTCGAAGACGACGCGTGATCCGGCCCGATCCACCTTTTATGCCAGACAGAAGTTGGCGTCCATTCCCAGCCCTTCTCCTGCGGAGCTGAGGGAGCAGATAGACAGTCAGGCGGCCATGTCCATAGGGGACAGCCTCATCTTCCACAACATCCCTGAACGATGTGAAGACACGCCAGAAGCCGAGGTAACAATAATGTACAGGCAGACCATGTCATTAACAATCTCCATAAGTCGATGCAAAATAACACATAAATACACAAAACAAGGTGCAAAGTAACCACTTATTTGATACACACAATATGAAAAACAAAGACGAATTTTCGACGGGCGTGTTTTGTTAAGATATTCTATATAACAGACATTGAAAACGCACAAAACAATCGATCGCAGTAACCTTGAGAATGGCCACGCTCATGCCGATTAGGATCCGGTCATTCTCGTGCCTACTGCCGGCAGGGAAGTATTACTTTGCCACCGTGCATTTCATTGTCAGGTTTTTTTTTTTTTTAATCTGTCACGTTTGAAGGAGACACAATTGTCGAAAATCCATTTGCCTTTTTAAAAAGAATTAAATAAGCGTTACTTTGCGCACTGCTTTGTGCGTTTATTTGTATTATACGTTGCTTTCAGTGACGCTGCGTTATATGTCATCCTCCATCGATCAAACAGACTACTTCCACTGAAAAATGAATCAAGTGGTGGCCTACAGATAAAAAGGAGACTTGATGCAGTATCTATAAAACAAAATATGTTTTTACATAAAAGTTTCTCGTGATACAAATTTTGATGACAAATTGAAATGTCCATATCAATGTGACAAAAAAGTACATGGGAAATAACTCTTTCAGTCCATACTACTATTACTTCCCGTGGTGGACATAACGTTTGTGTGACGGAGGGTTTTGTTCCATCGAGCGTCCTTCTAGTTTGTGATCGTTCCATGCAAGTAGATTGTAGTGGGTTGTGACGGACGCTTGGACAATCAGGGATTTCCATAGTCCTCTATCCCTAGTCATGCGCAACCAGGTAGAGCAATGTCACCAGTTCAGTCAGTCACGCTGGCAATCCGGTACTTTTTCGTTGTGGTACTTGGACGTCCACTGTGTTCTGCAGAATCGGGGTTAGATACATGCCCCTGTCAGGCAAGTTTACTGTTCTTGATAATTGCTCTATCAGCGTATGAGCGTATGTGTTGAATTACTGCTTGAGGTATTCATCCAATTCCTGTCTTTGCATGAGATGTGGACAGTCTGTCTGATGTACTGATTGACGAATGCCTGGATTTTTCGCTCGGCATGCACTGCCGTAATCCAAGTCTGGTCTCCGCATAGTTAGAATACGTGTACAGATTTTTTTCTTTTCAAAGTAGTATTTCGTAGTAAGTATAATTTCGGAAATCATCAGCACAGCCCCTCCCCCCTCCCTCTCTCCCTTTCACCCTTTTTCTCTGTCTGTCTGCCTGTTTGTCGGTCTATCTGTCTCTCTGTCTGTCTCTCTCCCTCCACCTGAGTGTGTGTGTGTGTGTGTGTGTGTGTGTGTGTGTGTGTGCGCGCGCGCGCGCGTGCGCGTGTGCGCTTGCTTGCTTGCTCGCTCGCGTGCAAGTCTACATCAATGCGTATGACCATGACCGCCGACGACCATCTTCATCTGTACATTAAAAACTCGAGGTAGTCGAAGCTTACAGACTGGTACCGCCTATTTCTTTAAAGGACTATGGTGAGATACATCAAGCGCGCGCGCGCGCGCGCGCGCACACACACACACACACACACACACACACACACACACACACACACACACACACACACACACACGCACACACACACTCACGCACACACATATCTATATCTATCTATGTATCTGTCTGTCTATGTACGTACGTCTGTATGAACGTATGTACGTATATACGTATGTATTATGAATGTATGTATGTACGTATGTGTGTGTGTGTGTGTGTGTGTGTGTGTGTGTGTGTGTGTGTGTGTGTGTGTGTATTAACATGAACTATAACATGAAAACAAAACGCCGAAGTCACCGTCTTCTCGTAAACTGTTTACTTCACTGACCCAGTTTTTGCCTCATCGAGGCTTCTTCAGGGTCATCAACAGAGAGGGGAGCACGAAATAAAGCTGTAAAGTATACACAATAAAACTTTCACTTATACTCTCTCTCTCTCTCTCTCTCTCTCTCTCTCTCTCTCTCTCTCTCTCTCAAACACACACACACACACACATATACACAAGCACATGCAGACACACAGACAGACAGACACACACAGACACACACACAGAAGAAGAAGAGAGAGAGGGAGAGAGAGAGAAGAAGAAGAAGAGAGAGGAGGAAAGAGAGAGAGAGAGAGAGAGAGAGAGAGACAGACAGACAGACAGACAGACAGACAGACAGA